>OZ023315.1:3029411-3129411 GCA_964007375.1 Ophion obscuratus | reverse complement strand
TTTTGACGATTATCCTTGAAGTCGAGTGTCAAAATAACTTTTTGCCATATATATATTAAAAATATGTTTGTTAAGGCCCTGTACGTGTACTTGGGTAATATTGGAGAGTATGTGTGTATGTGTATACAGGGTGTCCCAGAACTCAACGTTAAGCCGAAACGGGGTGACAGGATTGATTGTAACCATCATGAGAAAAACCCGAAAAAAAATCTATCCCATGCAGTTTGAAAATTATGGGCATTTAAGAAAAACCTAGAAATTTGGTCAAACTGTAACCATTTTTCGGTTATTGTGAAACAAACCCAAACAAACCCAAGTTTCCTAAAATAAGGCTATTTGTTAAACTATGAATTTAAAATTTTCAAAATTTGTCTACTTTGAAAGGCCCTGCTTTATTTTTTTTCTGATTTTTCTCATGATGGTTACAATCAATCCTGTCACCCCGTTTCGGCTTGATGTTGAGTTCTGGGACACCATGTATATATTATACATATACAGGGTGATCCAGAATAGATGTATCAGCGGGAAATGCCGGGTTCGGCAGGTTATTCCGAAGATTTCTACCGAGCCGTTTTCTTTTTTTCGCCTCCGTCATCAAATGGGAAGCATTAGAAAATAGGCATTCGATCTTCGAAATTAACGCTCGAATCCGCCATGTTGGACGACCGAAAAGGGCAGAAGAGTAGACGAAGGGCCACGAAGTCGTAGCCGACGTCAAGAGGGTTCTGCGAAACAGCAGCGTTTGACAAATGCCAGCACGCATGATCTGACGTTTAGCGAATCATTCGCTGCGTTGGCTGTCAACCTATTCGGCCCGAGAATCGTGACACACGATTTGACGTTTTACCTGTCGTCTGCTATCGCTCGGCGTATTGCGTACCAAAGCGTGAAGCGCGCCGCAATTAATGACATTTACGAATTTTGCTGCGATTATCCCTCGAGAGCGCCTGTTCTTTTTGCTTCCTTAAGAAATAAAAATTAACAAAACCAAAGAATTGTCAATGATTATCGACTTTCGATATACCGAGCGATTTTTCTTGTGTATTGAAAAAAAATCAATACGTAAGTTTTTATTAACAAATTCTCAATAACTTGACGCTACATTTTCGAGAATTCGATGTTTTCGGGATTCCATTTCTCATTCGACCACTCCGTTCAGTATCGTAGTCGGATTGATCTCCAAAAATCCATTTTTCTGTACGAATATCATCTCAAAGTGTGTTCGAGCTGGGTTAGGAAACATAAGGAGAAGATTTCCATTTCCTCATTAGAGGAGACGAAATCTGTCGGTTCCGGCAGACGAAAATCGATACGACGTTTTTTTAGGATTGACAATAGATGAGATCTTCTGCACCGCCTGAGATACAACTTTTCACGTACCGATACGGGTTGATTCTGGAAATCCCAAAGCGTTGCGACTCTGTTTGCGGTTTCTCTTAAGGGGTAACACCACCCGAGCGGCAGAAAATTAGGCCTAACTGTGACAATTTATTTTGGCAGTATGAAAAAACGAATAGGATTTCTTATGAGAGGGTTTATGTAAGACATATTAAAGTATGTGAAAATTATTGTAATTTTCATACAAAATAGCGACGACAGAACCCATCTTGAAAAACTTGTTTTTCAAACTGGGAGGCCGGAATACGCGAACCCTTTGCATGAATCGATTTGAATTTTGATCGCAGCTTCATAATTACATTCTCTATGGGCGTACGTCAACGTCGTTTGACAAACGAATTGATTTCATCTCCTATCGCGATCGGGAACGAGATGAATTTATCTCGTTTCAATATCATCGGAAAGGAGATGAAATCAATAGCGAACTCGTCGTGACGGCTTCGAGTATGTCTTACGGACACTAGAAAAATCATTGACAGAATTTATTTCATCTCTGTTCGCGATTGAGAACGAGATGAAATCATCTCTTTGCGATATTATCGGAATGGAGATGAAATCAACCGCGAACTCGTTGTGGAGTTGTCGAGTATGTCCTATGGATAATGCACGAATCGTTGTCCGAATTGATTTCATCTACTATCGCGATCGGGAACGAGATGAATTTATCTCGTTTCAATATGATCGGAAAGGAGATGAAATCAATGGCGAACTCGTCGTGACGTTGTCGAGTGTATCGTATGGATACTGCACGAATCACTGACAGAATTTATTTCATCTCCGTTCGCGATCGGGAACGAGATGAATTCATCTCGTTCCGATATAATCGGAAACCAGATGAAATCAAAGGCCAACTCGTCGTGACATCTTCGAGTATGTCCTACGGACACTAGAAGAATCATTGACAGAATTGATTTCATCTCCGTTCGCGATCGGGAACGACATGAAATCATCTCTTTGCGATATTATCGGAATGGAGATGAAATCAACCGCGAACTCGGTATGACGTTGTCGAGTATGTCCTATGGATAATGCACGAATCGTTGTCCGAATTGATTTCATCTCCTGTCGCGATTGGGAACGAGATGAATTTATCTCGTTTCAATATCATCGGAAAGGAGATGAAATCAAAGGCAAACTCGTCGTGACAGCTTCGAGTATGTCCTACGGACACTAGAAGAATCATTGACAGAATTGATTTCATCTCCGTTCGTGATCGGGAACGACATGAAATCATCTCTTTGCGATATTATCGGAATGGAGATGAAATCAACCGCGAACTCGGTGTGACGTTGTCGAGTATGTCCTATGGATAATGCACGAATCGTTGTCCGAATTGATTTCATTTCCTATCGCGATCGGGAACGGGATGAATTTATCTCGTTTCAATATCATCGGAAAGGAGATGAAATCAATGGCGAACTCGTCGTGACGGCTTCGAGTATGTCTTACGGACACTAGAAAAATCATTGACAGAATTTATTTCATCTCCGTTCGCGATCGGGAACGAGATGAAATCATCTCTTTGCGATATTATCGGAATGGAGATGAAATCAATCGCGAACTCGTTGCGACCTTGTCGAGTATGTCGTATGGATAATGCATGAATCGTTGTCCGAATCAATTCCATCTCCTATCGCGATCGGGAACGAGATGAATTTATCTTGTTTCCATATCATCGGAAAGGAGATGAAATCAATAGCGAACTCGTCGTGACGGCTTCGAGTATGTCCGACGGACACTAAAAGAATCATTGACAGAATTGATTTCATCCCCATTGGCAATCGGGAACGAGATGAAATCATCTCTTTGCGATATTATCGGAATGGAGATGAAATCAATCGCGAACTCGTTGTGACGTTGTCGAGAATGTCCTATGGATAATGCACGAATCGTTGTCCGAATTGATTTCATCTCCTGTCGCGATCGGGAACGAGATGAATTTATCTCGTTTCAATATCATCGGAAAGGAGATGAAATCAAAGGCAAACTCGTCGTGACAGCTTCGAGTATGTCCTACGGACACTAGAAGAATCATTGACAGAATTGATTTCATCTCCGTTCGCGATCGGTAACGACATGAAATCATCTCTTTGCGATATTATCGGAATGGAGATGAATTCAACCGCGAACTCGGTGTGACGTCGAGTATGTCCTATGGATAATGCACGAATCGTTGTCCGAATTGATTTCATCTCCTATCACGATCGGGAACGGGATGAATTTATCTTGTTTCAATATCATTGGAAAGGAGATGAAATCAATGGCGAACTCGTCGTGACGGCTTCGAGTATGTCCTACGGACACTAGAAGAATCATTGACAGAATTGATTTCATCTCCGTTCGCGATCGGGAACGAGATGAAATCTTCTCTTTGCGATATCTCCGATGATATTGAAACGAGATAAATTCATTCCGTTCCCGATCGTGATAGGAGATGAAATCAATTCGGACAACGATTCGTGCATTATCCATAGGACATACTCGACGTCACACCGAGTTCGCGGTTGATTTCATCTCCATTCCGAGAATATCGCAAAGAGATGATTTCATGTCGTTCCCGATCACGAACGGAGATGAAATCAATTCTGTCAATGATTCTTCTAGTGTCCGTAGGACATACTCGAAGCTGTCACGAAGAGTTTGCCTTTGATTTCATCTCCTTTCCGATGATATTGAAACGAGATAAATTCATCTCGTTCCCGATCGCGACAGGAGATGAAATCACTTCGGACAACGATTCGTGCATTATCCATAGGACATTCTCGACAACGTCACAACGAGTTCGCGATTGATTTCATCTCCATTCCGATAATATCGCAAAGAGATGATTTCATCTCGTTCCCGATTGCCAATGGGGATGAAATCAATTCTGTCAATGATTCTTGTAGTGTCCGTCGGACATACTCGAAGCCGTCACGACGAGTTCGCTATTGATTTCATCTCCTTTCCGATCATATTGAAACGAGATAAATTCATCTCGTTCCCGATCGCGATAGTAGATGAAATCAATTCGGACAACGATTCGTGCATTATCCATAGGACATACTCGACAACGTCACACCGAGTTCGCGGTTGATTTCATCTCCATTCCGATAATATCGCAAAGAGATGATTTCACCTCGTTCTCAATCGCGAACGGAGATGAAATCAATTCTGTCAATGATTCTTCTAGTGTCCGTAGGACATACTCGATGCTGTCACGACGAGTTGGCCTTTGATTTCATCTCGTTTCCGATTATATCGGAACGAGATGAATTCATCTCGTTCCCAATCGCGAACGGAGATGAAATAAATTCTGTCAGTGATTCGTGCAGTATCCATACGATACACTCGACAACGTCACGACGAGTTCGCCATTGATTTCATCTCCTTTCCGATCATATTGAAACGAGATAAATTCATCTCGTTCCCGATCGCGATAGTAGATGAAATCAATTCGGACAACGATTCGTGCATTATCCATAGGACATACTCGACAACTCCACAACGAATTCGCGGTTGATTTCATCTCCATTCCGATAATATCGCAAAGAGATGATTTCATCTCGTTCTCAATCGCGAACAGAGATGAAATAAATTCTGTCAATGATTTTTCTAGTGTCCGTAAGACATACTCGAAGCCGTCACGACGAGTTCGCTATTGATTTCATCTCCTTTCCGATGATATTGAAACGAGATAAATTCATCTCGTTCCCGATCGCGATAGGAGATGAAATCAATTCGTTTGTCAAACGACGTTGACGTACGCCCATAGAGAATGTAATTTTGAAGCTGCGATCAAAATTCAAATCGATTCATGCAAAGGGTTCGCGTATTCCGGCCTCCCAGTTTGAAAAACAAGTTTTTCAAGATGGGCTCTGTCGTCGCTATTTTGTATGAAAATTACAATAATTTTTACATACTTTAATATGTCTTACATAAACCCTCTCATAAGAAATCCTATTCGTTTTTTCATACTGCCAAAATAAATTGTCACAGTTAGAGGCCTAATTTTCTGCCGCTCGAGTGGTGTTACCCCTTAAGAGAAACCGCAAACAGAGTCGCAACGCTTTGGGATTTCCAGAATCAACCCGTATCGGTACGTGAAAAGTTGTATCTCAGGCGGTGCAGAAGATCTTCTCATCTATTGTCAATCCTAAAAAAACGTCGTATCGATTTTCGTCTGCCGGAACCGACAGATTTCGTCTCCCCTAATGAGGAAATGGAAATCTTGTCCTTATGTTTCCTAACCCAGCTCGAACACACTTTGAGATGATATTCGTACAGAAAAATGGATTTTTGGAGATCAATCCGACTACGATACTGAACGGAGTGGTCGAATGAGAAATGGAATCCCGAAAACATCGAATTCTCGAAAATGTAGCGTCAAGTTATTGAGAATTTGTTAATAAAAACTTACGTATTGATTTTTTTTCAATACACAAGAAAAATCGCTCGGTATATCGAAAGTCGATAATCATTGACAATTCTTTGGTTTTGTTAATTTTTATTTCTTAAGGAAGCAAAAAGAACAGGCGCTCTCGAGGGATAATCGCGGCAAAATTCGTAAATATCATTAATTGCGGCGCGCTTCACGCTTTGGCACGCAATACGCCGAGCGATAGCAGACGACAGGTGAAACGTCAAATCGTGTGTCACGATTCTCGGGCCGAATAGGTTGACAGCCAACGCAGCGAATGATTCGCTAAACGTCAGATCATGCGCGCTGGCATTTGTCAAACGCTGCTGTTTCGCAGAACACTCTTGACGTCGGCTACGACTTCGTGGCCCTTCGTCTACTCTTCTGCCCTTTTCGGTCGTCCAACATGGCGGATTCGAGCGTTAATTTCGAAGATCGAATGCCTATTTTCTAATGCTTCCCATTTGATGACGGAGGCGAAAAAAAGAAAACGGCTCGGTAGAAATCTTCGGAATAACCTGCCGAACCCGGCATTTCCCGCTGATACACCTATTCTGGATCACCCTGTATATATATATATGTATGGAGAAAGAGAGAGACAGTGAGAGTGAGTGAATATTGTAACATTAGGAGCCGCAAAATCACGAGGCCTTCGAGCTGTACCACAACGCGTTGACTATAGAACAACACGAGCCCGGATAGCAGCAGCTTGTTGCGTTTCTATCCTATCTGCACTCCGCAGCGGCGCGTCAGAGTTGCCTACTTACACGCGCGCTTTTGCGTTGATCCGGTCGTTAATTCCGTTCGAATATGCCCGTGGCACTCGCGCGCCAGCGCGTAATACAATCGACCGACAAAATGACTGAGCTTCTCTCTCTCTCTCTCTCTCTCTCTCACACACACACACACACACACACACACACACACCCACAGTGTCTTTTCGTCTCTTCACAACGAATGAGTTATATATTTGCCTAGATACAGAGGTACACCCGTGAGTGTTTTCGTTAGCACTCAAACTTTCGGTTAATCTTATCTCGGCTAATAAAGAAAATATGCTCGATTGACACTTTCCTCTCTTTGCGCCGATATTATAGACGCTGCGCTGCGCACGGGACGCACTTCGTGTGGTCGATGATTTTATATATACCTCCAGCGTAGATTTTTTTCGAGTGTTATAAATCGCTCTTCGATAGTTACTGATGTTTTTTTTTTGGACTTCACTGAAGTGCGATGGAAGCAGCGAACACGGGTCATTCAAGGCTTGGCACACATTATGCGGACGTGTTTCTGTCTATTTATTTATATATTTACATATATGTATATTTATACATTATATATATAGTTTTATATGGACACGGAAAGATTTCTACCTCTCGACTCGAAGAGATTCTCGTGCTCGATCGTATCTGCAACGGTATGGGCCTATATCTCGTATTTATAGAGTGTACTTGGTGGAAATTTGGACCAAATGGAGAGTCTCAAGTGCATACCCCGCTGTTTTTCATCAATATCGCAGATATAAACTCTACGGCGCTCCTATATTACGTGTAACCGCAAATAAATGAGGTATTAGGATTAATTCGATCGAGGCGAAATTTCATTCAAGCGCGATATCGTCCGTGTGCCAGTGTGGTCCATATTTTCCGTCCGTTCGTGTACGTACACTTAGAAAAACGTTTAGTACCGTCAAAAAAAATGGTTTGAATCAACCAAATCCTGCAGTTGCGGGTGGCGAACGATATTAACGGTTCAATTGACTGCGAGATTTGGTTGAATTACAAATATAAATTTATTTCCGGCAACCAAACTTCTTCTTGATCCAAAAACGCACGGAGTACTTTCAATTCTAATTGCGGTGTCCTGAAACCAAACTTTATTTGAACATACTGAACGGTTGGGTCGATAATATCTCCCTTAAAAGCATTTTCAAAATATATAGTTCAACGAAAAACATATACAGTAGAATGAAACATGTGTGCATTGAATGAATTGCAGAGCATATTTCAGTCAATACATAATATTTTTGATAAAAGTTCATGTATAGTCCGTACCACTGAAAATATATTTTAAAAGAAAACCCCCCAACGGTGCTATAGTCGATCCAACTATATGTTGGTTTGCCCTGAATGACGGAGTAGGTTCTGACAACTGATATTATAACATATAGTTGAAGCTGCATACAGTAAGTTCAATAAAAATTCGTTTTACACCAATCGAATAAATGGCCCTAGCAATCCTTCAATACTTATGCACTTGGTGAACACGCAACGTCAAATGAAACTCACCGGCTTCCACTAAATTTACTATCAACACCCGAGAGACGCCGTATAATGTTTTTCTCGAAGGATAGCACGCAGCGTGACAACAATGGCGGACAAAAAGAAATGACGATCGTACACTTACCTCGAAATGTAGAAACAAGCGATCCAAGTCCCCAATCTATCAAGATGTCTTCTACTTCGCACATTTTTATGTTTTCGATGTAAATCGTCTCACCAAACTTATCACAATGAATATTGTAGTTTTCTACACGCTCACAGGGGAGATGCACGTCAACAGCTAGATGAGAAGACGTGAACAGCCTGGAGTCGAAAAGACGATCGTAGCGCTGTTCGTGCATGCATCCGAAACTACATTGATTCGCGATTTCCATCATAACTAATCGCTCACAGCGATCGAACAGAGCGCACCCGTGGTCGGATTTGCCAAATAAAGTCATTATCTACAAATCGGGCCGGGAAAAAAGTGATCGATTGCATCCACAAGAACACAAGTAGCAATAGCAATCAATAGCTGAAAAATATGCACATCGTAGAAAAAAGAAAACACGGTCTTACCTCGAAGTAACTTTAATTAAATCATTTGTTTCAATTAACTTATCGGAGTGTCTCCCCGTCCGGATATCGGAGGAATAAGCTTATGTTATTCCTCCGGATAGCGGCTGAGTTAACGCCGTATTTCCACGTACATATTATTGTGATTCATTGTCCTAGTATTGGCTAGTATCCGGACGAATAACATATATATATATAATCGTCCAGATAGAATGTGTTAAATTGTTAAACACTCTGTTAAACGAATAATTTACTGAATATTGTTAAACAATCTGAATCTCTGTACGTAATAATTACTGAATCGGTTAAACAATCTGAATCTGTTAAATTTACTGAATATTATTAAACAATTTACGAATACTGTTACACAAACTGTTCGAAGAATAATTTACACATACTCGTCCGAATAAAATCTTTATAATTTTATTTGGGTTTGTTTGGGTTTGTTCGGGTTTGTTTGGGTTTGTTCGGGTTTGTTTGGGTTTGTTCGAGTAAACCCAAACAAACCCAAACAAAATTATACAGATTTTATTCGGACAAATACGTGTAAATTATTCGTCCAGATAGATTGTTTAACAATTTAACACATTCTATCCGGACGATTATATAATCGTCCGGATAGAATGTGTTAAATTGTATATATATATATATATATATATATATATATATATATATGTTATTCGTCCGGATACTAGCTGACATGAATCACAATAATATGTACGTGGAAATACGGCGTGAACTGAGCCGCTATCCGGACGAATAATACGCGTATTCGTCCGATAACCGGACTGCTAGCCGCAGCGTTAACTTATTCAGTTCTAGAACCAACCGTCATTCGCTTTATGCGTAATAATTAATTCAGTTGGAAAATGTAGTTTATTGGCCAATATAACGACCAAATATAAAGTTCAAATAAAACGCGGATTACTTGTATGAACTCCGATGTAGTTAATCCAACCCATTGTATAGCCAGGGAGATATTGCTACTTTGACATAATAATTTGGTTGTTCCAACTAAACTGGCTTTGTCACTTGAATCGAATTGTATTTCAAGCGAATAAAATTAGGTTGCTTCAAGCATAATTGCTTCAACTAAATATACATAGTTGGTATTACCAAACGTTTTTCTGAGTGTACCTACTTTATTTTCGACTGCGGAACGCGCTAGGTATAGCTCGTGCCGATAGTACGATAGTTCGATGACGGTGTCGAAACTCGATCGGGTGAGAGAGGGGGGGGGGGGGGGAGACATCGGGCTCGAACGATCTGTACGCGAGGAGAGGCCGTAACTATTCTGTATCTTTCGAATCTCCCAGAATAACGTTCGGGACCGGCCAGAGACAAAAGGAGAATGAAAAAGAGAGAATCAGAGAGAGAGAGAGAGAGAGGGAGAGAGAAATTGATTGGTTGATTGATAATATTTATTATGCTCCAGTAAACTCTCGGGAAAATATAGTTACATATGAGATATAAAAAAAGTGTTAACAGAAATCAAGAAAAATGAAAAATGTATATAAAACAATAAAAAGCAATAATTAAAGCAAGAAGGATTCGATATTATACACAAATAAATAGAAATGGAAGAAATAAAAATTCGATATAAAGCAGAAACAAAAAGTATAAGATTCGATAAATGAGTCAATAAAATATCACAACAATAATGAAAATAAAAACTCGATAGAAACAAAAATAAAATTATAAACCTAAGATTAACTTAATAAATTTAACAAAATAAGATGCGAAGAAGTGAACGAGAGAGAGAAGGAAAAAAACTCCAGCTGAGAGTGCCGATTTCGAAATAGGAATCTTCGCGTATATATCGCGAGTCGAGTAAGTCGAGATCGCGGACCACGAGAGCGAAATTAACGGCACGATAGAAGGAGAAAACGCGACTGTACATTATATATATATATATATATGAGTCGGCGACGCGATGAGGAAAAGAGCCAATAGAGATCTGCATTCTAGATTCGATTGCATAGATCGCGAACCGATCATTATCGAAACGGTATTCCCTCGGAGTTTAAACGTCTATACGTACGGGCTATCCTGGCGATGATCTCGCCAGGGTCTCCTCTCGTGGCTTCGCGAGCTCGCAGCTCGCCGATTATAGCCGTGCGATCCCTCCTCGTACTGTTATTTTCCCATGACAACGACAACTCGGCGGAATGACGACGATGACGTCGCGCGGGGAAGGACCGCGGATACTCGGACGAGATGATGGGTGCTGCATAAACTTTATTACTTGAAAACCGCGCGTCACGGAGATACGATCACGCTTTTGCTCCACATTCGTGACATTTCTTTTGTTTTCTTCTTCTTCTTTCGATCCTGCCATTCTTGTGCTGCCACGTCGCGAATGGGGCATCGAGTATCACGAGTGTACGAGGATTGTTGCAACGATCGGCAAGGGGGCATACGCAAATTACGTAACGCAATTGGGGGGGGGGGTGAAAAATGTGAAAACCATTTTTTATTTTTTTTATAAATCTTTAAATTCAAAAATATGTTGGCAACATTATTATTCACAAGTCCGAAAATTGACGGAGTTAGAGTCACTTTAATGAGAACAGGTACCGTGACCGGTTAGTGCCCTCAGTCCCTACAGGCGTGGCATCGTTCACAATAAATTAAGTGCAGGCTCTTATTATTTTGTGCAACATAATGAAGATGAAGAATCGTCATATCGACCGCGACTAGATACTTTCATGTTAGGATCAATATTCTAGAAGAAATATAACTTTATATAGAGAAAAACGGAACTAAAACTTCTAACCCGTTTTTCTCGAAAATACTTTTTTCGACCTTGTCCCACCGAATAATCAAAAACTTATCAACCGACTTTCAATTTTTTTTAACACATTTTTTTCATCGCAGTGACTAAGGTTGTACGTATTTTTTTCATATTTTGATAATTACTATTTTCAAAAACTGCTTGAACACAAAAAGAGCCTTGAAAATAGAAAACATGCCCAAACTGTCGGCATTAAAAAAAAACCACAATAAAAAAAACGGCTACGCATAACGATAGCTATGATTGTATAAATATCGATAAATTGTTGAATTTTTATTTACAGATAATCTTTCATAAAGATATCGATGGGACAATGAAGAGAAATGTTTTTATCGTCATCAAATCAAGGCATATATCTCGGTTAATTTTGAAGAATTTTTCATGAGAATCGGTGTACAACTAGATTAATATATACTTCATAAACTGAGTATAAGCCCCGATGCTTTCAGAATTAGTTATGCTTAGGACAAAATCGCAATTATTGACGACAAAGCACCCGTTACGTAACGGAATATAGGGGGGGGGTCCCGGCCAGGCGTTACGGTCCTGTTGCGGGGGGGGGGGGGTAAAATTGGTAAATTTGCCGTTACGTGATTTGTGTACGCCCCCTAACGGGACGATCGACGATCTTCACCGGATCGTTCCTCCCTCTTTCTATTCCTGGACTCTCATGTAACGCGACAGCAAAAATAGGGCGAAGCCAACGCGAACTTGAATTTTTTTTTTCCGATGGGAAATACTGTTTCTTTAGGTTTTTCGTTCAACACAAATGGGCCACTTTTTAACGTTCTGAAAAAAAACATTTTAGAAATAATTCTGGATAATTCGGGAAGTATTGTAGATAATCCTGGAAATATTATAGATCATTCTGGACATATTATAAATAATTCTGACCATATTATAGATAATCCTCAGACAGTTCTGGATATTCTGGATAATTCTGTAAATATTCTAGATATATTCTGGATAATTCTATAAATATTTTGGATAATTCTGGAAATAAGGGAAAACTATTTTTTGCGATTTTTCCTACGACTTGAAGCCTCGTATTGGAAAACGTTCGAGAATATGGAATCTCTTGCTCAGGCATTACATCGATTCCCGGGACAGACTGAGAGTTTATATCAAGAGGGCAGAGAGCGGGTCTCTCTCTCTCTCTATATCCCTCTCTCTCTCTCTCTCTCTCTCTCTCTCTCTCTCTCTCTCTCTCTCTCTCTCTCTCTCTCTCTCTCTCTCTCTCTCTCTCTCTCTCTCTCTCTCTCCCTCTCTTGCCAGGGCGTCCAAGACACTTCGATTTCCTTTCTCGTGCGCATACCAAACCTCGTAATCCTTTACTATCGCGTGTATATAGCATACACAGTAATACAGTGTTCAATGCCGCTACTTCCCATTCAATTCGTTCTCTCGTAGATCGTGCCTATCGCACGCCTCGCAGAGGTCCTTCCATACACGTACAGCGCTTTTACAATTATATATATATATATGTATATGTGTGTGTGTGTGTGTATATATATATATATATATATATATATATGCACAATAATGTATATACGCAAAGGCATATCGGCGACAGCAACGGAACACAGAACCGCGACGATCACGTAGAATTATACGAGCAACGATGCCGGCTGATTATTCCCTCATAGAAAATTCAACGAAGAGAGACTAATTGCGACTAATGGCCGTTACAAAGATCGGGCCGAAGGTAGAAGGGGGTGGAGGGTTGGGTGGGTGGGTGAGGTCAATCGCCGGCACGCATTGCCAAGCAACGAGGCAATAACCATTTATCAAATTTATATACATATATATATATGTATGTAGGATTAAAGAGTGATAGTGCCGTTGATCTTCTTAACAAATAGAATTTATCTTAAAATAGACAAAATCGATCATTGCGAAACTGATCGCGAATGAATTCGTTAGCAATCTCTCCTCGAACTCCGTTTTTTCACGTCTTATTTCTTACAAATTTTTCAAACAAACTTCCCCTCGACGACGACGACTCCCGGACACCCCCCGTTACTTTTTCCCGTGTTCGTCTTTTCTTTTTATTTATGCTATAGATCCCACGTATGTGTAAACTACACATGCCAAGACAAATACACATAAACGCGCTCAGCAATAAGCACAGTCATTTTTTTTCCATCGAATTAAAGAGCGGCAAAAATCGGGGAAAAAAAGTATTTTTTGTTGACGTCAAAAAACCGGATTTTACACCACCATTTAATTGCAACACTCGATATTTCCTATAAACTTCCCCAGACAAGACTCCATAGCTGATAAAAAATTGAATTAAAACAAATCAACTAAATCTTCGTTAAATTTTCAAATATTCAAAAAGGTATTCCCATGGGAGAAAAGTAATATAAAAATACAGAAACTACTTGTCTCGTTTGTCCGAAAGAAATGCGCAAAAAAGACAAAATAAAGTTATTGTGAAATGAGAGGATACGGGCGCGCAAAGAGCAGCGCAGTGGAACAAACGCGCGAGGATGGTAAAGTAAAGGAACGACGTGTTGGTCGTGCATTATTCTTGTTAAGGCGGTATTGCAGTGTCGTGACTACAATGCAAAGAGGAACCAATGAGAAGAAATCTCCTTTGCATTCATATATATATATATATATATATATATATATATATATATATATATATATATATATATAAATTGAACAAGAGTAGAAGTAGCACAGAGAATTGTAGAGTCCTTGCTGCTGCTGCTGCTGGTGCTGCCAATCGGGCAGATTCAGACAGTTCCTGGTAACTTTCTCCTCTGCTTGGTTACCGAGACGCCGCATAGTCGAGAAGAGAATCGAAACTCGGCCACACGACCAGCGTCGGAGGGAAGAGACGAAGAGAAAAGCGAGAGTGAAAGAGAGAGAGAGAGAGAGAGAGAGAGAGAGAGAGATCTTCGAGTCATGATCCCTTATGTAGATCTTCCAACAACTATATATACTCCATATACGACAAACGTATACGTATAGTGCCCTGAGGTAATATGTAAGACCGTTTGCCTTCCGTGCACCAAGCCCCGTACCCACCCCTGGGTCAATCCGCAGCACCCCTCGATGTTTGGCCGCACTTGGGACTTTCGAAAATGCCATTTGAAAATTCTCGACATTTCTTCTGTCTTACATATATCGATTGGCATTTGAATTCCGATGGAAATTTGGAGGGAAAAAAGGACGCTGGATGGAAATCGAAGTTTGCCAGAAGTTTGATCAATTTTTATGAATTGTTTTATAGTTGGAAAATGTAAGACTCCAATGAAAGGTTACACGTGCCTCTCTCTTACTCTTTATGGAATAAGAAGCCTTGGCAAATGCACAAAAATAACAAGAGAACAACGAAATTCCACAGTGCTGAACTCTAGAAAGGGAATCTCTCTCGCAGTCTCATCGATCAGTTCCCAAACGAAAAAAGGAGCTCTTGAGATATCGATTTCGAGGAATTCCGAGAATGGGGAAATCTTCTCATTTTGTTCGCGTCTCGCGTTTCTACATCGATAAATTTTCGGGCGAGTCGACGCGGTAGCTCGATGTCCATATATGTATATATGTGTGTGTGTGTGTGTATTATATATATACATACATATACACACACACATGGTATTCCGTAAAGAGCACTGTATACTTAAGGGGGTGCTAAATGAAATCATGCGCTACTAGAATATCGAAATTTTTCTCAAGTAAAAAACCCACCGTTTTCTAGACTTTTGGACTCTTTTAAGGGTAGACACCACCGTGACGGGCCAAAAAAAATGATTTTTTCCGAATTTTTTGTCTATTAGATTATTTATTTGGGATAAAAAAAAAAGTATGTTATGAAATTAGATTGAACTTATTTAGTGTAATTTTTTATTTAAAAAATTTTAAATTAACAACGTTATTGAGGTATAATAGAGCCTCTGTCTAAAAAATGTGGTCCAACGCCCGGATTGATAGCTTGACAATAATTGATCTCAAAAAAAAATAAAAAACTTTTATAATCGATGTAAATGTAGTTTTCCTTGTCCGTAGCCATTTTTCGAAACATTTTTTTTTACAAAATGGCGGGTGAAAAAAAGTGCCATTTTGGGGAAATTTTGACTGATATTCGGGGGCTTAGAAAACATTAAAATTCCAACAAAAAAAAACGGGTTCGTACAACGATAGCTACCGCAATTTCGAAAATCTTGCGATCTCACTAAATCGTCTGTCAATCTTTAATATTTTAACTTGAGCTTTTTTCACATATCATCGAATACATATACTTTGAAAAAAATGCAATAAAATCGATTTTTAAACCCGTCACAGTGTGTCCCGGCTCAAAATTGCGTTGAAAGCCTTACCTTGCATTTTCTTCATGCTCTGTGTTCGACGAACGAACTTTTTGGTGATCTTTTTTGCTATCAGAAGACTATGTCTCTCAAGGAGGTTGCTTTTTCTCGGGACCGTCTCAGGGACATTATTTTCATTAAGTAAAAGACTGCCCATAAACTTTTTGGGAGACACACCTTTAACATGTTTTGGGACCATTTTGTATGCAAGAGAGAAAGCAACTATCCAAAACGCAGCAAAACGATCATGCAAATTGAAGGATTTAACAAAATTTCAAAATGGTTCCATTAATTTTTCTCAAGGTAATCTCAGGTGGGGTTTTTCCTCGGAGCAAATTTTCATACTCCGGTTGACCGTGCTCTAATCCAGCGCCCCCTTAGAGGGTTACGTGGGTTTGAGAATGTCAAAAAATCAAGGCCGGAACAAAAAGATGCCCTGGACATCGTAGCAGCAGGAGCTTTGCTTTATGTAGCTGGAATCGACGATTCTATGTAAGTTAAAAAAAATTCTTCGTTTTATTTATACTTAAAACTTTACGATTTCTTAGAAACAAATGCACCGTTCTTATTGAAATTTTGCACACTTCTTCAAAATAGCATTAACTAGTGATTAAAGGAAGGTTTTTTTCTATTACAACTGGTTATATAAGGTAAAATACGTAGTGTAAATTGTACCAAAAATTAAACTATTTAGCATACAACTCTGCCAAATATTCAAATTTCAATTTAAAAAAAATCCTTGGTTCAAACACGAGCTATACTCATCTACTAACAGAAAAAAATGGTTTTTCAATTTCAGAAAAAGCTATCATGAGTTATCCTGACCACCGCGAGGACACTTTTTTTAAGGCAGAATTTCCCAAATATTTGGATGAAATTTTTTTTGAAGAATCGTTGAAATGTTGCTCTTTTATGTGCTCAACATTTTGAATAAAATAATTTATATATTATATTTTTTTTTAAATAGAGACATTATGCTTTTTCGGCGTCCGAAACCCACGTGACCCCTTAAGGCAGGATTCTACTTTGAAACTTTGAAAAAAAAATTTTTTTTTTTTACATTTTTCGAAAGTAAATATGTTCAAGAATGTTCGGTCAAAATTTTATAAAGTTCCAAGCCGTCTAACTATCCTTTTTCGCCTTTCGAACGCACCTACCTGAGCGCGCTATTGTGACCCGCCCGGCGCGCGGCCCGGACTCACCAAAACTTTAAACGCGTTTTTCTCGAAACGACATTTTCAAGTACCGTGGTCGTGATAACTCAAAAAGTACTGAACCGATCCTTATGAAATTTGGAACACATTCTATATGTGTGTACCAACCGACCTAACTACAATCAACTTAAAATTTTGATTAGAACTATTTTTTTATTGCAAAAAAAGGCCCAAAAAACGCATTTTTTTTTTTTTCGTTTTTTAGCCGCCATTTGGTTAATTTTGCACGTATATAAAATATTCCAGTTAGGTCGGTTCCTGAAGACATACTGAACATGAAACTATTTGATTTTTTTGTTTCAGACCATCCGTCGGGAAGATTTCACGACCACGGCAACGGTACCTGCTTTTCGAGGCGTTGGCGTTAAACATATTTTACGTGTACAAAAAATAAATAAAATACATTTAAATGTTTTTTTTATGTACTTAAAGAGTGTATTTATTGAACAGTTTAAACCCCATATCGATATCTTTAATAGTATTCTCAGAAAAAATTCACGAAAATAGCGTTTTTTTCATGGTTTCAAAGTAGAGTCCTGCCTTAAGTATCACGTGCTATTTGAGAGACACCCTGTACACATAAACATACATGGAACACACGCTCGTAATGTTTTCTCACTGTTACGTGTGTAGATCACGTAACGAGACGTGTATGGCTCGCTGACAATGAACGGGCCCCGCATACGCGCGTGTATTCGCAATAAGAGAGGCACAATTGCGCGTAGCGATGAGCGACACTCCGTACCATCGAAGACGCACTCGGAGGGCGAAGATTTAAAACGACCCGAGAACGAGAGGACTGTGAGGCGACGAAAGCTTATGATTATAACGCCGCTAAATGAAATTATGCCAGCGAGTCTCCTGGGTATATAGGGACGCTCGAGGGTGTGAGTCACTTCCCATTCAAGATTACGTACACGTACGTACGGATATATGTACAACGCGCAACTCACACAGGCTTGCACGTAATCGTCGGTCGGGTTCGGTACCAATTCGAACCAGTTCGGAATCATTTGGAGCGTACTCGCGGCGTCCAGTTGGTGAGAATTCCGACGTGGCTTCGAAATTGCCCGGGACAGAAGCCTCGTCGATCTTAGATTTTAGAAATTTTTTTCGAGACCATTTTTCAAATTTAAAACTACTTTTCGTAATTATATAGTTTAATGACTTTTCCTAAATATGGTGCTAACATTTATTTTTTGCAATTTTTCACTATAAAACAATATAAATAATGGTGTTATGTCAGGGGGAACTCATATTTTTAAACTACGAATTATTTTTTAAGTAAAAGATGCATTTTTCAAAATTTCAAATCTCGTACGATATTTCAAGTGAAATTTCTAATTAGTATTTGAGCCGAAATATGAGTTCCCCCGACATAACACCATAATTTTTAACTACAAATTGTTTTTTAAGTAAAAAATTAATTTTCAAAATTTCAAATTTCCTACGATAATTCAAGTGAAATTCCTAATTAGTATTTGAGCCGTTACTTCTATGCCTTTATTTACATCGCTGTTATATATTGTGTGTTTGTTTGGGATTAAATGTGTTTTTTTTCGTAAAAAAAATCTGGAACCTAAAAAACCGTTTCCTCTCCAACATGGCATCATTATTTACACCAAGAAAAAACGATAAATCGCGAAAAAAAACAATCGAAGGCCATTTTCAAGAAAAGTCACTAAACTATATAATTACCCAAATTTTTTTTACGAAAGATTGCAAGTACTTTTATTTCCTTTCCGTGCACTTTTTCCTGCGATCGTTCGATCGTAAAAAAATTCTCGTTGATGCGCTCCGAAAGGGAGACCTTGACCCTAATATGGACCGAAAACCCCGTTTTAAAAGTCTCCGGATTTATCATACGACGATCGCCTACCGGTCGCGTACGAGACGCACGAGGTGAGAAGAAAAAAAAAGAAGAAAGAATTCGTTAAGCGCGTACACACGATCGCGAGAGAAACGAGCGCCTCGAGATGGGCGCGGGATGTGACAATTGCCTTGTAAATTAATACAATTTTATTGCATTTCATTTACGATTGTGTGAAGAAAAAAATATTGGCGCGCGTATAATTATCATTGTTGTTGACGGAGAGAAAACAAAAAGTGAAAACACGCTTTACGACCGATTCTACCGTGTTCTTTTTTTCTTTTTTTTTTACAATTTTTACTGACAACCGTATGCGGAAATTATCGCCGCATCCCTTTGCGAAACTTACGAGGTGTCTGGTTTCTCTTTTCTTATTTCGGCTTTTTCGTTCGTTACGCCGACACCGTCTTGCCAAACACGTAATCGAAAAGCGCGTACTGTTGTGGCGCGGCCAAAATGGGTGTCGAAAAAAAAGTCTGTAATCGATATATATATATATATATATATATATATATATATATATATATATATATATATATATATATATATATATATATATATATATATATATATGTATGTATGTATGTATGTATGTATGTATATATGTAGGGTGGGTCACTTGAAGCGTTGAAAACTGACGTCTAAAAAAAACGCACTATATAAAAAAAAACTTCTTAAAGAAAAGTTGTTCCGTTGCAAGGGGGGGAAAAGACTTTGAATTTGATCGCGTGTATAAATGTAGCGGTCGCGTGAAGCTAACGCGAATGTTTTTCATTGCACATTCTTCTAACTTACCTCGGGAACTTTCCAAAACTCTATTTATAATTGTTTTAAAATATTTTACATAACCTTGTAAATATTTTTGAAATATTTAATTCCTATTTTTAGTTTTTACATTTAATTAAATTTTAGCGAATTATTTTTATTTATTTAATTGATTGCTTAAATGTTTGATTGGATAATAATTAATTGAATTCACTTAATTCGACTGAATTTAAATTTCATTAGATTTTGTTCATTTTAGTTTTTAATTTTATTCCAGTTTTTTTCAAATTTAATAAAATTTAGTTTTAATTTAATTTATTTGCTATTCCAATTTTACTTCGATTTTTTTTCAATTAAATTTAAATGTTATTTCAATTTTATTTCGATTTCATAATTGTAAACATTTTTTTTTTACGAATACATTTTCGATTCAATATTTTTCAAGTATATCAATATTTTTCGATCGACTTTTGTTTACTCAGGAGACGCAAAAATAAACGATAATCCAGGGAGTTCGTTGACTCGTCGCAATTGTTTATTTACATCTGTCTAAAAAGAATATTGAGACTAAACGCTAAAACATTTGAGAATTCCGACTATTCCTTAGTCCAACGTAACAAATAATTCTGCACTTACATTGATGCTTCGTTTTTTTCTTCAATAAATAGTTCGTTGGCTCCAATGACGAATTTCGTTACTCCAAGTCGTTTCTTCTTCCAGTGCAAGGTCCACCACGTGCTTCGACTCTCACAGCTCCAAGACTGCTCGACGAAAAAGTCCTCTGTATAAATATGTTTGAATTTATGTGAAGGTGATTTTGAAGAAATTTGTATCGACGTAACGTTGAGTGTGGGGACATGAAATTACGGTGAAGGTCCTCGAAGTCGAACGTCTTCGAAAATCAACGTTCCCATTAATATACACAAGTGTATATGAAGCCCGATATACACTTGTATAAATTTATACACGAAAACGTGAGAGAATTGCGGTACGGCCTATACGGAGGGCCTTAAGGCAACGATCGGCAACCGGTCTTCACGCGGGGTTAAGTCGTAAACGTCCGGATGCAAACTCTTCATCGTCCGAGCAGCGGCAACTTTATACACACACAGCACTTGCGAGTAACATACGGATTCGCGTCAGTCGGAGCGAAAGATTCGCCTCCGCCCATCTCGCGCATTTGTGCTATAACGAGTTAAAAAAAAAAAGATCGTCGGATGGTGAATCGTGACGATGCGACGTGCGAAATGAGAGAGAAAAAAAATTCACGGTCTTCTAGGATACTGAAGCGCTCAAGGGAGCATGATCCGAGTACGCGGATGCGCTCGATTCTCGTCTCGATTCGGGTCAGAAAAACCATTGCCCCTGCCGTGCCGCGAAGGTTCGACAAATAATTTAGGTGTTAATTCGATGGCCTAATAAAAATCGATGCGGCCCGCTAACGCTTTAATCGTCGGCTGGATACCGCGACGGGGCCTTTCGCTCTCGCCTTCAAAGTGACATAAAAATCTTACGCCGGCAATCACCCGCAGCCACTATTAAATGTGGAGATATAAAAAAAAATCTCGATGAAACTTCGAACGGCTCTTTTTTAACTTGTATCGCTGAGCAAAGAGAGGATGAGAGAGAAAAGAGAGAATAATAAGAAATTTAACGAAAAACAAAAATCAAAGAAATAAACGTATAGTATAAAACGAAATTCAATAACATAACATGTAGTGAGGTGGAGTAATAATAAAATATCTGACAAATTAAAATACAAAATGAAAACTCGACATAAATCATGAGTGAAATTTTAACCCTGAGATAAGAAAATAATCTTAAATTAAGTGAGACGAAGTGCAGCGGAATAAAAACAAAATATGCAGACATTTGAAATCAGAGTTACGGGCCGATAAACCCAAACGAAACTAAGTAGATATAAAATTGTCAAATCTAAGGTCGATTTAATAAACTTCACAATATAAGAGATAATAATATTATAAATGAAATTAACACATTTTGGGTCCAAGACTCAGCTTTCTGGTCAAAGATATATATATATAACCAAAAAGCTTCAGAGAAGGGGAGAAAGAGAGAGATCAGATCAGATTAGGTTCATTAGTGCTCTAGGACGAGAATGTCCTCTGGCACACAATCCTCATTCTTCGTGCAATAAAAATGAAAAAATGTAAGGAAATAAAAAGACGCTCGATAGAGAAACAAAAGATAAAGGACTCTGTATAAAGTAAATAAATTAAAACGAAATTGATAACGCAAATAAAAAGAGAAAGAGAGAGAGAGAGAGAACATTAGTTTTTTCGTGCTCGAAAGCATCAGTTCTCTGTTCAATCAAATTTTAAATTATTAAATTAAGTTGAAGTTACAGTAGAACCTCGATTATCCGAACCAATTGGGACCGAGACTAGTTCGGATAATCAAAAGTTCGGATAATCGAAACGTGGGTTATTTGGGACGGGATCATAAACAACACCTTTTTACATAAAAACAGTACATACATATATGTATGTACCTTTAGGGTACATACAAAAAACCCACCTTTCGATTATCCGAACTTTTCATCCGAACGATTTTATAAAAAAAAATATTTAAAAAGACATTCGACTTTTGGGTTTTTTGAGACGAGATCATAAACAACAACTTTTTACATAAAAACAGTACAGTACATGTCAAATTTTAATATACATGTATGTACTGTTTTTATGTACATAGATATATCAGATGTTAAAAAAAAGTATATATATATATATATATATATATATATATTAAACACCTGAAAAAAGTCGAATGCCTTTTTTAATATTTTTTTATAAAATGTTCCATTTTTAATTGACGAACGGTCGTAACGCGTTTTTGAGCGGCTAAGTCTCGCAGCCGTTTGAGAAGGAGAAGCTGCGTTGGGTTGCTCATTGTTGCTCACGGTAGTGACAGCGAGCAACAATGTATCTTACGCGCCAACGTTCGGATAATTGAGGGTTCGGATAATCGAGGTTCTACTGTAATTCAGTAAAATAAAATTTAGATTAAACTGATAAAAATAAATATAATTAAATTTAAATCAATTAAATTAGATGAAAAAAATAGAAATACAATTTGAAACACAAATTTAAAAAGTATTGATAAAAATAAATAGCATTAAATTTAAATTAATTAAATTAAATGAAACAAAAGAGAAATACAATTTGAAGCACAAATTTAAAAAATATTAAAAACGCAAATAGAAACGAACGAGAGCGACAGAGAGACAGAGAGACAGAGAGACAGAGAGACAGAGAGAGAGAGAGAGAGAGGGAGAGCGGGAGAGAATTTTTTTAATCCAGCACCACATTTTCCGCTTTCTCTCACAGACTATGGATCAGTGATGTGCGATAGGTTGGGCAACTTTCTTGGACCACATTTGAGTGTTTCTTCTATTCAGAGGCTATCCCGCAAGTCAATACTAGACAACGCCCACTTTCCTATGGAAGCACCTACAATACCTACACACACACACATGCATGGACTTTACCGCACAGGCAGCAAGCTTGAGAATTGCTCTCGATGCATAATACATAGAAATGCATATATGTATACATGCACGTACGAGGGAGAACGAGAGTTTCGCTTATGCATGCATCGTCTAGAGAATCTGGGCCAGCGGGTAAGGTAAGCAGATCGCGCGAGCTCTCTCGATGCTCCGGCGCTCGTACCGATAAATCTGGTCATTGTATCGATATCGCCGTCAGGCGGCAGGGAAGAAAGTGTCCATCCGCAGTTGCAAACGAACAGAGCTCGCGATTCGTATCCGCTCTCCCGTGTATACTCCCTGTCATCGCCGGATGTAATCACAGTCGCTCTATATGCATCGCTTCGTCACAGGCGGATCGAGTTATTTCGGTGAACGAAGAAATCGAAAAGAGAGAGAAAGAGAAAGAAAGTGAAAAGAAGCGTGGTGGGGAGGAACGAGGCTGATCTCGTATGAGGTGGGGTAAGCGCAAAGGGAAACAGTTTTATGAACGCGGAAAAATGGTGAAAGACGAGTGACCCAGTTACATTCAGTTATAGTATTATACATACACACACACACACACACATGGTTTATGGTAGGTGAAAAAAATTAGTTTCTGTATATTCGGTTGTGGTCAGCCCATAGGATCTACACGTTGCAACTGAAAGACAAGCGTCGAGGGATCTCGCGAACAGTAGGTAACCGAGAGAGACCGGGCACCATAGGCAAAGCTAATTAAGGCCGAGACTCCTGCTCGCTGTACTCACTTCTACTGTCCTTGTCCTGATTCTCTATCTCGTTCGCTTTCTCAACCCCTTCTCCTCTCTCTTTCTCTTTTGATCAATATTATTTTTGGTTAATGTTATTTTTTGTTAATATTATATTTGGTAAAATGATTCTTTGGTAAGATTTTTTATTGTTAAGATTATTTTTTCTCAATATTATATTCTTCCCATCAAATTTTAGCAAATTCATCAAATTAATCTTAGGAATGCGTGTTTATTTATGTCGAGTTTCACTTTGTATTTCAATTTGCTGTTTTATCTCGTCTGTATGTTTTATTTTCTTTTTATATTGTTCATTCCATACCATCGCATCTTATATTGTTTATTTTTGTTTTATATCGAATTATTATTTCTCGAATTTCTGTTAATTTTTTTATCGAAGCGCAATTTTTTTAAATTCCGTTTATTTTTTGTTGTATTTCGAATGTAATTTCGAATGTATCTCTACCCTTATATTTGCCCGAAAGTTCACTGGGGCATAATAAACATTATCAACCAACCCCCCCCCCCCTCTTTATCTTCCGCTCTCACTCTCTCTCTCACTCCCTCTCTCTCTCTCTCTCTCTCTCTCTCTCTCTCTCTCTCTCTCTCTCTCTCTCTCTCTCTTGCTGTCGTTCAATATTTATTTTTCTTCGCCTCTCTCTTTCTCTCTCTCTCGCTCTCGACAACGCAACCACGAATATCGTATTCATTAACGTGTATGCCCCGCTCCGTGTGCGTTGTCATAATCATAGTCACCGTCATAGAATCTTGCATTAGGTAACCCGACAGTCCTGTACGAGGCTCGTGCACACGAGCAGTCCCGTGCTAATGTATGATACAAAGGGAGTGAGAGCTGTGAGCCCTACATTTGCCGAGAGCGAGAGAGAGAGAGAGAGAGAGCAACACGTATTCGAGAATGACCCAAATTTCCCGAACCCATACATCGAACGATCGAACCAAAAGCAGTTGCCTCGTTATCGATACAAAAATAAATGGAACCCAAAAAAAACTATCAAAAATAAACAAAGTGGGACGGTAATCCACAGAATTTTTATCTCAACGTTGATCTCCCGAGTCACGAAATGTTTTCAATCTTTTCCGAATAAATGATCCATAATCGAATTCTTTCGATAGATAAAAAAAAACGAAAAGTCTTTCGTGTAGAGGTCTCCGCTCTTATTGATATTTTCGCCTCATTTCCGCGCTCCTTATCGCCCGATGCAGCATCAATCTTACTCAGGCCTGAAAAACGACGACGTAAGTAAGTCGGCGAGACGCGCGGGGGCGAGAAAGTTTCTCCTTCGAGGGAGCTCGCGATTCCACGCGATTATTCTCACCCAAAGTGGCTCCTAGCCACCCTACCACCCATTGACGAGATATTTTTACGCAATCACGTAAAAATTCTTTTACCCTGATGGGACAAGACTCGAGGCATCGTGCTTGTCATTCGCGATGGCCTCTCTCTCTCTCTCTCTCCTCCTATGATTTATCGTGGCTTTATTAGAAGCAGCCGCACGCGGAGGATCCCGATAGTTCCGAAAGGGAAGAAACATCCCCCACCGTCCTTTTTCTTCCTTTTTTTTCATACGAATATTTGACAGTCGCGCGAGAAGCCATCATTCTTCCGCGGATCCTGACAGTGTGAAAGAGAGAGAGAGAGAGAGAGAGAGAGAGAGAGAGAGGGAGAACGTCCAAACGCTTTTACAGCGGCACGAAAACTACCACAGTCACCCTATCCACACTGATGCCCATGACTAATGATCATTCTGTCTCGCGAGCGCTCGATATTCAACGCGCTCGCGAGCCCTCGACACACGTACAAGCCGCGTAACCACGAGATAAACATGTGTCAAGAAAAGTTGAGAGAAAAAATAAAGAAAAAAAAGCGTATGGTACAACGCGTCGGCGAAAGAATCTCTCATTTCTCCCTCTCTCTCTCTCTCTCTCTCTCTCTCTCTCTCTCTCTTTCTGATTCTCATTTACTTTCGTGGTCGAATCTGTACTCCCAATTTAGAAATTCCACTTTCAAAATTCCAATTTTAACAATCAACGCCCCTTTCCGGTCCCTCTCTCTCTCTCTCTCTCTCTCTCTCCCTTCACCATATCGTCTTAATTTTAATCAGCGCACAGCCCACCGACTACATCTCTTTACCAATTTCGAGAAAGCCCGCACGCAATGTTTTTATAATCAGTTCCTGCATAATTATTTCGAAGCGTTACGCCAGGCCGTAAATAATTTTCCCTCGCCCCTCAGGCGGAGGGAAAAACAATTCCGTTTTCATCGAAACGTTAGAACTGCTTCGAATATAGAAAATCGAATTCGCTTTTAATCAAGCGGCGACGAGGAGATAAAAATAATATACACAAAAAAGAGCGTACGTTGAGGGAGGTGTAGGAGATCGAGTACATTGTAAAATTTATTGACCACCCTACCCTTTGCTAGCCCCAGATATCGGTAGAAATTCCAATAATGAAAAATTCCGCGCTGGATTTCCCTTTCTCCGCGTAATTAATGTTACTAACAACCGTGCTGTATTCTCTGTCTGAGTTATTAGATGGAATCATGATGAACGACTGGGCGACAGGGGCGCAACCTACAGCCATGCCAAAGGGCGAGAATCTCTCTCTCTCCCTCTCTCTCTCTCTCTCTCTCTCTCTCTCTCTCTCTCTCTCTCCCTTCATCGACCTACCGCTTTCTCTCTTGGGCAAGATAGAGAGAGGGATGATTGTTCGGGGATATCGTTAAGTTCTGGTGCGGTTTGTAAGCGCGTAGGTTAAACTAGGAAACACTTTGCCAACGCGCACCGAGGGAAGAAGATCCAAATCGTTGGGGTTCTAACGTTCCAACTCGCAGCTCCCGCAACGATGAAATGTCGGAGAATGATTTCATGCCTTCGCATTCCCCGAGTATATACGTGTAAGCCCCTCGATGGAAGACTACCAAGAGAGAGAGAGAGAGAGAGAGAGAGAGAGAGAGAGAGAGAGAGAGAGAGAGAGAAATGAACGAGAAAGAATCGTGAAAGTCAGATGGAGAGAGAGAGTCAGAGAAGGCAAAAGTGGAGAGAAGCTATGGCCCATCTGGAATAATAGAATACCATTTGCCATTGTGTATTGTACATGTATCTTTTCTCGTTCTCCCGACTCTTTTTCCCTTTCCCCTTCGATATATCCACAACACATGCGTACACACTTTTGTAGATTAAATTCTGGCAAACGAAAGGCCCCAAGTCCCATCGAGTGAGCTTTCAAATCCGATGGATTTCGCCCTTCCACTTACCTACGGTCGGTACGACCCATGGTAGCCCGTACACGTGGACATACCCTTTTATAGTGGATTACATCTGTGTGCATCTTGATACATTGGGCAAGGGGGGCGGAGGGGGGATGTGCATTCTCTCGAACACCTTCGGTTATAATACGGGATCCTCACCATTATTACATACTATATATTTTCTTCGTCTCTTTCTCGAACCTCCGCTTTTTCTTATTTGTACACGAGTTGTTCCACGCCAATTCAGCTACCTATTTTTTCCATTTTTTTTTACGGCAGCCGCTCGAAGTGACAGCTCTACGAATTAATTCAGCTTTTTCGAACAGTTATTCGTAAATACAATAATGGAGGGGAAAGAGGAAGGGGATTCGATAAAATATACTTAGGGACGATATTGGGCGTGTGGAGAGAAAAGAAATGTGGAAAATGGGACAAGCTTGGGAAGGATGGAAATGCACGGGGCCTGCGAAAGGGTTAGGTTTCAATGGAACCGATAAGACTGTAAGATACTCGACGAAGTTTTACGAATTTACCGGAGCTGCTTCGGGAATTTGATAAAATGTGTATGACGGGACTGCGGAAACTCGGGGCCCAAAAAACCGGTCGATTTTAGATATTTTTTGTGATGAGAGTATTGGGATGACGAGGTCGGGATTTTGTAAACAATTTATGGATAGTCTTGCCAGACTTGTGCATTTTTTTAATGAACAATATTGATAAACAGTGGAATTATTACTATTTAAACAAACTGCCGTCCTTACAGGCATGGACAATCGATGTTGGTGTTTCTGGCAACCAGGGTGATCGGAAATGAAAAATAAAGAATGTACTTTTAGTAAAATAATAGTACTTTTGTATGACTGGGTACATTTTTTTGAATTTGAAGAATTACTACCATGGCTAACGGGATATAAAAAAATGTAATTTTGGACCACAAAAACAACTTTAATAATTTATTATTAACAAATGGATAAAGATATCTAAAAAATTATCCAGCCATATGTTAGATAATGTTGTAAGCCATGCTCTGTCCGAAATTGAAGTGGATCGGACGAATAGTTATGGCGATACGACTCCACTGTGACGGGTCGACAAAAGTGGTTTTTCCGATTTTTATATCAAATAGATTATTTATTAGGTTTTTAGAAGAAAAAAAAGGTATGTTATTAAGCATACATTGAACTTATTTCGTGGAAATTTTGATTTAAAACGAATTGTCAACAAACAACGTTATCGAGGTACAATAGAGCCTCTGTATAATTAATGTGGTCCAACAGCAGGATCTATAACGTGACAATGGCTGGTCTGAAAAATAAAAATAGACAGTTTTATAATCTGTATAAATGTAATTCTCGTTGTACGTAATTGTTTTTCGAACAAAAAATTCACGTTATGACGGGTGTTGAAAAAAAGTGCACTTTAGGCGACTAAAGTACACTTTTTTTAGTTTTACTTATATATTTACTAATATAAGTAAAACTTTAGTTTTACTTATATTTAAGGGGCTTAAAGAATACTAAATTTCAAAGAAATAACTGAAAAGTTTGAAATAAATTCCTGTACAACGACAGATACTGCAATTACGGAAGTATTGGGTTTTTAAAATAAAAAATTGGACAATTATAGCTAGAGTTATGATTCCGGCCAGGTCGAGATCGTTTAGGGAAAAATACGATTGAAAGTTTAAGTATACGTAAATCGTTGCGCTATCTGTTTTCACTAAATGGTCTGTAACTTGGTCAATTTTCAATACGTTAAATTAACAATTTTGTCACCAATTCTTGAAATGTATACTTTGAGAAAATGCAACCAAACAAATTCCTTTTTTTTGACTCGTCACAGTACCGTCCCGCGTTAACACATTCTCGAAAAAAAAAAACGCAAAAGCGAAGTGGGCGATCTGACTCTTCCCAAAAATCATCACGACGCGCGTCGACTTTTCAAATTTTCACAAAATCTTTGTTGTGAATGAAAATGAAAACCCTTGGCTATCAAACTATTTAATGAAAAATGGTATTTTTGGATAATTCAAACTTATGCAAACCGCTTGATCTGCAGCCCGTTCTAGCACTCTGAAAAAATCCTCCAAAGCAGTAACGCGATAATTCTCCAGGTCATTCGGCACGAAATATCCTGTGTATACACATTGATTCGCTTTATTTCTGTTTTATTTGCACTGAGAAGTGGCAAAGCAACGATGGGCTCCCAAGTGTATTTAAAAGCCACATTACAATACTCTCAATTGTCGAGTGCCGAGAAAGATTCTTCACGGCCTAGCGCAGCCTATGAGCTGCATATACATGCTCGGGAACTTCTCTCTCTCTCTCTCTCTCTCTCTCTCTCTCTCTCTCTCTCTCCCTCTCTCTCTCTCTCCCTTTGTCTTTTCTCTCGCGGCTTATACACAATCGGAAATCTTCGTGAACCGTGAAAGCGATTCCAGCTATATTCTGTAACGAACGGTAAAGGATTCCCTCCGGAGGGAATACCCCAGGAGTCACGTCCTTCTTCGCGACGCGCCAACGGATCACTTCGTCTCCTTTTCTCTCGTCTTCCTCGACGGCGATTCTAAGCGACTACGATGCTCGTACAGCGATTTGTCACCGAATTGAAAATATTCATGACTTCGGGGCACAAAGAGGAGGCGAGTTATGAGGGATGTAACGATGATTTTTCAAATAAAACAGGAATAGAAATAGGATTAAACGAGCCAGCAGGGACCACCGACGTTGACCGTGCCCTTTAGGCCCTTTCGTTGCTCTCTTTAAAACTATTTTCGTGCTATTTGTATGCAACTCGTGCGACGGAACAGAAAACGAAAAAAATCCCCGAATCGAATGTGAAAATTCCGGACCTCGTAATTTTTTTCGTTTATTTCAATTGGATTTTTACACCAAGGCTTTGTCAGTCAATTTGGGGTCTTCCGAAAAATTGCTTTGCTCGAGATGGTCGTTGCGCTCCTTCTCGAAATCGATCGCGAAAATTTCCGAGCTGACCAATTTTTTGGCATATTTGTATTTTATTCTTACGTGGAGGCTTTTTTAGCGAATATCGGATAAAACAAAAAATTATATTTTATTTTTCATTTGCGCATGATTTTTTTTTGTATAGAGGCTTTTTCACCAAATTTGAGATTTTTCACAAAAAAATATAATACACTTATTATATTATAATAATATTTATCATGTTTATTATGTATTCTATTTTTACAATTTTGGAAATTTTATATTTTATTTATGCTCCAAGGCTTTTTAAGTCAATCCAGGATTTCCCAATAAAATGGTATGCTCCGAAATAAACGTTTTTAAATTCCATAATCTTTTTAACCCCAAACAAACTTGATTTCCTTTTCGGAAACTACTTTTTCGACCCGACAAACCCATAGTCCTTTTTGCTATTACGACCCAAACTGAAGCTCCTCTTCGATTATTCTTCAGCATACAAATTTCCCCCTAGTTACACACGGGCCTCCAGTGAAAAAAGATTTTCCAAGCGGAAACCTTTTATTTCGGAGTAAACGGCCTGGCTGATACAATTTTTTCCCACCCCCACAGGTCGATGAACAAATTTGTTTTATTACAGATACTCCACGCTCGTGCGCAGCAGGAAACAATTTACCAACCATTCGTTTACAACCTTTTCGACGGGCTGTACAAAAAGCAAAACATTAATTGAATCGCAATGAAGTTTTTCGTCGAGCCCGAGATATTGCATCAACGAGTCCGGGGCCCCGTGCAGTTCCGCTTTCGTACGCGAAATATCAACCGTGCGCTCGCCGTATCGGTTCCTTTTATTTCCATTTTTATTTCATACAAAACCAATCACGTACTCTTTTCGCGGTGCATCCATTTTTATGCAACATTGAAACTGACAGAGGGACGAGGCAATGTCATTTTTTCCCCTCGCTCAATTACCACTTGAATAGAAAACCGGAGAATATTAGCAAAAAAAAGAAAAAAAAATTTCCATGGCAGATCGCATTTCAGCCTATACACTGACAAAAATGTATTTTCGCATATTTTTTTCTCCCGTGACAAGCGAGAGCCCCGCAATGGCTGCGGGCACATCAGACGAGCCTCGTCCCCTCTAACCCCCACCCCTGTCGCTGCTTTCATTCCCGTCACTCGAAACAATAAACGTAAAAATGAGTAGAAAAATACAATTTCGAGTCTCTCCGGCAAACGATAATGCTGCTGATGCTTATGAGAAAGGAACAGAGAGGGAGAGAAAGAGAGGGGGGGGGGGGTCCATAGTGGCCCGCCGCCCGCAATAGAAACGTCATAATGGTCGGTGAAGTAAAAAAAAAGCTTGAAAAAATAAAAAGCGTCGAGGCCTCATGCGGTCGAAACAATACGAGCAACGTCGACGAGACCATTGTACTCATTGCACCGCGGGTTCGTCGTCTACGGATCGTTTGATGCTGATGTTGGACGTCACTCTCTCTCTTTCTCTCTCAGTGTCTCCCTGTCCGTATCGAAATGCCGGCAGTCCCATTAGACCAGACTCTTCCGTTCTCTCTCTCTCTCTCTCTCTCTCTCTCTCTCTCTCTCTCTCTCTCTCTCTCTCTCTCAGTGTATTACAGAATCCGCTATTTTCCTAGCGTATATTTTCCATAAATCTCGGTCACTGCACTCTCAGTAACGGACACTTTCGTGAACGGAAAAAGAGGGCCTTTCTCCAGCAAATTGGAAGCTCTGCGACGAACACACACACGAGAAACGTTAAATTGTCGTTTTAACAAAGTGATTTCAAAGACAAAATAACATATACGTTACTTGTACAGGAGCACGTCGACCTGCCTACAAGTAAATGTATCTTCGCGGGAAAAGCCGAACGAGGAAAATCAACGAAATTGTACTTGTCAGTTGCACAGTAGTCCATTAAGAGTTTCGGGCTCTCGCCATCATCCTTCTCTTTTCCCAGACGAAAAATCTTTCACCTGTACTCATAATTATTTCGACTCATTGAATATTCATGGACATTTTTCTTTTTCCCATATATCGAGGCTGTCAAAGTTTGTGGTGCTTGAAACAGGTCGAGGCATCTTCGAATTCGATGAAGATTTCGATGAAGATTTCGATAATCGAAATAAAATAAAACTACATAACGGCGAGAAGTCGAGACAGGCTCAAATATTGAATTGCATTGTTCGAAATCGAGACAAAAGATCTCAAGTGCATAAGTATTTCATGTGTTTGTGTGTGTGTGTGTGGGTTAATAAGATGATTTTAGAGATTGCCTAATGGCTAATGGATCCTTCACTCACATCAGTTTCATTGACGCCTTGACCACTGAAAACACAATTCTCTTTTATACACTTCCGTGCTCACATACAATTATAATAATAGTATAGGCCAATAATGATAATACCAATCGGAATAATATTAATTACAATAATAATGACGACGATAAACATAATAATACATATTATTGTTATCATCATCATTATTATTATTATTATTATATTATTGTTATATAACATTCATGATGACGATAAAATAAAATTCGATGACAATAACAATAAATATTTGTATTATTTCTATTATTATTATTATGTAATAATAATGAGGATGATAATATAAAATGTGATAATAATAATAATAAACATTATTACTGTTATTATTATTATTATTATATGAAATATAATGACAATAATAATATAAATAAACGAGGACAGATCGCGTTCGTCACGATGAAAAGAATACCCAACTGATCCACAAATAAAAGAGACGCGTGAAACTTGCCATTGTACCGAGACCGTCACACATTTTTTCATCCGGAAGTTACAATTGAAGAATAAGAGCTGAATTAGCCTCCGATCGAACAGTGAAAAACTATTGTATTTAGCATGATTGTTAACCATTTTTATTAAATCGGAAATAATTTTTAATACGTTATAGCACCTTTACCATTTTCCGGTCGAAACTATTGAATAATTGTTCACTTCCTGTTTCTCTTTTCTGGCCACCTTCGAAAAAACGACCCTTTTCGCTACGGATATAATCGCGGTTACGCCCTTTGAGGATGAACGCACGGACACACATACACGTTTGTATTTATTTCGAGTACCGAAGCGAATGAGGTTTTCTGAAATTCGTAACGCTCTATGGGGACTCGCCGGTTCGAATAATTCCATAGGTCTATGCTATTTCTATATAACTTGCTGTGACCCAAGTGCACGGAGTCATTGTTCGAGGTTTAGTGAGTTTTTCACCACGACCAGTGTAAATCATCATCCCCTACTCGAAAATCGTTCTCTCTCTCTCTCTCTCTCTCTCTCTGTATGCACGTTCTTCAAGCAAATAGAGCGAGTTTCGAGTACGAGGGGTCGTCCCCGCGAACGGACAAAAGCAAGTATGCAGTGAAAACCTTCCGAAGCGTCGCGCGTGTATTTTTTGACGAGCGTGCCGACGGTGCATTGACGTTTCTCTCGGTCTTTTTCTTACTCCCCCCCCCCCACCCCTCTTCTATCTCCGCCGAAAAATGGTCGCACCTGTCGGTTTGGCTGTTCGCCCCTCCCCCCATATTCTTCTCGTCTCTGCGCACATCCTCGAGCGTATAAAGCCCGGAGCGGACACCCTCCGACATGTTCAGTGTATATTTGTACGAGGCCGCAAAGACCAAAGAGTCAAAAGTCCCAAAAGGCAGTTATAACCCGCGCTTATGCGCGGCCCGCACGATGTATATGTGCACAAGAGCGAGCGCCTGTTTGCTTAGGATTTTTCGAGAGATCTCGGGCGGTACTCCTTGGCTCACTTTGCGCTCAATCTTTGCGGGGGACGTGCACAAAGCGGCCATGGGAGTACGTACAAATACGAAGAAATTCCCAGACTTCCGCTTCACTTCGACAAATTGTCGTCACTTTTTACATTTTTTCATCACCCCGTAATGGTCGCTCGTGGGCCCTTCCGGGCTTTCACGGTGCCCTCTCACGCTTGGCCTACACTCGTCACTGCGACGAGTGTTCGAGACCGCCGCAGAAGTGTTGCGCACCGCTGCGAGTTGCCCGATTCAATGATCGCGTTAGCATACGAGCGGTACGGGGATACTGTGGAAAACTCATGATTATATGTGTGGAATCTTAAGTGATGGAAAGAAGAAAGAAGAAATGGGGACCAGGCCGAAGGAGAAACGAGTGGAAAGTCTGAGAATGCCGGACATTGGTCGCCAAAGAGAAATTCCCGTGCAGAAATTGCCGTAGGGATCCAATTGGATTCTAATATTTGTCCCTACTTCCTGATAGGGATCCAATGGGTGATGACATTGGATCTCTGTACTGAAACGACACGCTCGGACGTTGGATTCTAATCGGGGGTCCCCATTGAAATCCAAAAATACTCGTATATTGGATTCCGATCCAGACTCCCTATTCGAATCCAAACAACCTCTTACATTGGTGGACTCTAATGGAGATTCCTCATGGGAATGTAAACAAAATCGTACATTGGATTCTAATCGGCATTCGCTCATTGGAATTCAATGTACGAATCGAATTCGAATCCTAAAAGATTCCCACATTATTCAACAGAATCGCACACGATTCTTAATGGATCCCATCCCATTCTGTACGTTGAATTTCCTAAATACAATATATAGATATGCAAAATAAGTGGATCTTAAAAAAAGTATAAACCTTATATTAGAAAAGTATAAATTACTTGAAAAAGTACATCTTAAAAATCGATTTGAATCCTATCTCTGAAAATCCAGTGTAATTGTCGTTTATTATTTATTTTACTGCACTTTGGTACAATATCAGCACACACGTACAGGTTGTGTTTCGACACACCGAGTTTTTTTCTCGCAACTTTTCACATGTTTTCGATTTGAACGCAATAAGAATTCCCAAACGACGTTCATCGGCGAACAGTGCAGAATCCAATTGGACCCCAATGAGGACGGTGTGGGCGGTGTCCCTAATAAATCCCTATAGAGATCTAGGTGCATCTTGGGACTCGCGAACAAATTTGTGCACGGGATCACGAAAGAATATTTTTTTGGGGTATCCAAAAAATTCTGGTTGAGGATTTTCAAATAAAATCTCAAACGACGTCGATCGGGAAATAACGCGAAATCCCTATTAAATCCTCATAGGGCTGTAGTCGGATCTGGGGAGACGCCAACAAATTTCTGCACAATTTTTGTTGAGGCATTTTTAAGAAAGGAAACGAGAACAAAGAAAGAGTTCGGGATACAAAAGGTAGAAGATTAATAAATGATATCGCTTAAAAATTGATTCACAATTAATTTCTCAATCGTTATGAGCCTGGTCTGTTTACGAAAAAAATCACGAGAAGAAATTTATTCGTAAATATATTGTGATTCATAGATAAAAGAAGGTCTACTCTCAATATCAAATCCTATATATATATATATATATATATATATATATATATATATATATATATATATATATATATATATGTATGTATGTATATATTAGGGTAGCACAAATTTGAGCTCTATTTTATTTTCCTATTTCTCACCATCCAATGATCTACTCTAGAGGAAAAAAAATTACGCAAAAGTTCTAGCCGGTCGATGAATATTTAGTGGTCTCTCAAGAGCTTCGAAATTCCCAATTGTCGCCAATTATTTTTTACTGTTCTTAATCATAAATTTGACGCTTTGTAAAATTTTCAAAACAATTAATCGTTTTTCTTTAGATAAAGATTTTTCAAATTTACCTCACACTACTAACCCAAGAATTATAATCTTTGTTCTCATAAAACAATTATTTAAAGCTCTTGTCCGTAAACAAAATTATAGGTCCCCCATTTTGTCGAGTTAGGAGTGTGAGGTAATTTAAAAAAATGCGTTTCTAAAGAAAAAAAGTATTGATTGTTTCGAAAATTTTACAAAGGGCTAGATTTATGACCGAGAAGAGAAAAGAAAATTCGCGCCAATTGGACATTTCGAAGTGAACGAAAAAAAAATCGATTTTTTAAAGAAAATTTGAATTTTTGGGAGGCTTGAGCGACCTCTAATTCTTTTTCGACCGCTCGCAGCTTTAGCGACAATTTTTTTTTCTTCGTTAAGGCCTTAGGCCACTCTAGAGGCTAAAAAATTGCCTTTTTGGGTTTTTTTTTCTCAGAAAAACTACAAAATAGATCGAGATTTAAAAAAAGGGTGTTTATCATACATATCACTGACTGTATACAATAATTTTTTTTTTAAAGAGATTAGCTCAAAATGGCGGCTGTGAAGCGTTTATCGCAAAACTGCATTTTTATGTTGGCCGGAAATATAACTCAGACAATTTTCAACCGATTCACTTGAAATGTTGAATATATCTTGAAAAATACATTGTCTATGGAAGTACGTAGGTTTTTTTTTATATTGCATAATTCATTTGTTATTAACAATTATCTGACGGTTTTTTGAAAAGTGAAAAATTTGCCTCAATAATGATCAGTTAATTGTTAATAACAAATGAAGTATGCAATATAAAAAAAATCCTGAGTACTTCCGTAGACAATGTATTTTTCATGATATATTCAACATTTCAAGTGAATCGGTTGAAATTTGTCTGAGTTATGTTTCCGGCCAACTAAAAAAATGCAGTTTTGCGATAAATACTGCACAGCCGCCATTTTGAAATGAATCGCTTTAAAAAAATTATTGCATACAGTCACTGATATGTATGATAAACACCCTTTTTTGTAATCTCGATTTACTTATTAGTTTTTCTGAAAAAAAATCCCCAAAAAGCCTATTCTTTCGGCCTCCAGAGTGGCCTAACCCCTTAAAGTCGACAATTGGATGGAGAGAAAAAAGGAAAAAAAATTGATCTGAAATTTGTGTATATATAACGTCTCTGGTTTGACTCGTACTCGTGTATATGCAGCGGCAAATGGCCGAGTTTGTTTGAGGAAGATTTAAAGATGTTCCCGTGGAGAAAAGAGGGAGAGGGCGAGGGAGAAAGAAGGAGAGCGTGACTCGACTTTATTAGAGGCCAGAGAAGACGAGAACGCGGGGGCTCTTCCGTACAACAAGCCGTTGGGAAACCACAGCCGGAGATCCAGAAGCTGCCGAGGCAAACTCCGTGGCGACGAGGAGAGGGAGCGATCCTCGCGGCCTTCCCTCTGGCAAAAACCCCCCACCCCTCGCCCGCCCCCTTCCCCAATGCTTCGCTCTTATTATACGCGTATCTCGATACAGACACGCGGCGATCGCTCGTTTACTCATCGCTGCCGACTAATTATGCCGAATCGTACCGATTTAATTGCAAAAGACACACCCGAATACAGATGTAACGATATATACATATATATACCCGGCCGGCCTTCTCTTGAACACGTGTATATACACACATATATATATATGCATATGCGTGACCGCAAATAATTCACCGAAATCTACATACTCGTCGAGTACCTCAAAGATGACGCGCTCGATTATAAATCAAGCGAGGATTAATGCGGTGCAATAATTCTCGCAAAATGAATAATTCCAGTGCCGCGATTAGGCGCCTATATGGCTCGACAACATCCGAGACCTAGATCCGATCGAGCTGAGCTCATTTTTTTTCTCACCTTTCCCATTGGAATAACGTCCAATTGAGGGATAATTTAGCGAGAGAGAAAGAGAGACCGAGAATGTTATGTATTTCGTACTCTGGAACAACTGGTATCTAAAAGTGCACACCAGGATAGAAAGTGCAAAAGACTGGAGTGTCAAACATAAATGTAATAACAGTTAACTTAACCGGAAGTCACTACGAACTGTTAACTACGTAAGCTATATAATAATAACACTCATTATAATAATAGTAATAATAGTAATCATAGTGAAATTATTATTATTATTATTACTATTATTGTAATAGTGAGAAAAAAAATTGAACTTAAAAATAAAAAGTTGAAAATTTTCTAAATTAAGAGAGAGATGGAGAGCGATCAACATCTCTTCGATTCTAATTTGCAAACAATAATTTCAGAATTTAAATTAAAAATTTACAAAAAGGAAAAAATTCGAATTGAAAAATTGGATAATTCTAAATTTAAAGAATTGAAAGTAAAACATTCCATTAATTAAAATAACCTTAGAGAGAGAGAGAGAGAGAGAGAGAGAGAGAGAGAGAGAGAGAGAGAGAGAGAGAGAGAAGACAGAGAGCGATAAACATCTCATCGACTTTAATTTACGAAGTAATTTATCACATTTTAATAATGAAAAAAATGTTCGATACTATTTTTCTTCAGTCGGGGTTTGGATTTCAATTGATCGTCGTAGGTATATACGAATACACGTGTAAAGATGTACACGTGTGTAAAGAATGTGTGGGTATATATATATATATATATACAGGTCGCAAGGAATAAAGGATCGTGGAGATTGACAATTTGATAAATTTTTTCTCATCAATCAAGCACTTTAACGCGCCGTTTTTTCGCTCCTTTTCCGCCTCCTCTTTCTTCTTATTCTGCTGCTCGGCCTCCTTCTCATTTCTTTTCGCCCGCGTATTAACGGAAATTATTATGGGTTCCCGAAGGCTTCGCGCGGCCGATGTAATACGCACACGGATGCACGGCGATATATAAGCGGGCACACAAGCAGCCGTGATTCTGCATCGTACGTAGGTACATCGGGGGGAGAAGGTGGGTATTATTCGATAGGTCTCTTTCACGAAGCGTTACGTTAGGCGGACTAATGACCAACATGACTGTCCGTGGGTAGATACCGGTTCTCCGCAGTCTGAACTCTCTTACTCTCGTGCGCGCGCGAGAAGATCCCGGGCTTGTACCCGGAGGAGCGATGGGGAGAGAATCGGGCAAGAAGGCCTTGCGAGAAGGATAGGGTGGAGGAGGTGGAGGAGAACGAACTGCGAGAAGGATCGGTGCATCGAACGAATACATTCTTACCCCCACCCCCCTCCCGCCGCCCTTGCTCGCTCGCTCTCTCTTTCGACCGGAAAAAAAAACGCGAAATTTCGCGACGAGGGCGCCACTCGTCGCTCGCGGAATACGAAAAATCTTCCGAAGCTTGTTTGAATTTCTTTGCGTTTCCAAACCAATACTAAAAATCTTTCAGTGTTTGGTTGGGTTTGTTTATGTTTCCAAATGAAAAAGAAAAAAATCATTTTAGGCTTGTGTGTGTTTGTTTAAGTTGGCAATTCAATATGGAGAATATTTCAAGGCTTGTTTTGGTTATTTTGAGTTTCGACACTGATACACTCAGAAAAACGTTTGGTAATACCAACTATGTATATTTAGTTGAAGCAATTATGCTTGAAGCAACCTAATTTTATTCGCTTGAAATACAATTCGATTCAAGTGACAAAGCCAGTTTAGTTGGAACAACCAAATTATCATGTCAAAATAGCAATATCTCCCTGGCTATATAATGGGTTGGATTAACTACATCGGAGTTCATACAAGTAATCCGCGTTTTATTTGCACTTTATATTTGGCCAATAAACTACATTTTCCAACTGAATTAATTATTACGCATAAAGCGAATGACGGTTGGTTCTACAATTGAATAAGTTAACGCTAAGGCTAGCCGTCCGGTTATCGGACGAATAAGCGTATTATTCGTCCGGATAGCGGCTCAGTTCACGCCGTATTTCCACGTACATATTATTGTGATTCATGTCAGCTAGTATCCGGACGAATAACATATTCTATTTCTTTTAATTCTATCCAGATAGAATTTAACACATTCTATCGTCCGGATAGAATGTGTTAAATTGTTAAACAATCTATCTGGACGAATAATTTACACGTCCAGATAGACGTAACTTATCTGGACGTGTAAATCACGTCCAGATAAATTTCGAATAAAATCTGTATAATTTTGTTTGGGTTTGTTTGGGTTTGTTTGGGTTTGTTTGGGTTTGTTTGGGTTTGTTTGGGCAAACCCAAACAAACCCAAATAAAATTATAAAGATTTTATTCGGACGAGTATGTGTAAATTATTCGTTTAACAGATTGTTTAACAGTATTCGCAAATTTTTTAACAATATTCAGTAAATTTAACAGATTCAGATTGTTTAACCGTTGTTTAATAATTTACTGAATAAGAAATGATTACATACGGAGATTCAGATTGTTTAACAGATTCAGATTGTTTAACAATATTCAGTAAATTATTCGTTTAACAGATTGTCTGGATACTAGCCAATACTAGGCCAATGAATCATAATAATATGTACGTGGAAATATGGCGTGAACTGAGCCGCTATCCGGAGGAATAACATACGCTTATTCGTCCGATATCCGGACGGGGAGACACTCCGATAAGTTAATTGAGACAAATGATTTAATTAAAGTTACTTCGAGGTAAGACCGTGTTTTCTTTTTTCTACGATGTGCATATTTTTCAGCTGTTGATTGCTATTGCTACTTGAGTTCTTGTGGATACAATCGAACACTTTTTTCCCGGCACGATTTCTAGATAACGACTTTATTTGACAAATCCGACCGTGGGCGCGCTCTATTCGATCGCTGTGAGCGATTAGTTATAATGAAAATCGCGAATCAGTGTAGTGTCAGATGCGTGCACGAACAGCGCTACGATCGCCGTTTCGACTCCCGGCTGTTCACGTCTTTTCATCTGGCTGTTGGCGTGCATCTCCCCTGTGAGCGTGTAGAAAACTACAATATTCATTGTGATAAGTTTTGTGAGACGATTTAAATCGAAAACATAAAAATGTGCGAAGTAGAAGACATCTTGATAGATTGGGGACTTGAATCGCTTGTTTCTACATTTCGAGGTAAGTGTACGATCGTCATTTCTTTTTGTCCGCCATTGTTGTCACGCTGCGTGCTATCCTTCGAGAAAAACAATGTACGGCGTCTCTCGGGTGTTGATAGTAAATTTAGTGGAAGCCGGTGAGTTTCATTTGACGTTGCGTGTTCACCAAGTGCATAAGCATTGAAGGATTGCTAAGGCCATTTATTCGATTGGTGTAAAACCAATTTTAATTGACCTAACTGTATGCAGCTTCAACTATATGTTATAATATGAGTTGTCAGAACCTACTCCGTCATTCAGGGCAAACCAACATATAGTTGGATCGACTATAGCAGCGTTGGGGGGTTTTCTTTTAAAATATATTTTCAGTGGTACGATGAACTTTTATCAAAAATATTATGTATTGACTGAAATATGCTCTGCAATTGATTCAATGCACACATGTTTTATTCTACTGTATATGTTTTTCGTTGAACTATATATTTTGAAAATGCTTTTAAGGGAGATATTACCGACCCAACCGTTCAGTATGTTCAAATGAAGTTTGGTTTCAGGACACCGGAATTAGAATTGAAAGTACTCTGTGCGTTTTTGGATCAAGAAGAAGTTTGGTTGCCGGAAATAAATTTATATTTGTAATTCAACCTAATCTCGCAGTCAATTGAATCGTTCGTATCGTTCGCCACCCGCAACTGCAGGATTTGGTTGATTCAAACCATTTTTTTTGACGGTACCAAACGTTTTTCTGAGTGTACTACAAAAATTTCAGAGCCTGTTTAGGATTGTTTGATTTTCCAAATCAATGCCAACAAATTTTTCGGGCCTCTTTGAGTTTGCAATTCAATACCGAACATATTTAAGAGCCTGTTTGGGGTTTTTTGGATTTCCAAATCAATACCAAACATTTTTTCGGGCTTATTTGGGATAGTTTGGGTTCCCAAACAAGTAGTAAAGATCTTACAAAGCTTGTTTGGGTTTGTTTCGAATGCCGAATCCATACTAAAAATCTTTCAGGACTTGTATCGATTAGTTTGGGTTTCCAAATAAGTACTACATACATTTTAGGGATTGTTTGGCTTATTTTGGGATTTCGAAAGTATACTAAAGATATTACAGAGCCGATTCGGCTTTGTTTGGCTTTCCAAATCAATGTCGAACATCCTTCAGATTTTGTTCGGATTTGTTTGGGTCTCCAAACCAGAAATAAAATATATTTCAAAGCTTGTTTGAGTTTGTTTGGGTTTTCAAAGCAATAACAAACATTGTTCACAGTTTGTTTGGGTTTCCAAACCAATACTAAAGATATTACACAGCTTATTTGCATCTGTTTGGCATTTCATTAAATATCAAAAATCTTGACCAGCTTGTTTAGGTTTCGTCCGATTTCCAAAGTGCACGAACTAGAGCCAAGGCACATACACTCAGAAAAACGTTTGGTAATACCAACTATGTATATTTAGTTGAAGCAATTATGCTTGAAGCAACCTAATTTTATTCGCTTGAAATACAATTCGATTCAAGTGACAAAGCCAGTTTAGTTGGAACAACCAAATTATTATGTCAAAGTAGCAATATCTCCCTGGCTATACAATGGGTTGGATTAACTACATCGGAGTTCATACAAGTAATCCGCGTTTTATTTGAACTTTATATTTGGTCGTTATATTGGCCAATAAACTACATTTTCCAACTGAATTAATTATTACGCACAAAGCGAATGACGGTTGGTTCTAGAACTGAATAAGTTAACGCTGCGGCTAGCAGTCCGGTTATCGGACGAATACGCGTATTATTCGTCCGGATAGCGGCTCAGTTCACGCCGTATTTCCACGTACATATTATTGTGATTCATGTCAGCTAGTATCCGGACGAATAACATATATATATATATATACAATTTAACACATTCTATCCGGACGATTATATAATCGTCCGGATAGAATGTGTTAAATTGTTAAACAATCTATCTGGACGAATAATTTACACGTATTCGTCCGAATAAAATCTGTATAATTTTGTTTGGGTTTGTTTGGGTTTACACGAACAAACCCGAACAAACCCGAACAAACCCGAACAAACCCAAACAAACCCAAATAAAATTATAAAGATTTTATTCGGACGAGTATGTGTAAATTATTCTTCGAACAGTTTGTTTACCAGTATTCGTAAATTGTTTAATAATATTCAGTAAATTTAACAGATTCAGATTGTTTAACCGATTCAGTAATTATTACGTACAGAGATTCAGATTGTTTAACAATATTCAGTAAATTATTCGTTTAACAGAGTGTTTAACAATTTAACACATTCTATCTGGACGATTATATATATATATATATATATATATGTTATTCGTCCGGATACTAGCCAATACTAGGACAATGAATCACAATAATATGTACGTGGAAATACGGCGTTAACTGAGCCGCTATCCGGAGGAATAACATAAGCTTATTCCTCCGATATCCGGACGGGGAGACACTCCGATAAGTTAATTGAAACAAATGATTTAATTAAAGTTACTTCGAGGTAAGACCGTGTTTTCTTTTTTCTACGATGTGCATATTTTTCAGCTATTGATTGCTATTGCTACTTGAGTTCTTGTGGATGCAATCGATCACTTTTTTCCCGGCCCGATTTGTAGATAATGACTTTATTTGGCAAATCCGACCACGGGCGCGCTCTGTTCGATCGCTGTGAGCGATTAGTTATGATGGAAATCGCGAATCAATGTAGTTTCGGATGCATGCACGAACAGAGCTACGATCGCCCTTTCGACTCCCGGCTGTTCACGTCTTCTCATCTGGCTGTTGACGTGCATCTCCCCTGTGAGCGTGTAGAAAACTACAATATTCATTGTGATAAGTTTGGTGAGACGATTTACATCGAAAACATAAAAATGTGCGGAGTAGAAGACATCTTGATAGATTGGGGACTTGAATCGCTTGTTTCTACATTTCGAGGTAAGTGTACGATCGTCATTTCTTTTTGTCCGCCATTGTTGTCACGCTGCGTGCTATCCTTCGAGAAAAACATTATACGGCGTCTCTCGGGTGTTGATAGTAAATTTAGTGGAAGCCGGTGAGTTTCATTTGACGTTGCGTGTTCACCAAGTGTATAAGTATTGAAGGATTGCTAAGGCCATTTATTCGATTGGTGTAAAACGAATTTTTATTGAACTTACTGTATGCAGCTTCAACTATATGTTATAATATCAGTTGTCAGAACCTACTCCGTCATTCAGGGCAAACCAACATATATTTGGATCGACTATAGCAGCGTTGGGGGGTTTTCTTTTAAAATATATTTTCAGTGGTACGGACTATATATGAACTTTTATCAAAAATATTATGTATTGACTGAAATATGCTCTGCAATTCATTCAATGCACACATGTTTCATTCTACTGTATATGTTTTTCGTTGAACTATATATTTTGAAAATGCTTTTAAGGGAGATATTATCGACCCAACCATTCAGTATGTTCAAATAAAGTTTGGTTTCAGGACACCGGAATTAGAATTGAAAGTACTCCGTGCGTTTTTGGATCAAGAAGAAGTTTGGTTGCAGGAAATAAATTTATATTTGTAATTCAACCAAATCTCGCAGTCAATTGAACCGTTAATATCGTTCGCCACCCGCAACTGCAGGATTTGGTTGATTCAAACCATTTTTTTTTGACGGTACTAAACGTTTTTCTGAGTGTAGTAAGGATGAATCGATCTATCAGCTATCCGAACGACACTCGATTTTCTTTCTCATCGCCTACGATCGGCGCAATGGAACGAAATAAAAAGGAAATAATATCGTTGTATCAGCACGCCGGCGGGGTAATCGAGACGCGGAGTTTGTTGGCCCGTGTTATAGGAGCAATACAGCCGCCCTACAGTCGCGCACGCGCCGCGCGCGGCCTTTTTCGTGCAGGAAATGGAAAGTGCCTCGCGAGATCTCGTAATTCAAGAGGAGAAGCACTCGTGCTTTTAAAAGCCCATTTCGCTCTGCCGCGACGAAAAGAAAACGACATTTCGGCTGACGGCGAATGGGATATTACGAACACATATCCACACACACACATACTATATACAGACACACAAATTGGTGCTCTGTGTGGGTGTGTACGCTTTATCAAAAGATCCGCGGGTGCCTACTATAATCGAGATACGTCGAGGTTTGTCGTGAAACGCGAGACGGGAGGGAGAGACAGAGAGAGAGAGAGAGAGCGCGCCCTCGACGCGATTCTCGCTCTCGAAGATTCTTCTGATGTTTTATACTTTTTTTTCCTCCTTTTTGTCAAGCATATAATATTTTTAGACGTGGTAAGCGAAATTGGTAATAATTAATCTCGAAAAGCTCGCATATTTTTGAATTCCGTCCGCGGCCGTGCGTTCCTTTGATCAGAAGTGCGTAGCGCTCTGAATGAAATTTATACCGGTTGGGATGGAGGGGAGAAGCGACAGAGAGAGAGAGAGAGAGGAGGGAGAGAGAGAGAGAGAGAGAGAGAGAGAGAGAGAGAGAGAGAGAGAGAGAGAGAGAGAGAGAGAAATTGATCCCACGAATTTTAGATCAATTTTGAAAACGTATGCATTTTTTTAGCAATAAAAGAATTTAATTTAAAAAATGTAGTTAAAAAATGTCTAAATTAAATTGTTTCATTGATTAAAAAAAAGAGAGGAAGTATGCATTTTTTACATTAAATTCTTTTATTGATAAAAAAAAGCCCAAGGTCCTTTTTTTTTATTTAGGTCCTTTTATTTAGAAATAAAACAATTTAAGTTCGAAAATGTAATTAAAAAACGTATCACTACTAAAAAATGTTTTATTATTTTTTTTTATCAATTCAATGCTGACGTTTTTTAATTACATTTTAAAACTTAAATTGTTTTATTTCTAAATAAAATCCAAGCCGGTAAATAAGGACCTTGGATTTTTTTTAATCAATTAAACAATTTAATTTAGACATTTTTCAACTACATTTTTATTTTTATTTTTGTTATCAATGAAACAGTCCAATGTTGAAAGTGCATACGTTCTCAAAATTGGTCTAAAATTCGTGGGATCAATATTTTCCCCCGGCTCGCTCTTCCTCTCCGTACAAGTCTATACAACTTGAGGTATTTTTTGCATCTATGAATTGATCGGCCTAATTGAGGCCGAGACGAGAGGCAGCGATCGATGCAAAAAATCGCGTGATCCTTGGCCACCGATTTTTCCCACAGTTCGAGATCTCTCGGAGAGAAAATCGCGCGGATGTTTTCCGCGTTTTATCATCGAGCCGCGCGATAATACCGCCTTTTTCTTATTTCTCCCCCAGTATATATGTATATGTACTCGGAAGCGTTTTTCGCGCGAACCTGTAAATTTCGCGCTGCAGAAAGTATCGCCGTGCGAGCGGCGGGGCGATGAAGAGTCTGCGCCGTTACAGGGCGAGAGAAGAGAGAAGAAAAAACGGCGGACGAAAGAAAGAGAGAGCGAGAGAGAGAGAGAGAGAGAGAGAGAGAGAGAGAGAGAGAGGAGGTTTCGGAACGATCACGCGAAAGAGGTAAGCGGCGCGTACTGATCGTTCTTAGCTTACCGAGACCGAAGCCCGAAGCTCTTTTCCTCGTCGGCAGACCGACGGATCTCGCGTTTTCTTCTTACGAGTCTTCTTATACAACGTGCTGTTCGCGTATTATTCGCTCCAGTACATATGTACGAAGAAAAAGGACTTGGTGTCAATTCGGATCGTCGTTTTTCTCCATTCGTCGCATCAATGTTTCGCGACCGAATTATAATCGCGAGAATTAATCGACGACACTTTCAATACTTTTATTCTCTCATCACGCGTTACATCTAGCTCGTGACGGAAAAAATATTCGTGATTTTTGTTATCTGCGAAAACGTGTGCAGATTTTTCAATTTTTTTTTTCGCGTTGAAGAGTATGGTTTCAAGTATCTTTTACAATTTTTGTATTGAAAAATATTTAAAAATGTGGTAGATACAATGCTTTTTGCAAAGCGCTGTTTGAACAACGTCCTTCGCGGTGATCAATGTTGCTCGGAAACAAATTCAACGCATTTAGTTTATTCATGAAATTGCCTAGGGCTTGGACAAAGGATTTAAGAGAATATTTATTTTTGAAAAATGGCCCCCTTCCGAAGGGAAAATACCGATTTTCGAAGAAAAAGATTCAATTCTCGTTGATAAAAAAATGATGCATCGAAAAAAAAATTCCTTCGTTCAAGCACTGCTTTTTGATATGTAAAAGGACCTTGTAAAATTTGAAGTCCATCGGTACAGTGATTTTTGAGAAAATCGTGGTCGTCGATCTTGACAAAGTAATTTTAAGAAAAACGAGTTTAAAGTTCGCCGGCTCGCGAACCCTACCTGTAAAAGTCCATAACTCCCTCAATTGTCACTGGACCGAATTGACACTTTCGGAGGATATTTTTCAAATGTTATATTTCAAGAATCCGTCGAAATCCAAAAAACTGTATTTAAAAAAATGTCAATTAGGTCCTAGCCTTTAATTTGGTGAGCCGTCAAATTTCGCCGGGTCGATGTGTTCCAGCCACTTTTGTAGAATTATCTCCATCGACACAAATTTTTTAACCCAGATCGCAGCTAGGTTTCGACAGGTCAATTTCCTTGCCCAGATAACTGTCACAGCGGATATCCGCCAAGTACCAATTAAGATGAGCCAGGTAAAAGCGGATCTACGACGCGCTTGATTTGACACTTTTATCCAGGTCATTTGTTAAATAAGGGCGAAACCGCATTGATCACTCGTACAGGAAGTCCCAGCCTATATGACAGCGATTGTAAAAATAACTTCAAATAATGAGCACAGCGTCGGTTCTATTTATTCCAATGGCAACCAAATTGATCGTTTTCACTTCACGACACAATCCGAGCAACACCGTGCAGTCATCCAAATTTACGACCTCGTACCTTTTAAAAACTTTCCACACGTCAAAAGAGAACGCCAAGCAATAAAAAAATCTCCCCGAAAACATTCCTGTCCGTTTTGCCTTGTACGAAGAAATCTGGTCTACCTTAAAGATACTTATTTTGTCTCTTAATTCAACCAATGCTTTTATTATATTTTTTCCTTCAATCAAATGCACAAAAAATGAAATTACTTGCAACATAATCAAGAACGTATTACCCAAGTGTACAAGAAATGTGCACAACACTTTTAAAACCTAGACATTTTATTTTTAACGTTTCAACTTTCCAAAAGAAAATCATATTGCTATTATAAAAAAAATTGATATCACCGCTATAGAAGTACAACGTACGAATGACACACTGATATGGAGGTTTGCATCGTTGGAATACAGCCAACGTTAATTCTTTTTAATTGTGCACATTTTTGTGACCGTTTTCGGCTGTAAAAATAAATGTTTTTACATATTTTCATTGAAGAAATCCGACCTCGATTTGCAAAGACTCTTGATAATAAAAATAAAAGAGTCAAAATTGTACCAAAAAATGTTGCATTACAACGATGCAAACTTTAACGTCATACCACACAAGCACACATGAAATTCTGTGCAAGGTCTGCCGATCAGACAGACTTTGAGATCGAATTTGCCGTGCCTACCGTCCGCATAAATAACTTTTGCGAATAATCCATGTTTTTTTTATTTAATATCAACTTCTCATCAGCGCTCGGTCAGTGGCGAAAATCAATTTAATGTGCAATTCGTGATAAAGTAGAAAATTCATATTTTTTGTATAATCGACGCTGACAGTGAAATAAATATGACGGTCGAAATTGACGCCAATTGTGTGCATATATACGTATGTATATAACACCCAACATAAATAAGAGACTGGGTGGAGAACGATCTGCCTCGTGCGAACCCTCGTCGTCCACTCGGCGTAATAGACGAACCGAAGGCGGCACACACGGCGCGAGAGAAGCCCGTGGGGTGAGCCGCCGTCGCCAGAGCAGCAGCGGCAGAAGCAGCACCGCATCGTCGCTGAGAGGGGGTAAGAGTGAGACGGAGTGGGGAATCCCCCTACAGTGTCGTATTCTTCCGCCAATTCCCGGTTCCCTTCGACGAAATTTCATCCAGCCCCCACCCTCGAGACGAGTAGCCCCACTCCGAGGGACCGCTCGGCGGCGGCGGCGGCTACGGCGGAAGGGGCGAACGGCGGAGGAGTGGGGGAAGCGGTCAGCCTGGTGGGGGCACCGCAGACGCGACACGAACAAGCGCGACACTCCACTCCGATCCGACAGACGCGTCCGCGACTCCAACCGAGAAACGTCCGCGTCGTTCGTTACCGTGATTTCGTTCACGTGCTCGCGCAAACGCGAGCCACAGACACGGAGCCGTACACGAGAGAAAAAAATATATATATCACGGGAGACGCGCCGAGTAGTGGTTCATACATTTTCTACTTTTTGCTTCCTTGCTCGCCAGAGCGGAAACGAAATCGCAAAATCGCAACGTGGATTATTAGTGGATTACGAGTGTGTGTGTATATGTGTGTGTGTTAGACGACGAAAAGGCGTCTCTTTTTGCTATCTTTTCTTTTGTTTACTTCGACAAAGTGTCGACGCGTGAGTTTTCTTTTTCGAAAGCGGTAGAGGCTCATCCCGCCGGTGGGTAAAAAATGAGCTGATCTTGCGGGCCTCGAAGATTTTCGTCGGACTGAGAGCGGAGTCGCGTCCGATCGGAGTGTTCCGTTGATAGGATAAAACCGCCGATGCGGTGGCAGAATGCGGAACGCGGAAGCGTCAACGAGCCTGACTACTAGTCGAGCCGGAGAAACATCCTCGCGGAAAAATTCGCTTGTTATGGCGAACGACAAGAGAGGCTAAAACGAGCGACGAAAATCATTGCCAAATGAGAGGTGCGAGCGGAGCTCGTCGTCTCCCGCGGTGAGCGAAAAACGCTCCGGCGGCTGCTTGCGGCAAACCCCCGTCAAGTCTCCGTGAAGACACCCCCGCCGAACTTGTCACTCGAGACACAAGGAAAATCGCGATAAAAACAAAGGGCCAGAGTGAGGCGTAAAGTTTTCGGTGCGACGGAAGTGCTCCAATCGGATATTGGATTTAAAGCGAAAAAGGAAAGAAGAGTGTTTCCAATTGTGCTCCAACTTTCGATCGAGGATTAATATCGCACACCAGCAGGATACTTGTTTTTTTCTTCTTTCTTTTCTTCAAGTGCTTCCAAAAAAGCGTGTCTCTTTTTTTGCAACGTATCGTTCGTTCGTTTGCGGCAGCGTGTGCACCCGGGCGATGCTAGAGTGTCTCGCAGTGTGAATGTGGCCGTTTCGGCGTGATTCCTTAACAGGGTGGTGGACGAATATAAATAATAAGAAAAAACGACGACGCGTGTCGTAGTGCGTGCGCGAGTGCAGTATCTCGGTGCGGCAGTGCGTAATTATCGCGGCGGGGAAAAAAGCGAAAAAATTGCGTTCGGAAAAGGAGCGCACCACGCGTGGGCGGTCCCCGAGGCGATCGCTCGTTTATTTATTGTTACGATGGTTTCCCCGCCCTTCGTTACCCTCGTGTTCCTCGTCTGCCTACAAACGGTTCTACTCTCGACGGTTAGCAACGGCGCGAAAACCATCAGCATGTACTGGAACACGACCAATTCCATGTAAGTTCGATCTTCAATGTTTTTTTTGTTTTTTTTTTCGTCCCCAAAAGGCGCCGGGCTGGATATCGGGAGGAAAATCGTTCGGGGCTCGAGCACGGCCACGCCGATGAGACCGATCGGCCCGAACGACTTTGGTGACTTCGATGCCAGGCACGGCAAGATCTGTGCCATACTTGTGTGCGGCTACTATGCGCGTGTGTACGTTTATACCGGAAATCGCGGGCACTCAAAAATTCACAATTCGACTTCCGGTGAGGGGAGAAAATTAAAGTTGCACGAAAAATTGTGGCTCCCGTGCGCGGCTCCTCGAAAAGTGGCGGCTCTTTCGCCGGAGCTCGGTCTGACGACGAATGCCCCGGTACCACTTGCCGTCGGACGGAAACGGCGCAGCGTGGGAAACTCCACAAACTCGCCCTCCGCTCTGGAGACATTTTTTTTTTTGTTCGAGCGATCCTTTTTTTTCGACTCTGGGTGAAACTTGGGTGGAGTAAAACGCCTCGTGGGTGAATTATCCGTCGAGGGAAAATCGGCCTTGAGGACAAGACTCATACCCGAACGCGTCAATTTTGCCAATTTTTTTCGCCTACATAATTTCACGTCACTGACAATGGCAAATATCGGATAATTTTTTTTTTTTTACCCAAACAAATCAAAGTGACGATTGGCGATCGTAGAGACGATTTTTTTCTCCTTGCAACAATCTCAAATACCTCCGAACTTTGCCAATTACCAAAAAGAACACAAATTTCAGGCATTAGGGTGCATCATTGCGATGCAATGAACATCAACATCTCTGAATCCCCTCAAATTCTTTTCGTAAAATTTGCCTCCGAAAATCCGTCAACCATTTTTTCCAAATATTCGTCGATCTACAATATAAATTCATGGAAAAATATTTCGAATAATAATCAAAATGAGTAAATAGAAATATAATAAGAAATCGTTGCATTCCAATCATTTTTTTATTTCTTCATTTTGATAATTATCAAAAGCCTTTTTTGCGAATTCAGGTGATAAATTTCCATCAAAAATACGTAAAAAATGTCTGAGTGATTTTTGCGGCCTAAATCATGAAAAAAAATTGAGCAATTCAGAAGATCAAATCTCCGTTGCATTCCAACAAAATAAACTTTCAGCGTCATACTTAAACATCATAGTTTTACTGAATTCAATCCAAATTCTCACAACTCCATTCGCAATATTTCCCAAAATACCATAGTAATTGTAAAAACAAAATGGATCAACCTTCGACCCCCTTTTAACCGAATCGAACGGAACGGACCTCCGAAAAATCGGCGGCTCGGGAAGAACGATGAGAAATTGCGGCCCGGCGTGTTTATATTTCTAAGGTCGAGACCACCGCAGTCCGGGAATCGTGACCGAACGTCCGTTTTATGGCGCCGCCGCGCTATTCCATATGAACAAAAAAATCTCTGCATATATATGTACGAAGGCCCAGACACACGTGAGTGTATACGTACGATATACTTTGTGTACTTTATATATCACGTTACGAGAAAATCGCGACGTGCGTTGACCGTTCGACGAATGGCCATTAACATTTTGTAGATTCTGCTCTCGCGTTGGGATCGATGTAAATCGCTCTACCTCTCTCTCACTCTCTCTCTCTCTCTTTCTCTCTCTCGCCTGTATAAAGACGATTTCGTGACGTAAATACAAAATTTGCAAATATAAGCAATCCCGGCTGGGCGTACTTTGAGGAATATAAGAAAAAAAAAACAAGCAAACGCGAGATGTTTTTTTGCCTCTCTCTCTCTCTCTCTCTCTCTCTCTCTCTCTCTCTCTCTCTCTCTCTCTCTCTCTCTTCTGTGAACACACAAAAGGAAATAGATATCGGTTGCTTTCGCACACCACGCCAAATTTTATAAATTCCAAGGGAAGTTATACACACACACACACACACATGTCAGTATGTGTATGTATATGTGTATGTATACGTATATATATATATATATATATATATATATATATATAGGTTTTTCGAATGCAAGACGTGTTCGTCTCGTACGTATGCTGTCTCACCCTGAAGAATCACCTTGCGAAATTCCGGCTTTTTGTCCCTCCCTCTCTCTTTCTCATTATTTGTACGTTTTACTGTAAATTTATACGACACCAGGCGGGTAAAGGCCGTCCCCATTTGACTTTGGACAAAGAAGGAATTGAAATTGCCAGGAGAAAAAGCCGATAATTCGACAATCGGAGGGTGAGGCATGGGTAACAGGGAGAATTAGCAATTGAAAAGGTCTTTCTTGCACCAGCGCTGAGGAATCTTCCTTAAACGATTCAAAAACAAGGATCTCGCGTTCTCCGACGTTGTCGTGGGACAAAACGTGTCGATTAGTCGAAAAGTGACGTGCCAACGAAATATGTCCAAGCGAACGTTTGTCTTGAGTTTTGTTTTTTTTTTAAATCTTCTTTAGATCAACGGCCGTAACGAATCGAAGGACAATCAATATCGAAGATTCTCCACCAGTCTCGCTACACCGAGATTTTTGAGATTTCAAACCGCGAATCAAGTCCGGCGTTTGATCGCGTGTGAAAATCGATCGCGCGATTCCGTGCTCGCGAAGACGCCAATCTTAGTGGTCCGGGAACGGATGCGCAATTTGTTTTTTTTGTTTCTTTTTTTTTCGCTTTGTTTTTTGGAGGGCTGCGTCGCCGAGAGTGCGCATCATCGGCGAAAGAACGAACGAAAATTGAGCAAAAATAAAGGGAGATCGAGAAGAGCATGATGTGGGGGGGGGGGGGGGGGGGGGTAGAAATACACGAGGAAGGCACGACTACGGCACGTAGACATTTACGAGTACGCAGGCAGCATTTTAATACGTCCTTGAACCTCCGAACCTATATAGGTACTTATGTGTATAGATAAATACATATATATGTATGCAAAAGCATACACACATGTGTGTATGTAGGCACAGGTAGAAACCACAGTAATGTAGGTAAGCCGTTGAGAGGAATAGAAAAAAAAATACGTACGAGATGCACGAGGAGTGTTGGATGCGCAAAGAGGAACTCTCGGCAAAGAGAATTAAGAGGGAAGGAGAAAGAGAGAGAGAGAAAGATTAATTCATTGGTTAATAATGTTTATTGTGCCCCAGTGAACTCTCGGTACAGATGACACAAGAAAAAGTATTAACAGGATTTAAGGGGTCTTTTCACTGTAGACGCTAAAAAAGGAAATTTTCATGAATTTTTTTGATAGTTTTAGATTATAGATATTGATATAAAAGTTGTTACACTTAATAAATACACTTTCAAAATACATTTTTATTTAAATGTATGTATTTATGTAACTCGAACAAATTTAAAACGCGTTTTTCTCGAAACATCGTTTTTCGACGACTTGTTGATAAAATCTTCGAAACTACTGAGCGGATCCTTATGAAATTTTAACCACATATTCTATACAACTACAGCTATAGCGCATATCAAGGATTTAAAAAAATGTGATATTTACTTTTTTGCCATATTTATTTTTATTTGGGTTTGTTTGGGTTTGTTTGGCTTTGTTTGGCTTTGTTTGGCTTTGTTTGGCTTTGTTCGGGTTTGTTTGGCTTTGTTTGGCTTTGTTTGGCTTTGTTCGGTTTTGATCAAACAAACCCAAACAAACCCAAGTAAACCCAAGCAACTACAAACAAACCCAAACAAACCCAAACAAAATTATAAAGATTTTATTCGAACGAATACGTGTAAATTATTCGTTAAGATAGATTGTTTAAAAATTTAACACATTCTATCCGGACGATTATATAAATGTTATTAGTCCGGATACTAGCTGACATGAATACGACGTGGAAATACGACGTGAACTGAGCCGCTATCCGGATGAATAATACGCTTATTCGTCCGATAACCGGACGGCTAGCCGCACCGAAATAAAATGTACAAACAAAATAAAACAGCAGATTAATCTAAAATAAAGTGGAAAGATCTCGCTCGATGGGTCCTCCAAAACGAGGACTTTCTAGCTGTCGCACGAACGTTTATCCGTACCTACCTTTCGACTCGGATTTACCATATCTCCATTACGAATTCCGTAACAGCCAAACTCTCGTCGATCGACCCGCGTATATTCCGATAAATTGAAGGTTGGAATTCCGAAGAAAAAAGAACCGAATAAAACCGCGACAAATCAAACAACCGGGTATTCGGCGGAGTGTCGTTGCGCGTTCTCGAGTTTCGTTCGACAAAGGCGAGACGAATCGTTGGATCTTAGTTATACACGGAATAAAAGAAGGAGACAGAGAGAAAGAGCGAGAGAGAGAGAGAGAGAACTGTGCGCGCGAGTCCCGCGGGAACCGGAAATTGCAGGAACGTTTCTCGTAACGGCGCGCCGGTGCCGCAAACTCACGCCCACACCGCACGCACGTGCACTTTCTCGCGCCCTCCGTTTGTATGTGTATGTTCATATATATATATATATATATAAGTGTCTGTGTATTTATATGAATGCACATGTATATATGTTATAGGCAATTTTTAAAATTATCCCAATCGTCTTCAGGTATTTTACTTGCGTCGTTTTACCTCGCAATTCCAAATGCACATACTGCCACGCATTTATAGATATATGGCTAATTCTCCCGAAATGATCATTCTGCATGTAATCTGACTTTTCTAATAGGTGCTATTCGATTACTTGCTAGCTTTTTGTTTTTGGAATACGGCCGTTGGAAATATTTCGAAATCTTCCTACAAACCATATTTGGCAGAAAAATGGTCGTTATCCATTTTTTGATGGTATTTTGAGTATGAAAATCATTCCTCCGGGGTGTAACTATCCAGACTTCTTATATACTAGCAAACTGAAGAGCTACTAAAAATTCTAAAACATCAGAAAAAATCTTTTTTTTGAAACCTTTGGACATTTATTGAACACCTCCGTAAACGATTTTAAAAAATTATGAGCACAAGTATCTAGCGATAAATGACAACATTTTGTGACCGTTTTTCTCAATCGTTCCTCTGGAGAGCTGTAAATCAGTTAATATATTTCGTGAAGGGTGACGCTAGCTGATCATGCTTGTCAGAGCAGTACCGTCTACATCTACCTTTCCGAAGAGACTGATGGTGTCGTATCATTTTTGTAGCTAACGCTTTTTTTTCTACAAGGCCTTGTGTGTTATGAGTTGGTGTCACAAGCGAGGGACTCATTCCTCTGGTCATTCTTAACTGTATCATTTTTCAAAAAAAAAAAAAAAGTCACTCTACACCTGTTGAAATGGAACTTTTAGGAACCTAAGCACCGCCACATTTTGAGGTTAGAAAAACGTAGCATGCCGCGCTGTGCATAAAAACCCGTTTAAATCGTCATTCCTTTGAATTCCTCCCGTCATGTGAGATCCAGAGGCATGATAGATGCGCCAGAGGAGTGACACTATCTCGGTTACGCATGTGTGGATATGCATGAGGCTACACAAAATAGATTCTCGAAGATTATTGCCATGTCGCAATCGAAAGAAGAGAGGCTCCGAAGAAAAAGAGAAGCTTAAAAACGGAGATACGAAAGGCTTAAACAGGATAATGTAGGAAGAGAATAGTTGAAAGAAAAAGAGCGGCATGAATATTCAAAGAAAAATAAGAAGATATTGATAAACCAATGGAAGCTTGATAGGAGAAGGTTTGCATTGTTCCTCTGGCCCTATACTTACTATTTCTTGCGATCATGATAAATCTTTAAAAACTGGAAAATCAGTGTGATCCATAGGGAATTATATTGGGAGTACAAACAAGTCTCCGCCGTTTTTTTTTAATTGGGCATTTATTGTGAAAGAACGGTACTTGATGTTTTATTCAAAGTATTGTTCATCCCTAGCCACTACTTTTTCCCATTTTTCTGGCAGCATATGGATACCGCTTCGAACGAACGCTTCATATTTTGAGGCTATCCACAAATCGACCCAATTTTTTGTATCTTCATATGATGTGAAGTGCTGCTCAGACAGGCCGTGCGTCATTGATCGAAATAAATTATAATCAGGGGAAGCAATGTCTGGGGCATGGAGCCTAGATACCAGGAGGTTCAGCGAGGCCTTTCAACTCGTCCCCAAAACGTGAACAAGAAGTGATGGCGTTGGGGTGCTCCGGCACCTACATGTATATAGATATACGCTAAACATGGGTGTGATCTAAGACAGATCACAGATGATGTACCTAACCCTCATTAGTGTTAAGGGATAAGACCACTCTAGGATTTTGGAAAGACGTTCTCTTTCCTAAAAATACTTTGGTGTCATAAAAACAATATGCAATTGGTCCTGTAGCAATTTTTTTTATTTAAAGCTTCGATTATCGATTTGGCCGCAGCGCCTTGGAGCGCGCGCTGAGTTGCTCGTACAACTTTAACCGCGTTTTTCTCGAAACCAATTTTTTCGATCTCGGAAGACGGATTACTCGACCACCTTTGCATGCATTGATTTCGAGGTTGAAATTTTGACAGCAGCTTCACAATTATATTCTTTATGGGAGTACGTACCCGTTTTTTGATTAAACGTAAACTTCTTTTTATAAACAATTTATTGCGTTTTGTGGCAAAAAATCGATTTATTTCCTTCAAAGTGCGCTATTTTTGCAAAATTTGAGAGCAAATTTCTAGGTAGTCTCATAGCTAATAATATATCAATTATCATTTTTTTGGTTTTTGTTTCAGGTCTTATATTTTTTTACGAGACAATCGTTCTCCCGTGAAGCTATATCTAAAAAAAACACGTTTTTCTAGATGGGCTATATCGCCGCCATTTTGAGTTTGAGTTTGAGATCTTTTCTCGCTTTTGCGTTCTTTTCCGAACCGTCATGAGGAAATTATGAATCGGCGGATATTTCGACGTTTGATGTCACGATCGGTCTCTCATGAGGTTAGAAACTCATCCGATCACTTTCACCTCGTTGACCAATATATTACTATATATGTCGGTGCCGCTGCACCCCAGCGCCATCACTTCGGGACATTTTCGGGGACGCTTTTTTCAGCGCCTTTGCATTGCCGCTGAACCTCCTGGTATCTAGGCTTCATGGTCTGGGGAATGAGGCGGGTAGGGTTAAAGTTCCCAATTGAGTGTTTCCAAGTAGGTTTCGACCTATGCCTGGCAAGCAGCATTTCACATGTGCAAAGTCGGCGCTAACGGTTCTCGACTTCAGTTCATATGGAACCCAATTTCCTTGTTTTTGAATCATTCCCAACAATTTTAAACGATGTGAAATTGCTTCTTGAGTCACTCCTAATGTAAGTGCAAGTTCTTTTTGCGTTTGGCACGAATCTCTCTCCAATGATGCTTCCAATTTCGCGTCTTCGTACACTTTCGGCCTTCCGCTACGTCTTTGTCTTCGACGTCAAACTCACCGTTCTTAAACTTTTGACACCACTCACGATAACTTCTCTTACTTGAAACAGTCTCACTACATGCTTCTACTAGCCATCGATGCGCCTCAGCTGTAGATTTCTTCATATTAAAGAAGTAAATCAAAAGTTGCCGCAAATGACGCTTATTTGGCTCAAAAATCGACATTTTTGCACGAAAAAAAATTATGCGATGCTGATACAAAATCGCTAATATTTCAAGGTTATATAGTATAATAGTCTTGCCAGATGTCCAACCTTGCGATATGACGTTTAACATCTGACAATTTCAACCATAACCTCCTGATGGGGCCATCTTTTGTCAAACGGCGGAGACTTATTTGTTCTCCCAATATTTTATCGATTAGAACTGAAGTAAATTGCAATTTTTAAATAAAATATTTTTGTCTATAAATTTCGTCGTTCGGCAAAGTGATCATTTTGGAAGGAACTGGATGAGTATCTACACCAAGGTATCATAAGTATTGGCCTTCCAATGGCTAAGCGGTCACCGCTCCGAGTATCGGCCGTGCACAATGTTGCTTAACTCGAACAACTGCTTCGTCCCCCGACCGACTCCGACCGCCCACGGTACACGGTCCCACTTACATTTTTTTTGTTATATATACTATTGGATGTTTTTGCATTACTTGTTTTTAGTAATATATACAATACACTGGACAAAATAAAGCATGCCTCTTACCATTGAGCTTGCATAGCCCTTTGCGCACTTAAATTCGTGCCGTACTATATATATATATATATATATATATATATATATATATATATATATATAATAAAAAATCAATGTTGCCATACTTACAATAATAAGTCACGTAATCCTTCCATAGCACTTCTCATATGCTCTTACCATAACTATAAGATTGAACATAAAGCTCACCGGCATAAATGTCTTATGCGAAGTTACCGATCAAGCCCTTGAAGGTCGTAAGATTGATTTCACATCGTATGCATAACGCGTGTCAAACGCAAGGATCGCTCGTACCGATACGCGCAGATCAAACGCGTATACTAGGGATACCGCGTGACCCGGAAGTCTGTTCGTCACAAAGAAACACCGCCTCACGGCGACTCGATTTTCTACCCGTTCTTTGGCGTTCGAAGAAAAAAAAATCGCGTCGAGTGTCCCGTATCGTTAACTCCGAGGGAAATATCTCATCGCTAATTGAGAGAACGTGATGGTCGGCCGTTAAGTGTAGCCCTCCTTCCGGGACACTCGAGAGACCTGTGCACACATGCGGAAATTTGGAAAACGCCTAAGAACGTTTTTTTTCTTCCTCGGGCTTTTTTTTTCTACTCGCGGGCTCCTCGTTTTTCTACTCGTCGGCCTAAAAATGGAATTTCGGAGAGTGAAGTGTCGGGAGTCGGGCGGGGCGGGGCACAGGCAACATAACAAAACTCGTGTCAGAGAGACCGCATTTAAGTGTGCACCAACCACCGACAAAATAATCGTACAAAAGTCCTTCACCAGACCCAAACGCACCCCCTCGTAATCCTATATATATATATATATATATATATATATGTATATTGGGCTCTTGGGAGCAGCTGTTTCCTGTTAGAAAAGCCTCGAAAAAGTTGAGAAAATGAGGAAGACCGAGGCCGAGAGAGAGAGAGAGAGAGAGAGAGGGCTAAAAACGGTTGCTTCGTGTCTACGACCCTTGTACATAGGCTCAAGCACAGGCTTAAATCACCCTCACGAAATTTTCATTTTTCTCTCGTTTTGCTCGATTTTCTGTACCGACCACTTGGTCTCCCTTTAGACGAAGCGAAACACAAGGTAAGAGAGAGAGAGAGAGAGAGAGAGAGAGAGAGAGAGAGAGAGAGAGAGAGAGAGGAGGTAAAATGAACAATTAGATTCCGTTGCAATAATCCAAATCGCAAAAACTATGACTAGCGTTATATTAAATTATATGATAACAATAATAATGAATGAAAATAATAATAATTTAAATTAATAGTAATAATAATGAATCATGATAATTAGTCTCCATTATTATCATGATATTAACAATGATGAATAATAATTATAAAAAGTATTATAAGAATAATAATGATTAAAATAATAATCATCAAAAATAATTCCAACAATGTAAAACGATTTTGGCATTGTTGTAATGCAACGAAAATTAATTCCTTTAAATTACTTCAATTGTTGTTCGCCCATTTAGGCTGTAAAAATCGCTCAAACGTTTCTACGTATTCTTATCAGAATTTTACTACTTGAATATGCAAAAAGGGGCTTTGGATAATGATAAAAATAAAGAAAGAAAAATGGAAAACAATTTCGTCATTTAGAATAATAATTTTAAATAAATTTCGAAAAATAATAATGATGATGATTGAAAAAATAATAATTCATAAGAATCAATAATAATAATAATAATAATAAAGATCGGGCCTGATCCACCCGGGTAGATGAATATTTCCCATTGCATACTAAATAAAGTCGTTGACTGGAGCAATTAAATATGATAGAACAGAATGAAATAAAATAATAAACGAGAGAGGGAGAGGTAGCGAGGGAAGAAGAGAGAGAGAGAGAGAGAGAGAGAGAGAGAGAGAGAGAGAGAGAGAGAGAGAGAGAGACTCGCCTCAATATATCCCTCGTGTCTAGCGTTTGGAATGCGCAACTGGGGCAAACGAAGATGTTCTCCTGTCGTACAAGCCCAGACCTATGGGAATTCTCGTGGCACTAAGTCCGAAAAACCTACTAATTTAGAATTCGAGGGGAAAATAAATCCGCTCTACAGCATTCTCGAGATGTAACGTAGCGCGCGCGATGGTATCTGCGCTACATAATTAATACAGGAACGAGTCAATGAGGGAGAGCCCGATGCTCATCAATTTTCACCAGAACCATTCGGCCCCTTTCGAACCGTCAGACCCCACAATTTCTTTTTTCCTCCGCTGTATTCAGCTCCCCGTAAAACTCATTCGCCACGGAGAGTGATTCGTGCTTTTTGTATTTTGCATAATCTCGACACTCGTCTTCGACCAATGCTTCGGAGCGTTTCGATCCCGAGGCGGCGAAGGAGAGATCCTTTTCTTACGAGAACAAAAGCCAAAAGTTCCCAACGAGAAGAGAAACGAAGGAAAACAACCAAAAAAACCTCATCCCAAAACACAATTATAATAGAAACTATCCCGAAAGAGAGGAAAGGAAAAGGAAAAAAGAAAATTAATATCCATTCGGAAAATCCTCGACTAATGCGGGAGAATTCCCGTGCTGTGCTCCGTGCTGAGCCCTATGCTGTGCCTAACTGCCTGTAACCGCATCGTGACGAGCGATCGCCAGGGCCCCGTGCTCCGAGAAGGGGGAAAACTATTTTGTATTCTCCCCCGCTTATTACATGTGTGTAAACATGGAATAAAAATGTGAGCTTTGTGAAACGGTCACATTTTTTTATGAAGCTTCGATGCGCGCACGAGAGGGTGCGATAACGACTTTTTTTTTCTCGTCTTTTCTCTCAAGCCTCGGTAACGCACGAAAACCATAAAATATATATCAAATCGCGTTGCTCCGGTTGAGCATCGAGGGAGTAGTCACAGGGGGGAGGGGGGGGATCATCATCGTTTCGATCTTCTGCCCCTCTTTTTCTCACCCTCGTGTAAAATCGTAGCTGTTACGCAGTAGATATACCATCGCCATTGAATATACAAATCTACGGTGTGTATGTGTATGTGTACAGTATACACACGAACAAAAGACCCTGGCTAAATCGTCCAACCGTGAAGATTTCGCGCTCAGGATAACATTTTAAATTAAGATTTGGTTACGAGCCCTACAATGATGTATACACACTATATACATTTATGTACGTACACACATTTACACACACACACACTTACGGATGTATATATATATATATAATATACATGTGCGTGTGGGACTACGTTTGCGAGGTGAGGAAAGGGAACCTTGCCCTCTTGCCTTTCGCTGATGCGATGTGTTTTCCTCGTAATCTTGTAACGTAGATCGGGAATAAACCGAGTGAGAGAGGTAATGAGCAATGATCTCGCTGTCTCCCTCTTCACCTCGGGCCGTTCATTCATACCTATATATTAAATTGTATATACTTTTTAATCAATGAATTTTACAATTGAATGTCGTTCGGTATAAAAAATTCTAATGTCAATTAAATAAATGAAATCAATCAAAATAAATAAACATTAAATAGATATTGAATATATAATACTTAATTTATTTTACATGCACAAAATAAACATACGTGCATGTTTAAAATGAATTAATTAATAAAAATGTATGGTATTGAATTTTACGAATATAATTCGTTCAAGCGGGAAGAAGAAACCGCACGCATATATATATATTATCGTAAATATGAAGTAAAATATTATCGTATATTTATTATCATAAATATTCGATTAAGAACGCGAAATATTTAATTACAACATTTGAAGCATCGACATGCATACATTAATATGAATATATAAACATTTTAAATGCAATACCTCGTTGTAAGAGCCGCGATAATTAAATGCCGCAAATTTACTGGTTTCCTTTTTTGTCCTTCGTACCCCCTGAGATGCGAGGAGGATCGAATCGCAGCTTCTTTCGTTATTTTCGGCACAACCGGTCTCGAAATCTCGACGAAGAGTCGGAAGTACCATGTGGATATGCACACACATCATATATATATATATAAACGCACGTGTATCCATGCATCATCTAAGCGCAATCGTGCGCACGCACATTGACTTACGTCACCCCATGATAAAGAAAAAGCAAAGTACACTGAGAAAGAAACAAAGAAAAACAAAGGGAGGGAGAGAGAGAGAGAGAGAGAGAGAGAGAGAGAGAGAGAGAGAGAGAGAGAGAGAGAGAGAGAGAGAGAGAAAGCGAGATATAATACAGCTGTACATTGACGAGGAAAAAACGACAGGTATACGCGAAGCGGCAGGAAAAAAGGGGAAAGGGAAGAGGCGAAAGAAAACGAGATGAGATGGACGAAATTACAGCTATACAAGGCACTTGGGACGAACTTAACCGTGTATATGTACTCGAAAATATATGCTTTGGAAAAAAGTGCCACGAAAAACGAAGGACATGCGCTAAAGAGCACGTACATACGTATAGGCACATCAGCATATATATATATATATATATATATATATATATATATATATATATATATATATATATATATATATATATATATATATATATATATATATATATATATATATATATAAGTATAAAAAGATGGAATGGTGGGTCGAGGATTCTTGCCAGAAGATCCGCACTCTCGCCGGTCCGTTCTCATTTGTCTTTTCGCTTTTCAAGCCACACACAACAAGAAAGCGCACATACTTAGGTATATATATATATCCATGTACACCGTAGACCTCTTTGATTCGTCTCATTTCTTTCTGCCCAATCTTCTCTCATCCCCCAATCGCCTCTCTCTCTCTCTCTCTCCCACGTTCATTCGAGACTTTCCGCATGTTCGCCCCCACTCTCTCAAAGTTTTTCACCCGCACGGCCCAGCCACTATAAATATATATACAGAGAGTAGAGCTTCCCGAGCAAGAAAGCAACGGGAGCAGAGGGTCTCTCGTAACACTTCGTTTCTTCGTCCGCGTCTTCGGGTTACTTCTTCCGCGTGGTTGAAGAACCCCGAGGGGTTTCCCCGTGCATATGAGCGCCGCCGAAAGCCCCACACGCTTCGCGGAGAATCGACCAGGACGGGTGGACGGGAGGGGGAGAACGAGAGAGACAAGAGGGAGAAGAGCCTTTTTCAAATCGAATCCCTCATTGTCGACTCGGGTAATTCGAGGAGGATCGAAATAACCCATTATCCCGTAATGAGCGGAGCATTCACGTTCCCGGGTGTTCCGCACCACCGCCGCTTTTCGGCCGCCCCCCCCCCCCCCTCTCTCTCTCTCTCTGTGGCCTTTATCCTTATTCTCTGCTCCCTCATATTTCTCTCATCCTCGCAACTCCGTTATCCCGCGGCGCGTACACGCATTCGTCTCTCAGATTGTGTATACATATAGATGCCTTTGAAGAGCAGGCTCAAATCCTGCCGCTCATCTTCCAAGGATCTTTGACCTATCGCTGCACGAAAACCTCGCGCGGACGAGAACTTTGATCGCCGATCCTTACCTTACGATCCTTACGCGTAGACGGGAAAAAAATCCCCTCCTATAGTACGATGAGCGAGGAAATTTTTCACAAAAAATCGGACAAATCGATTTTTCTTCGGTCTACATTTCGGCCGCACTTTCGAGTCACACTTTCTCGTAACGTTGTTTTAAGGGGCTATACCAGTGTGAAACTTTCGAAAAATCGATTTTTTTGCCCTTCTCGACAGTTTATACTTTCAAGAGTATCCTGTAAAAATGTCAAGGCCGTATCTCGAATCATTTTAGCTTGCAAAAATCGATAGTTAAATCTTTAAACGCGTTTTTCTCGACATAAGATTTTTCGAATTTGCTGACATTGTAACTCGAAGAGCAATTATCCGATTGACTTGAAATTTGAACTGAGTACTCTTGAATATATTTACTCTACAATGACGTAGGATATTTTTTATTGGATGAAAATTGACGATTGGGCATTGAAAAAATCGACCTTTTTATAGGCAAGAAACCAGACCTTTTTCATAACTACGCCATTTTGTTAGATTTTGATATTTTTCGAAAATCCTACGTCATTGTACAGGAAATACCTTCCAGTTTAACGACATTTTTCCTTTTTCGGTTTCAGTTAATCAATCGGCCGAAATCATGTCAGCAGTGGACGAACTTTTTTTTTTGGCGCTTTCGAAGGCTGCGCATAAGTCGCGTGGATCTCAATATTTTTCTATGAAAAAATAATGTAATATAGGTCAAATATAGCCAAATATATTCTTAATTTTCTGAAACATTTAATTGAGTACTTTTCTTCCAAAAAATTCCCGAAAATCACCCAAATTTTCAGCGTTCACACTGGTATAGCCCCTTAACCCTTGCATGCCCCGCTGAGGTCTGAGAAACCCGAACAAAATCGTAAAATCACATTTTTTTCGCTTTTCTCGAGAGAAAGTCTTTTTTAAACGAGTATATCTCAGAAGTTCTTAACTTTGACGATTCGGTCAATGCATCGACAGATTTCTCGACTAATCGGCTATCGATTTAAAAAAAAGCCATAGAAACACGACAATTCTACTCAGAGTTATGATTGAAAATCTGAATGGAGTCCCACAAACTCGAGTGTGGCAAGTATGTCCCGAAAAAATAAGTGTGGCATGCTACGGTCAACTAATTTTTGACAATTCTTGAAACAACGGTCGAAAGATTTTCCGCTGCTCCGAAGCCTGGCGCACATCATCGATGTACTGAAGAAGCGGGGGGGGGGGGGGGCATTCATGTGGAAATATGTCGCACGAATGATGGAAGCACATATATTTATTGTTTTTTTTCATTGCGATTTTTTCGTGCACGCAGTCTCGATATACACGCGGATATTAATATGGTACGAAGATCGTCCGTGCCTACCCGCTGTGGCGATTGCCGCAAAACTTTCGAGGCCGCGGTGCAAAATGAGAGGGACCAAGAGCAAGAGAGAAGGGGAGAGAGAGAGAGAGAGAGAGAGAGAGAGAGAGAGAGAGAGAGAGAGAGAGAGAGAGAGAGGTTGGCAGGGATCGAAAAAGCGTATGGAAGAAACGTATTAACCGCTCACCTCACCACCTTATTCTTCGTTGCGTTGTCGAGCACACCGCGCGAGAGTAATCGACGTAACAAGAGCCCCGCGCGCGCTGGAGTTCGAATTCCCGCTCAACGCAAAAGCAACGTTCGGCTCGCAATGTTTCTACTCGTGAAAACATTTTTCAAGTATATGTATATAGATGGATATATATACATATACGTACATATATATAAGGAAAAAGGAGTCACGCTTTAAGTTCGGGAGTCCTTGTTTGGAAAGCCGTGGAACGAAACACGCGCTATAATCATCGGTATTAATGTGTATATGTATATGTGTGTGTATATATATATTCATCCGAAGATCCTATATTCGCCCCAATCCGTGTGGATATAAGAGTGTACATACAACCCAGTTATTTTTCGTTATGTCTTCCGGGTGCGCGAACTTTGTGAGGAATAGCCCCCTCCCCCTCCTCACCTCCTGGTCTTCTTTTTCGCTCTCTCGCGCTCCCCTCTCTGTCTCTTCCTTCTTTTCGTGGGTCATCAATCTCCCATTTACTTCCGACATGTATATATATATATATATAAGGGTCTGAAACGTACGTACGTATGTACACACAATTTTGGCGTAATATTCACTCATTCCCGGTCGCGCTGATTCATGCGTGTGTGTGTGTGTGTGTGTGTGTGTGTGTGTGTGTGTGTGTGTGTGTGTGTGTGTGTGTGTGTGTGTGTGTGTGTGTGTGTGTACACACATATTGTACTCTCTGCGCATCGCACAATGATGATCGCGTCCGCGTGAATCGACGATGCCTGGTCCATTATTGACGCTCCGCGCAAAGGAGAAGTGCCGATCTTTCAGCCGTTGGCGCAAAACGATTGCCCGTTATACAGTGGGTTCACGATTGCGTGGAAAAAAAAGAGTACAAGAAAAAAATGCACGACTATGCGAACAGAGGTTTCGTTGCGCGAAACGTTCGGTACCTGTACGTATGTATATATTTTTATTTATTTATACATACATATATATGTAATATATATAATTTATAAATAAATATATAATTTATTTCTTCATACGTACAGGTACAAAATAAATAATGACATGATTCATTATCAAGAGCTATGTAGGTGGTATATTTGTAAAATAAGGAATAAAATGAATTATATTATTGTAATGAAATTTCGTAATTATCCAAAGTCATCGAAAACTTTTGACCGGCTCGGTATATATGTATATGTGTGTGTATGTATATAAATATATGTTCACGGGCAATGAATGTGTAGCGCACGATGAGACCAAAAAGTCACCCAAATCTAATATTTATTGGGTTGGTAAGAAAGTCTTGCGACACTTTCCTTTCGATTAAAATATGTTTTCTTCTAACGAAGTTCTACAACATTCGAGAGTAGTATATTCAAGACTAGTCTAGAACCTTCCATGCCGTAGGGTATATAAGCGAGTCAGTTGTTTCGCGCAGACAGTACGAGCGAAGATGGATCATAGTGCACTTCGATCGATTGCATATTACGAATTTTTACAAGGGCATTCTGCAAGAACCGCAGCCAACGTAGTTAATCGTTCAACGATATACCGTTGGTACCAGCGTTTCCGTTCTGGCGATACATCTTTTGAAGATAAACCTAGGTCCGGCAGGAAATCAACTGTTGACGTTGAAGAACTATGAGCACTTACAAAGGCAAAGCCTAATACGTCGTCGCGGGAATTAGCTTACAAACTCGGCTGTAGCCATCCCACGATTCTCCAACATTTACAAAATCTCGGATACAGAAAAGTTGTTTCTTCTTGGATACCACACGATCTCAGCGAATCAAACAAAGCGACAAGCATGTCCATCTGTCTTTCACTCCTGCAACTTCCACACAGAAAGGCTTTTCTTCAAGAAATAGTCACTGGAGATGAAAGCTGGGTGCTTTATGTTAACTACACACGTAAGCGACAATGGCTACCGAAAGGAGAAAAACCAGATCCGACCCCTAAGCTGCCCCGTGAAGTAAAGAGAGTTTTATTTACTCTGTTGTTGGTGGCATTCTGAGGGCATGCTATATTACGAACTGCTCCCATCCAACACCATGATAAATGCAAATACTTACTCTGCACACCTGCAAAAGCTGGCTGAAATTATCAAACAAAAATGGCGTAAACGTCTCCAAGTTCGGCTTCTCCACGACAATGCTCGACCCCACGTAGCTAAGATGACACAACAATCTATTTCGCAGCTGGGATGGGAAGTTCTACCGCATCCACCGTATTCACCAGACCTAGCACCTACCACTTACCATCTGTTTCGGGCTTTAAAAAATTATTTACAGGATAAAAAATTTGATGATGTCGCGGATCTCAAAAATACACTGGTCGACTTTTTCAATTCACGACCCAAAGAATTCTGGAGTGCAGGCGTGCAAAGTCTACCAGAGCGTTGGGCACGAGTTGTAGATACAGAGGGAGCATACATTACTGAATAATTGTTTACTGTTAAAATAAAATCTTTTTATATTTTACTCATGTTGTGTGTCGCAAGACTTTCTTACCAACCCAATATATATATATATACACGGTGGCCCGAAAAGTAACGTCCAAGAGAAACATCTCGATGTCTCGTGTCGATACCTCTCCGTGTCCCACAGTCTTTTTTACTTCGTGAAAAAAAAGAACTGATTTTTTTCTCCTTTTTCCGTAACAAAGGTTTTTATTTATTTTTCTCTTTTGTGTATATACTTTCCTTTCATAAGTTTTTAAAAGCGATTGGCATTCATTCAGACTGGTTTAATATTGTTTTTATCATTTGAACTTTAGTAGTTGATCCTCTCGAACTTTACTTTTTGAACTTCTGATCAACATCTGAGGCATCAACATTAGTGTTTAGTTACTCATTTATTTACTGCTCAACAGCGCACTTCTCAACGATAACAATAAGACGAAAAATGGCGAGGCAAGTGTGTGCACTAAAGAAAACATTGTTTTAATTGCTTTTGGTTTCGAAAAGTTAAGAAAATCATAGAAAATAGATGGAGGTGATTCGAATAGATATTCGAGGCATCTAGAATTCCTTTTCAGGCCACCCTATATGCATGTCAGTATATATATATATATATATATATATATATATATATATATATATATATAACAAGTTTCATACGAACGCGTGCGTTCCCAAGTTTGTCGTATATTTACACAAGGGGGAGAAGAAGCGACTTCTCGCTTCCATGAGTGAGATACGCGATGCAAATTTCCATAGCAGGCTAGCAGGATACGCGCATCCTTGCGGGAGGGTTCAGAGCAGGTCGGGGTCCCTTCTCACCAGCTATGCGTGTTTATATGTGTGTGTGTGTGTGTGTGTGTGTGTGTGTGTGTGTGTGTGTGTGTGTGTGTGTGTGTGTGTGTGTGTGTGTGTGTGTGTGTGTGTGTGTGTGTGTGTGTGTGTGTGTGTGTGTGTGTGTGTGTGTGCGTGTGTGTGTATATATATATACATAAACACACATAGTATGCGTGTTTGTTGTGTATACGTACGCTGATGCAAGGGCTCTAGGGAGAAGAGAGTCCACTACGAGTTTTCGATACATCCCGTGCCATCTATCGGTGCCCTCGCGAAGATTCAAACCTGCCTGTACGTCTAAGCAGACAGGGCGCGTTCGAAATTTTTGTTAATTCGAATCATTACCAAAAAAAACAACATTTCCTCAGGATACCTAGGTATGTTTATTCTCGTGTGGAGTTCTCACGCCTCGATGTCCTTTCTTATTATCGACGTGGCGCTAATGATCTCCGACAATAACGGAGAGCGAGAGAGAAACGAGCCAGCGTCAATATTTGCGGCTGATACGAGAAATTCTCGTGAAAGAATAAGAAGAAAGAGCAAATAATGTAGGAGAAAAAATGCACTTTGCTCTCGGCAAAACGGATGAGTTTTACGACGTTTCGACAAAATATCGCGGTCGCAAACGAAAAAAAAAACTGTATTTACTCGATTTTTATTGCACAAACTCGCCCGCAAGTTGCAGGCCAAAGTTCCAAAGATCTCACTTATTTTTTCTCATATTTGATATCTCAATGGGTTTACTCTCGCCAAGGATATTTGAGCGGATATTTAATCTCGCGTTGTCAATATTTTCCGAAGAATATCCATTTTCAGTGTACACTTACGTTTCGGAAAAACTCGCCCGCAGTCTTGTTGTTTTTTTTTAAATTTTTCATTTTCACCCGAAGGTGCCCAGTTCTTTTTCTCTGCCCTTTTTTTCCCTTCTTCTTTTTTGCCCGCCGCGCTCGTGTGTACGATCTTCCCTCGGGTAAAGAAGAGCTCCTTCTCCCGCGATTATCAATCGTGAGGGACAGTGATCGAGCGAGATGTATTTTTATTTCTTGAGCCTTTTACTCCTCTCTCTTTCTCTCTCTCTCTCTCTCTCTCTCTCTCTCTCTCTCTCTCTCTCTCTCTCTCTCTCTCTCTCTCTCTCTCTCTCTCTGTCTCGCCCTTCGTATAATCCATCGCGAGGGAGGCTGCGATGGGATTCGAGGAAAGGTACTACAGGGCGGTACAACATGGCACACAAACACACACGCATATGTATGTGTGTATATGTCCACCCTCGGCCTACCCGGAGCATGACGTGAGAGCCGGCCCTACCTCGATCCTGAGGAATGCCATAATCTAGATAACCGAGCATAATAGAATAGAGACCGTGTGCGCGGCTCGGAGAAGCCAAACGTATATGTGTGTGTGTATGTGTATATATATATATATAGTCGAAAGAAATTCAACGAGCAAGAAACGCCAGAAGCCCGAACAACCGTGGAGTCCCAACTTTCTACCTCGTTGCACTCGCCCTCTCTTTTGTCTACGTACCAAACCTTCTTCATGGACGAGAGTCCCTTCTGCTTTTCACTCTTCGTACACTCTTGTATGATATATTAGACGCCTGTGCGTGCGTGCGTGCGTGCGTGCGTGCGTGTGTGTGTGTGTGTGTGTGTGTGTGTGTGTGTGTGTGTGTGTGTGTGTGTGTGCGTGCGTGCGTGTGCGTGCGTGCGCGTGCGTGCGTGCGTGTGTGTCTGTGTGTGTGTGTGTGTGTGCGCGCGCGCGCACCACATGTGTGTATAAAGAAACGACATAAAGAAACGATGACGTATATATACGTATTTATGCCATCATTTCTACCTGGTCCAGGAAAGATTCCTACGGTCAGCATCCTAAATGACGATCTTTTTGACGTATTTCATAGGGCTGGGCCGTCGACGAGAATTTTCGTTACGGCAAGACCTCGTCTCTTCTCGCTGCCCACTCGTGTTCCAAGTTGAGAAAAAAAAATAACCTGTTCTCAGTTCGACCACGCGTATAAGAGGGCATTTTTTGGCTTTGGCAAGATAGAAGAGAGGTGCGAGAAGTTTGAATTTTCGTTTCGTCAACAACGTCGAAAAGACGTTTTTGACGTTTAGCCCGCGTAGGTTTGAGCTCTCGACGGAAACTAGGTGATATTCGTAATCGGCGGAAAATTTCACATTGGATAGGACATTGGGATGGTTGAGGGGTCGAAATAAAAAATTGCGATCCGTTCTGTTTGCGTGACGAAGATATGGTAGGGGGGTTTTGAGAAGGATTTTGATGGACGAAGAGAATGCAGCTTGATTTATTCCCATATATCGTTTGGTTTCCCCGGAAAGAGAGCTCGAAAAATGGGTGAAAATGAGGGAAAGAGGTGTGGGAAAATTTGGAAAAACGGTCGGTATTTGAAATTCGACGAAAAGTCGAAAAATAATCGGAGCCCAATAGATTAAACGGCATTTTGAAGGGGAACGATATAAAAGAGAATGAGCCCAGGACGGAGTTCTAAATCAAAGTAGAAAAAATATTATCGAGGATTCAGTGAAGCCACTCATTTCGCTCGAGAGGGAAAAAAGTTGAATTACAAATTTTTTTTACAACTCCATATCGATGGATATATACCCTCTGAATGCGAATTCACCATTTGCATTTCCGAAAACCCTTAATATGTGGTGTACCCACTTAAGGGAGAACAACACTGTCACGGGCCGGAGAAGGTCGTTCTTCCGAATTGTTTATCTTTATTTTATTTTTTATCTTTAACTGGATTATTTTTTTCCATTTGGAAAAAGGTAAGCTATTAAGCACTCATTGAACTTATACCGAGTTAATTTTTATTTTTAAAAAGTTAAAAATTAACAACCTTATTGAGGTATAATAGAGGCTCTGTATAAAAAAATTGGTCCAACGGTCGGATCGATAACTCGACAATAGGTGGTCTGAAAAAAAAAAGTTTCATAATCTACATAAATGTAGTTCACGTTGTACGTAGGCGTTTTTCGAAAAAAAATGACAAAATGGCGGGTGTTTTTTTAAAATAAGTGTAATGTTGGCGAACTTTTTACTTATAATCGGGAGCTGTGAAAATACTGTATAAAAAAAACAAAAATCGCGAAATTGTGGTTTTGAATTAATTGAAAATCGGACAATTATGGAGATATGATTCCGACCAGGTGAAGAAAAATCGTTTCGAGACAAACGCAATTGAATGTTTTAGTTGCGCTAACTGCTCTCACTAAATCATCTGTAACTTGGTTAATTTTTAATAATTTAACCCGAACATTTTTTCACACAGTCTAGAATATGCTTCTAGAATATGCAATATTTTCTAGAATTCTAGAATATGCGATACTTTCTAGAATTCTAGAATGTGGAATACTTTGAGAAAATGCGAAAAAATCGATTTTTTAGCCAGTCACAGTATTGTAAAAAAAATATGTATCTAATAGTTTTCAATGCTTTACCGTATACACGAGTTTCAACAAAATCCAAGGCGGACGCGAAAGTAATGTTCCTCGTCAGTATGTTTCGCGTCGAGAAACTGCCTCGTTTTGGGCCCCGCGCCTCTCATATCCCTCATCGCGTTGCCTGCCCTCCGCGCGCGTTCGCCCGCAATTATCGGACGCGTACGTACGCCGCGGTGTGTTCTCGAAGACCGGAGAATACCGAGATAGCGAGCGAGCAAGCGAGCAGACCGGCGAGCTCACTCTATAATTTCGCACCGATCGCCCCCTCCCCGCCTCTTCCTCCCCACCCATTCGCGCACTTCGATAAGCTCCTCGCGCGAATAAGCCGCTTCGATATATACACACATGATGCGCACACACGCCCGGAAGAACGAACAAGGAGAAGAGTGAGCGAGAGATGAAAGGGAAAGAAGAAGAAGAAAAACGAGTTAGAAGAGGCGACGGGCGGAGGGGGAGAGAAAATTCCACGTGCACGCACGTACCTATATAGTATACAAACGCGTATACGCGTCGAGTAATTATGAATCGCGGATCGAGTAACGAGTCTGTGCGTCGTATGTGTGCGTGTGTGTATTATAAATGCGTATCTTGTTCTAGCCGCGATTGGAAGACGAGAGTCCTTTGAGTTCGAGAATATATATAAATGTAAGTACCTATATGTAGAATTGTACAGTGCAGCGTCCACTTCCGGCTCTAACTTATATATATATATATATATATATATATATATATATATGTGTGTGTGTGTGTGTGTGTGTGTGTGTGTGTGTGTGTGTGTGTGTGTGTGTGTGTGTGTGTGTGTGTGTGTGTGTGTGTGTGTGTGTGTGTGTGTGTGTGTGTGTGTGTGTGTGTGTGTGTATGTATGTATGTATGTATGTATGTATGTGTATATATATGTGTATATATATATATATACCTATGTATATATATAATTATACCGAGCAGCGCCCACTTCCGGTTTAAACCTGCTTATTTTTGGATTTTTTTTACAGACAAATGCATTTCTATTATTAAAAAATAAAAAAGTAAAGAAATATATATGTACAGGGTGGCCCGATATCTATAGGTATAAATACATATTCGAATCACACCTATCTATTTGGCATTGACGTTTGCATCGTTGAAGTGCACCGATCATATTTTTTTTCTTCTTTTTCCCAATTTTTGTTTGACCATGGCCAAACAAAAATTGGGAAAAAGAAAAAAAAGATCTTCAAAAATGTTTCGTTTAAATGCATTTAAGCCACAATAACCACCGAAACATTTTTGAACATCTTTATTACGGTTTTATAACCTAAGCGTGGAAAAAAAGATTTGGATAGTAATTGCAATGAAGAAATGAAAAAACAAAAGAATTTTCGTTGCTTTCCAACGATACAAACTACAACACCATCCATGTGTATGTTATACAATATTTTTATACTTTTCGAGAAAAAAAAAGCATTTTTCTCTCTTGTCTATGTACTTGTGTCGTGATTTTTGTTTGACTTGTGTTATCCTTAGGGAGTGCACTGTTGAGCAATAAATAAATGACCAAATGAATACTAACGTTGATGCTGCAGACTTTGATCGAAAGTTTAAAAAATCGAGAGGATCAGTCACGAAAGATCAGACGATAAAAAAAAGACTTGACACAGTCTAAATGACTGCTAATTACTTGAGAAAATCTTTTAACAGAAAAGTACACATACAAACGAGAAAAATAAATGAAAAACTATGGTGCAGGAAAATTCGAAAAAATGTTTTTTTTTTTCTCGAAAATTGAAACAAGATCGTGGAATGTCCTCTATCTGGATCTACATTTTCCCTCTAGACGTCACTTTCCAGGCCACCCTGTACATACACATATATTCTGTTATTCCCCCTCCTTATTTTTTGCTCTCCACAATAACAATAATGATAAATCGGAAAATAAAGCCTCGTGCAAACGCACGCGCTCTCGTTGATTTTTTCTCCGCTCTCCCGACGTTCTTTTTCTTCACGCGTATATAATTCTCATCGAACCGCGCGTGTTGCAAACTCGGCGAGAGATTGGGCACCACGATTTGTCTCCCCGAGAGCGAAATAACGCGAGGAATAAAGGCGTCCGATCTGTGAGTCGTCGGGAAGCAACAAAAGTTTAAAGCGGAGCGAGAGAGCGTGAGAGAGAGAGAGAGAGAGAGAGAGAGAGAGAGAGAGAGAAGAAAATTAAAAAAAACGAGTAATAAAATACGCGTACATGTGTACAGTACCGAGGAGAGCAGTGTCCGTTACTGCCACGATAAGCGCGCTAAGTTGCGATTTGTCGGCTAAGGTAATGTTCGTAAATTGTCGGGTTTGCGCTCGGAGCGCTCTCGAGAAAGTCCGCTCAACTACCTACGAGTTGCGCAATTCGTCTATACTTGTATACCCATGTACTCATATATATATATATATATACACACCTATAGGTCCTTCCTTGCGGCGGCATTCCTCGTAAATTGTCGATAACTCATCGGGAATTGACCGTCACTTCGCCAAGCATCACATATAAGCGTTAAAGAACGTGTTATCCCCAGAGAACTAACCGCCTTCATGACGATGACGAAGAAGCAGCCATTTGCTCCCTTTAAGCTCTCGATTCCCCTTATCCTCTATCTCTCTCTCTCTCTCTCCTCTCTCCTTCCCTCTCTCATAAAGAAAATTATGTTGCATAATTTTCGCCGCGCCATTTTTCTTTCGGTTTTTTTTTAAGTTCAATATTAATTATCCTATTATTTCTCCATTATTATAATTACGTCGCGGAGAAGTTCTTTTTTCATCGTTATTATTAATTGATATCAATAAAATCGCCGAACGACGGGCGAGGGTTGCGCGACACCGATGGATAAAAAAGTAGCAAGAAAAATCGATACCTTTGGTCCACGAGTTGTTCCGGACAGTATTTTTTAGTTCGTTTTCTTTTTTCAGAGAAAAAAGATCGAGTGTGCCGACGGGCGGGGGCGAATCGGAGTGAGTGTAAACAGAGTAATTCGTGCCATTAGGAGGCTTAATACGAGACACTCTAGAAGAATCACCAGAGACGCGTAAATGGTTGCGAAAAAGGAAATAAAAACTGACAGAGAGGGTAGAGCCAGAGAGAGAGAAAGAGAGAGAGAGAGAGAGAGAGAGAGAGAGAGAGAAGGTGGCGAAACTTCGCCAGAGATCGTTCGGTTTTTCCTACACTTGAAGTTCACAGCGCGGTCGTAATGAGGGACGCTCGTGCCGCTGTACGTGTACACGAGAGGACCATGAATGAGTTCAATGTTGGCGCAAACGACAAGTATATATATATATATGTATGTGTATATATATATATATATATATATATACACACACATATACATATATACATATATATATGTATATATATATATATGTATATATATTTACGTACATGAAATACGAGCGAGAAAGAAAAAGAGGCCGAGCGAGATGAGAGAATAAATCCCTTCGGGCATCATCGAGTAGATTTCCCTCTCTCCCACTCTCTCTCTCTCTGCGAAAGTTGCGTTTTCGTCCCGAAGGCATCTTCGGGTACACGTTTGACCGGCAAACGGTCCAGCGGATTCTCATCTTCTCTCTCTCTCTCTCTCTCTCTCTCTCTCTCTCTCTCTCTCTCTCTCCTCTCCTCTCCTCTCCTCTCCTCTTCTTTCTTTCGATTGTCGTCGTCGCCCGGCACTCGAGAGAAAGTTTTATGGTAACCGTTCTTGAATGGAAAACCCCCTCCCCTTGTTCACCGCGCGATTCTTCGCTCGAGGGCTTTATACATAGATATGTGTATATATATATATATGTACATACCGATCGATGAATGGCTCTATGGCATACACGCCACGGGTGCGAGAAATGCGGACCATCGTTTGTCCGATGTGTACGAAATAAAGAAATAAAAAAAGAAGAGAAAACAACAACAAAAAATCCGAGCCTCAGAATTTTCACCCTCGTACGCACTTTTTTGCTCCTCTTTTTCTTCCTTTTTTTTTTGTTAATTTTTCGTCACAAATCTCTCGCTCACTGTGCCACGAGGCTGAACAAACACGAAACCTGAGTTCACGCTCTTTTTTTCTGTTTTTCTTGTACGCCCACATCCCTGACTGAAAAGTTTCGGGGCGCGTGATGAAAAAAAAAAAACGAAAAAAATAACAGCGGAGAAGAAAAAAGAGTAGAAAACTTTTTTTGCCCCGGTCGTTTTATCGATGTTGGAGGGACTTTATCGAGAAAAGTGGTCTGGCAGTCGGGGGGGGGGGGGGGGGGTCATACACGGGAGCATTCCTTGGGCGGCTATGATATTTCTGTACACGTCGAACGATCCTGACCCATCACAGGATTCGGGAGAGAAACTCCGCTTATCTTCGCCTTTTAATCCCCGAACGCGCGGACGATGACGAGAACGATTTCTGACTTTGAGGAGGGGAAAATGAAAGGAAAAAAAAATATCAGCCTGGTCGGGGGCTAGATCGTAGCGATTTAAATAGATCGAAGAGAAAAGATACGCGAGGTTGATACTTGAAGGCTCTCGCAGCAGGACATTGCATCATGGGTTTTCCGATTCATCATCCACACATGCACAAACGTCATATATATATATATATATATATATATATATATATATATAAAATTAGATATATATAAATTTTAGAATAAAATTATAAAAATTAAAATACTAAAACCTTAGAACCCAGATAATAATAGTACTGATAATAGAAAACGTTTTCCCTTATTGACAATTATAATATTATCGTATTACTATTATAGCTTAATACAGCTATTATTAGTAATTATTGATATTTTTTTATAATAATAATTACACAATAATATTGTAAAAATAAAAATAGCAAAACTTCAAAAACCAGCTATTAATGATAAAAATTCGCGATTATCGCATAAGTGAATATTTTTTTTATAAAAATAACTATACCATTATATTATAAAAATTACAATAATAAAACCTCAGAACTCTAATAATAATAAGAATGATAGTGACATTCTATTTCAATAACGAAAGTATAGTGTAGATATAGCGATATTAATGACTGCTAATAATTTATTAATTTACAGTACATATTTTATATTCCATTGTATTGGATGGGTAATAGAAATAATGTAAAAACTGATGATAATTTTCATCACTTTGTTAACTATACTAATAACAATAACAATTACTGTCATCAATATTATAGCTAATACAGTACTACCTCCCTAAGAGAGCGGTCTAGGGCGGTTAGGGGAAGTAATTCTCGAGAAATTCGTCGCCGAAGCCTTCCCCCACCGCTAGGTTAGCGCGTTCGAAAATCGCGCATGTGGTAGCGTGTATGTGTTTCTCCACTCGACCTCTATGAGAGAGCGCGAACGAAAGTGTTGAGAAAACTGTAAACAAGTTGCGGAAAGTGTACTGGCGTTTCGTCGTTTCATGCGTAAGTATATCTCATTGAATATTGATGTGTAAATCTTTCTTTTTCTTCGCGTTTTTTTTATTCTGCTGTTTGGTATATTTTGTTGTTGCAATATTATAACACATATGAAGGAAACATTTGTAAAACTTTCAATAATTGTTGAATTATCTTATTGTTCGCAAAAATATACGTAGTATATTCGTTATCGAAACTCGAACATATACAGTAGAACCTCGATTATCCGAACCAATTGGGACCGAGACTAGTTCGGATAATCAAAAGTTCGGATAATCGAAACGTGGGTTTTTTGGGACGAGATCATAAACAACACCTTTTTATATAAAAACAGTACATACATATATATTATAATTTGACATATATGTTAACGTTCAAATATATATATATATATATATATATATATATATATATATATATATATATATATAATGTATTTGAAATACCTGAAAAAAGTTGAATGCTTTTTTTATATTTAAAAAAAATAAAATCGTCCATTTTTAATTGACGAACGGCTGTAACGCGTTTTTGAGCGGCTAAGTCTCGCAGCCGTTTGGGAAGGAGAGATTGCGTTGGGTTGCTCATTGTTGCTCACGGCGGTGGCAGCGAGCAACAATGTATCTTTCGCGCCAACGTTCGGATAATTGAGAGTTCGGATAAACTAAGTCATCGTTCGGATAATTGAGGTTCTACTGTACAGTGTACAAAAAAAATGTAACTAACAATTTATCTTGTGTATATACTTCAAGTTGAAATATACAATGTATTTATATGTATAAATATTTCATTTTTAGATAAAACGGGATGGCTGAATCGAAAATATATTTTACTTGCATTAAATTACTACTTGAAATTTAATTATGGTGCATGTTTTTTTCTCCGACTTTACGGCTTAAACGTATATATTATTATACAAAGGAATATTATCCATTTGACAATCGTGCGACGTGCGATTTTCTGAAATCGCTCGCGATCTCTTATGGAGTTGTCCGCGACAAACTCGGGAGGCCTCGGGTACACTGGACAGCTCGAGCTAGGTGGGGGAAGCCATAAAATGCGCTCAAGCGGAACGGCGGGGAAATTCTCTCTTAGGGAGGGCTCTCTTAGGGAGGTAGTACTGTAATTATTATATTATTCACTGTATAATATAATTATTAACTGATAGTAATAATCTCTATTACAATCGACAATAATTATTAATTACAATATAACTATAACAATAATTACTATTATAATCATTGCAGCGATAAAAATAATAGTTATCAATAATGACTGCTACTGTAATATGCACAAAAACATATATTCATCTACTGAATATATACGTATACACATAACCTGTATACATGATCGTAACATCAATATACATAATATAAAATACCAGTACACATTCCACACACAAGCCACTACAAATAATACTCCAACCTCGGCCATTCCGTGGTCGAGAGACCGAAAAAAAAAAAATTACATCGTTTATGCGTCAAGGGCCGTTATAATGACCCACTGGGATATTTTTTCTCCTCCGAGGGCTTTTCTCTTCGCGTCCAGGTGCATATCCTCCCGGAGTAAAAGCCTCGGATCGATTCGACACGGGTACTCGTGACGAAGACACGAAAACCGGCCGGGCGAGGGACACGGGTTTGGGATTTGAAGAAAGCCCGATCTTGTGGGAATCCGGGCTGCGCCACGGACACTTCTCTCATCATCGATGCATCCACTCGATGTAGAAAAAGGCCCCGCGAGGATTAAAACGTGTATATATATATATGTGTGTATCTATGGCGCTGGAAAATGTGCGGTGTAACGCCTCGTGTCTCGATTCTTGAGGGATGACCACGGGATATACGTAACAGCGCGCTGAGATGATCCACGGGACGATGAAGAAGAAGAAAAAGGGACGAGGGTGGAGAGGGATGATGAGGAGGAGAGCGAGCCGCCGGCGGGCCGGCCACATTAGAGCGAAGAGAGACGGCGAGCAGATGCTGTGCCCGCTGGGCCAAGAGAAAGAGAGGGCGAGGCAGAGTGAGGCAGAGTGAGGCAGAGCGAGGCAGAGCGAGGCAGAGCGAGGCAGAAGACGAAGAAGATGAAGAGGGACCAAAAAAAGCAGCTGCACCATCCCGTGTGTTTTGATTTCACCCGCGCACTCCTAAGCACCCCCCAAACCCTCCTGCCCTTCGCGCAGTATATTTCCGTACCTACTTTTAAACCTCTACGCCTCGCCTTGTCTGCTGTCTATTATGCAACGGGGCGAGGAGGGAGGACTCCCGTATGACTCGGAGCGTCTCTCTCCCTTTCCTCATCGACGATCAGGACCTTTCAGGCGTTGAACCGTGCAAGAAAATACGTAAACACTTGCCCTGGGGAGTCTGGATGACGGGGAGCGAACCCCGGCTAGTGCGGGGCAAGGCGGACGAGGCATTTTTCATTGCGTCCTTCCGAGGGATTTCTTGAACGAGAGATCACGAGTCTCGGGCTACCTGAGAATCTTTAGGAATTGTTTTGAGGGGAATTGTTCGCGAGGTGGATTATTGGATGTGGCGAAGTTCTTGATTCGTTTCGTGCTGTTGAAGTTTTCATCGTTGGAATGCATCGAACATTTTTGTTCAATATCTTTATTAATACTCATTTTGATTATTAGACAAAATTCTTCTTCTGCAGATTTCCATTGTACATCTCTAAACAAGCATATTGGAAAATGCTCGAAAAATTTTTGCACGCGAGTCTGTCCGGAGAAAATTGAGAAATTTAGAACAATTAAATTGCATTGCAATGCAACGATGCAAACTTCGATCTCAGTTCGGTTTGGCCACTGGTGGGGTTGGAATGCACCGAACGGTTTTTGAAATTTTTTTATTTTACAATATTTATTATTTTTCAAAACCATGTTTTGCAGATTTAGATTTTAGATAACTTAATGAGAGTTTAAAAAAAAAAATCGGTGATTTCCGAAACGTAAGTATGTGTAATAGAGAATTGAGCATTTGAGAAAAGTTATTTTTATTGCATTCTAATGATGCAGTCTTTGAATTCCTAGGAATTGATTCGTAGATGAATTTTTTCAGAATAGGAGCTAAACGTTTGCTGATCTCTCTCTCTCTCTCTCTCTCTCTCTCTCTCTCTCTCTCTCTCTCTCTCTCGATCTAGACAGCTACTAAGCCCATCGTTCCCAGTCTTTCGCAGAAAAACAACATTGAAACTCTAGCTTTACAGGTAAAATCATCATCGTTATTATTTCGATATTTTATGTTTTACTTTTCTATCTTATAATCACTCATCTTACGTTAATTTACTTATTAATTTACTTATTACTTATACTCCTCGCTAAATTTAACACTCTTGTTATGCTTATTTACTCGTTATCAATTTTTATTTATATACATTTTATATTTACAATATGTTTAGTTCTATTTTTATTATATAATTCCTACGAACTGTACACACTATGTACACACTATGTACCATATTGCCTTAAGGTTTCGACCAAGGCATAAAATATATATCAATCAATCAATCAATCAATCAATCTCTCTCTCTCTCTCTCTCTCTCTCTCTCTCTCTCTCTCTCTCTCTCTCTCTCTCTCTGTTTCTCTCTGACGAACACCATCGCCATTGCTCCTCTTGGGTTTCCCTGTCCCTTCGTTTCTCTTCTCTTGATTTGATACCCGATTATTAGAGGTAACTGCATTTCCTTGTTGTTCGTTTCTCATTCTCATATCAATGCTCTTTCTTCCAATATACGTGAACTTTCTTCTCACCTTATTTTGTCAAGTTTATTAATTTAATCTTAGACGTATGAATTTATTTTCGTTTATATCGCGTTTTACTTTCTATATCAATTTGGCGTTTCATTTCGTCTTTATATAAATATATTTTTGTTTCTTTTTCATCCGCATCTGCTCGCATTTTATAATGTTTATTTTTATTTTACATTGAATCTTTATTTCTTTAATTTCTGTTGATCTTTGTGTTTTATATTAAATCTTCATTTCTTCAATTCCTTTTTTCTCATGTCATCTGGACCTTCATATTTTTATCTTTATTTTTATTTTTATTAATTTGCCTAAGAGTTCACTGGGTCCTAATGATGATTATCAATCAATATCTCCCTCTCCCTCTCTCTATTTTATTTTGCTAGCTTCAAGTTAATCTCCGGTTCATGGTTTCATTTCCATTCATGTCGAGTTCTGTTTCCTAGCTCCATTTGCTGTTTTATTTCGTTTTTATATTCTATTTTGATTTTATTTGCCAATTTCATTGCATCTCATATAGTTTTAAATTGTTTTACATAGAACTTGACAAATCTTCATTTTTTCAATTCCTGTTGATGTTTTCTTCTCGTGTCATCCGTTATATTTTTATATTTATTTTTATGATATAATATATAATAGTCTATAATAAAAATATAATAATATTGTATAATATTATATATATTTTTATTATATAATATTTATTATATATTTTTATATTATATTTTTATATTTACCCGAGAGTTCACTGAGGCATAATAAACATTATCAACGAAAGCCTCTTTCTCTGCCGTCCATCTCGCACTTATTTCCAGCCGGTCCTGTTCCTCGAAGGATATCATCATCTCGCGAAGAAATGAGAAGAGGTGTAATCTATACCGGGTGGTGTTTGCCCTACTTCCCCTCGCCCCTCGCTGCACTAGATAAGAATGTCGTTCCGAGTACTCGTAGGAGTGCGAGAAACGATGAGTCTAGAGTTCGAGACCTGCATATGTTTTCCACGGTAAATAATCCACCGTGTGCACGTATACACAGGCACACATAAGCGAAACGCAAGCATTTCCTCAGCACCGGCGAACATAATGGTGTGTACCGTCAGCAATGGAGCTTATCGCAGTTCGCCAAAGTCTGGCCTCGTTTTCTCGGAAGGTGTGTGCAAGATATTCCTCTCTTCTCACTCACTCACTCACTCTCTCCCCTTCTGTCTCTCGGAAGGACCTCTCTCAATATTTGAGGGCCCCTACCCCACGTGACCCATCCCTTGCCGTCTTTTTTTATTTTCCACGTTATCTCCGAAAAGCACATCTCGCCCGATCCATTTCGGAATGAAAAGAGGATTCATTGCCCTCCAATGTTGCGCCCGATCATCCCAAACGCGCCCAACGTGGTCTCGAAACAAATGGCGGGACCATGGCCGCCGAAAAATTCCGCCGACCATCCCAGACACCGCGAATTTATATAAATATATATACAGATATATAGGACGACGAGGAGTGCGAAATTTCGTGGAATTTACCATGGGAGTTTGGAGTGAAAGAAGAGCGTGGAGGGCCCGAGGGCCTCCATAGACAAGGGCGTCTGAAAAACGCGCCGCAGTTATATATATATATATATATATATATATATATATATATATATATATATATATATATATATATATGTATATATATAGTGCATAATGCTGCGGCTGCGAACGCATGCTATCGAAGCTCGATCTCTTCTGGACCAGAAGATGGGCAACGGTCAACGGGGGAGGGCCATGGGGTTTCTCGGGATACCGAGGGGGAGGTAATCGATTACCCATAAGACGTTTCCCTTCGTTTTTCTTCGTCTTCCCCGCCCTCTCTCTCTCTCTCTCTCTCTCTCTCTCTCTCTCTCTCTCTCTCGCTTTGGTATTGTTTTATCCTTGTCCGTCTTATAAGCGCACAACGCGCACTCACACACGGTCTCGTTTGGAGCCGACGCCAAAATGTATACCTGGCGGGGCTTGCAACGCACATGTATATATATATATATATATATATATATATATATATATATATATATATATATATATATATATATATTGCTGGAGGAGAGAGCAATAGTAATAATATTTTGCTATTACTATGTAGTATTTATTATTACCGGATTATAGTTTAATATTACCAATAATAATAACACTGATATTTCCGTATTATAATAGTTATGCGATAATACTTAAAAAATAGCAATTGCTAAACATCAATACTCAGATAAAAATAATATTTTGCTATTACTATATAGTATTTATTATCACTATATTATACTTCAATATTACTAATAATAATAACACTGAAATTATTGTATAATAACAATTATAAAGTATTTTTACAATTACAATAATAAAACTTCAGCACTAAAATAATAACATTGATAATAGGAAGAATAATAACTTGCTAAGTAAGTTTGCTATTACTATATAATATACTCCAAAGTACTTATACTCATCAACTGTTTCCAATTCTTGTTTCCTGTACTCCCACTTTCTTCTTCTTTTATTATGTCTTCCGCTCGGGTGTGTTATTATTTTTATTTATGTTTACTGTTATTTTGTTTGTTTCCACGTTACTATAAAATATATATTACGATGATAGTAATATTCTATTATAATAACAAAGGTATTGGAAGAGAGAGAAAGAGAGAGAGAGAGAGAGAGAGAGAGAGAGAGAGAGAGAGAGAAGATGCACCCTTCTCTCTCTCTTGTGAGTCTTTTGAATGGAAGTAGAGCATTCAACGCAGCCCACTGTGAAACGAAAAATATATGCTTTCGAGCAAACCCAGTTGAGAAACAGAAAAAGGGATGGAAGTGCACACCCGCTATATATGCATGTGTGTGTATATATGCGTTACCCAGCAATGTTTCGCTCTACAAGTCGTCCAGAGAGCCTCGGGGAAGGGACCGGAGAAAATATGTACCCACACACACACACGCACCACGTGTATGCCCGTCCCGCATGGAACTATACCGCCGATCTGCGAAGACGAGATTGGATAGGAGAAGAAGAGCGAAGAAAAATATGAAGAAAAAGAGGGCGAGAAGAAATATAGGAGCGAAGGAAAAAGAGATAGAGAGAGATTCGAAAGCCGCGCAGAGCGAAGGTTCAACGAGAGAATTTTTCAAAGGTGCGGAACACTGCGCGGCGCGAACAGAGCCGAGAGCGCGGTAGTCGCGATTTCTTTTGAACTCGATCTGTATTAGTACACATAAACACATGTACTCACATCACATTTAGATATGTCTGTGTGTGTGTATATGGATAGGGCACAAAAATTTGTGGGTCCCGAGGACGGCGAAAGATTAACGCGTCTCTACGTCAGGGGGATGAGAGAGAAAGAGAACTTCACGTGCGTATGCGCATATTCATATATGAGTGTGTGTGTGTGTACATATATATATATATATATATATACACTTACTATGTATTACTATACATTATCATTATATAATATGCATATAATAATAATATATAGTCAATATTTTCAATCATATATACTTATTTGCGAAAAGGCTTTTTTTATCGTTACTGGTAAAAAGAATAATTTTTTATTGTTTATCTTTCCCAAATTTTACTTTGATTTTATAATTTGTATTTTCCGATTTTATATCTTTATTTTATAAACTATATTTCTCAGTGTTTATTTTTATTTTGTAATTTATATTCCCTGAATTTTAATTTATGAATTATAAATTCGACCACCGCTTCGACTACTGCGAAAATCTAGCGAGCGCGGGGCCGAAGACCCAACTTAGCGCGAACGTTATGAAGTTCCGATTTGTCGAGAGTGCGCGCGACTGTGAACCCTAGCAGGAGAGAGAGAGAAAGAGAGAGAGAGAGAGAGAGAGAGAGAGAGAGAGAGAGAGAGAGAGAGTTCTGGTCTCTCCTATTAGTTTAGCCCGCACTCGAACGAGTCGATACATTTTCTTTCTTCTCCTCTTGTTCCTTTATATCCTCTTTTCCGTGTCCTCAGCCTGAAGTGTTTTCAATTGTGCGGTTGATCCGCGTTCGAGAGAGTGTCGAGCGATTCACGCAGCTATAGGAGGAGACGAGAAGCGTGACGATATTTCATTCAGGAATTCCTTGCTTCGACATTTTTTTTTGCTTGTACCCTCGCACCTCCCCCCTCTCTCCCGGCTAGTCCGCAACTCCCGCGCGGGACCTAGGACTATAATCAAGTGGGTATAGACCTACTATACGGGGCATGCGGAATCGTTATTGTCGAGGCAGAAGGACCTCTCCTGCGGAGGCTACCTTTCGAAGGACTCGTACAAACCTCGCCAAAGAGTAGAGAGAGAGAGAGAGAGAGAGAGAGAGAGAGAGAGAGAGAGACGGTGAGGGAAGAGAACATCGAAACATACAATGGCGACCATGGAAGCCAGAAAAGATGGCATTTTTTCTTTTTTTTTCTCTTTTCCTTCAAGGACATAGAGAGAGAGAGAGATGGAGAGAGAAGCTCGCAGACTCTCTCTCTCTCTCTCTCAAGAGAGAAAATATTCGACGATTCGTGTTCCAGGTATTTTTCGGGATACCGTCTTCAGGTCCGAGACCCCCGATATATCCTCAATGGGGTCGATATGGGCGTGTATCCCTTCGAAAATCTCTCTCTCTCTCTTGCTCTTTCTCGTCCTCTTTCAGGTATCAACTACAAGCCCGTTCGACCTTTTCCTACATCGCGAGGATGGACCTCTCCCTTTTCTCCCGTAGCGTATATCTCCTGTTTATATCCCCAAAGTGTCTCCCCCCTCCGCCGCCTCCGGTGGCCCTCGGCGGGAGAATTGAGCACTCGAGGTGAGGACAAAGCGTAGGGATATGCTTAGATCTTCGTGAACTAGCCCGCACCGTTAGAATCCATTTGTCTGCGATCGTAGGGTTGAGAGAGAGAGAGAGAGAGAGAGAGAGAGAGAGGGGGAGGCCAGGACGAAGGACTCGGTCGGATTTACATCGTAACCTGGAAAGCTTATGGCTTGCTTGTACCTGAAGCATATCCTCCCGATCCTATATCGTTACCTCCTCTCTGCCTCTCCACGTATGTCTTTAGCCTCAAATACGTTTTCTCCAATTTACTGTGTGTCTTCGGTGACTTTTGCACGTAAGGCATCGAAAACTCAATGAAGTAAGTTTGCATTAAGCGAGATGTATATATATAGTTTTTTTGACAGCAGCTGTCGAAAAACTTTAATTCCAATCCGTACGTACATACGAACTCGAACCAATCCAAACAGAATATCAAAATATATATTCTGAGATGTAAATAGAACCCAAACAAACCCAAAAAATATTCTAAAATATTAATTCCAAAATGTCAATATAACCAAAATGGTATCAAACAAACGCAAGCAGAACGAAAAAACGAATTCCAAAAAGATTTATTTCGAAATATAGATACAAGCCGCATAAAACGAAACAAAATTTATAAAATACATATTCTTAAATATCGACGTAACCGAAACAAATGCAAATAAACTCAAACGAAATGTCTAAAATAATTTTCGACATTTCGTTTGGGTTTGTTTGTATTTTTTTTTTCGGTTACGTGGATATTTTAGAATATATATTTTATTATGTATATTTTAGTAAAATGTCGATTCTAAAATGTCGATATAATTCAAACGAACGTAAAGAAACCCGAAGAAAATTCTAAAATACATATAAACCACACGATTCTAAAATATATATGTATAAATATTTCAAACCGGGATCTGCTAATTTGTTATTTTCAATCGAACTTTTGTTCTTCCACATACTTCGCCACGAACCCCACCACTCCCTAAATACAGCGCATTTCCAGAAACACCAAGCCCATCAAAAAGTCGAACAAGCGCGCGGGAAAAAAAAACGTCTTTTTCCACATACTGAGCAATTCCTCGGCAAATCCTCGGCAAACTTCCGCAATTTTCATTCCCTTTGCGGAAAAGCTCCGGTTGCCATTGCCCCCGAAAGTGGCACGCGATTTTACGAGGATGAAGAAGTCGCAAGAAAGGCACAGTCTTGTCCAAGCGCCACCTAGCGAGCAAAAGAAGCCAGTGGACAATACGAACCCGCACAATGGAGCTCGTTGCTTTTTTTTATCTCTCGAGCAGCACTTCGGATATCCCTTGGCGGCCGTATTTTTTTTTACCGGGACCCTTTTTGGCCCGATGGAAAATTTACAAAGTTTGGCCGCATTTTCCGACACCTCAGTGTCTACCAAGCGAGTACAAACGACTATTGTCGTATACACAGAGCAGCGTCTACGTCTCTCTCGACGTGAAATCCGAGTACTCCGGTACCGTTCGTCCTGAGGGACATTAACGCTCGCCGTCTCGCGCCCTACCAGGAATCACAATTGCCTCTTCGCAGCACACGAGATATATCCTATAGTCCTCGCGAATAGATCCTCGTTCAGCGGAATTTTCTTTTCTTTGCTTTTTTTTGTTCTTTTTCGTTGACCAATTTTCTCGCTCTCCCTCCCTCGCGGCCCGGGACGGAACGATCGGACGTACATAGCTATAGAGGGAGCAAGGGGCCGTGCCGAGCTGGCGATTACGAGCGGCGTGTCTTCCATGGGAGCTGGATGAAATAAGTATCGCCGTGACGGACGCGGAGAAGAGATATCTCGCTGTGTACGAGCCAATGCCTTTTCTCCCTCGTTCTCTCTCTCCCTCGTTTCTTTCTTTTCTTCGTTTTTTTTTCGCCTCTCGCGCGGCCCCGGTAACTCGCGGTCACGCGAATCCGTGACTGAATCTCGAGAGAATCTCGGTTGTCACGCTGCCGGTGTGAAACGTCACGGCACGAGGAAGTGACCCCGAACTGTCCTGTGCACCGCAACAATCGTTTCTACACACCGTGTGTGTGTGTATATAATATATATATATATATATATATATATATATATATATATATATATATATATATATATATATATATATATATATATATATATATATATATGTGTTTTTTTCTTCTGCGAAACGCTTACTTTGGGGACAGGACGATCCTCCAAAGGACCTCTGTATAAAAATCCTCAGGTCCAAAAGACGATTTCGGAGCCATTGGGATGGGCGTTAAGTGGATTATGGGGACGGTCGAATGGCCTCGAAATCACCTTTCTCACATCAATATCAGAAAAGGACATTTCGGAGCTGTTGCATCAATGTCACGTTGGCTAGCAGCCCAACTGGTAATTTTGAGGACGGTCCTCGATTTTTTTTTTCCGACGAATCGTTAACTTTGGGGACGGAAGGATCCTCCAAAGGACCTCTGAAAATCCTCACGTACAAAAGGCGATTTTAGTAAAGTTGAGTATGGAAACGATAGAGTGTCCTCGAAATCACATTCCCCATACATATATATGTGGAGACGTATTACGGTAACCCATGCAAGCTGCAGGAGACATTCCCCGTTGTAAATACATTGTGTAAGTACAACTGGCTATAATAATAGCGGTGCGCGATCCGACTTCACTATATATGTGTCCAAGGCGAGATATATAGCCTCGCGGAGATGCACGACACTACGTCCATAAACAATGCCGCAGCTATCTCGGGATATCAAAAGATGAGGGAGTAGGATGGGTGCCCCGAGGATCCCTGACCTCCGGAACGGGGACCTGACCTCCTCAATCCATGCCTACCTCTCTCTCTCTCTCTCTCTCTCTCTCAGCTAATCCTCGTTCTCACCCCATCGTGCGCGTGGACACAAACTCCGCGTGCGAACTCTATCTACCGATATATCTCGTCTTCTTTGTCGCGCGACAAAAACGTATCAATGCGCAAGAACGAGAGAGCCTGCGAGACGAAAGAGCAGAATCCATTGAATATATATATATATATATACATAGCTATACGGTGGAAGAGGATGAGAGAACGGCGTGAACCCGAGAGGTGCAGCGATCGCGAGATCCTCGTTCGATATCGACCTAACCACGATACTGACATTTCTGTGTCCCTTATTCGTTTTTTTTTCCTTTTCTTTCTTTTCTTAATTGTCGAGGAGACGGAAAGATAAGTTGGTTCGGACGCTACACGATTTTATTTATTCTCGTGGGTTTGTTTTTTCTTATCGCAATCTCGCGGAAGGATAACTCGCGTGAGATGTGATTTTTTTTTCTAGTGATTTGTACTTAGGATAGTTGTGTTGAGTTCGCTGTACGCGAATGCCATCTTCGAGGCGCGTGAAAGAGGCATTTTATTGCGGATTCCTCGTAGGGATGATGATTCGGCGAGGAAGAGTGGCGGAGAGAGATGATGATTTATTTCATTAAGAGTGAGTGAGTGAGAGAGAGAGAGAGAGAGAGAGAGAGAGATGAGAGATTGATTGGTTGATTGATAATATTTATGACCTAGTAAACTGTCGTGCAAATATATGAAAAAATGTTGAAAGTTAAAATAAAATGGTGGAAAATAAAATAAAATGAATTAAAAAATACATTAAAATGTATGATGAAACAGATTATGAAACTCCGACAAAACAGCAAATGTAATTGGAAGAATAAAAATATTAAAAAATGTGATAAAACGGGAAATATAATTACAAAAATAATAATATCGAAAAACGCGATGCAATAGAAAAGACAATGACAAAAATTAAAATATATAAAAAAAGCAATAGAACACCAAATATAATAACGAAAATAATAATATTGAAAAACGCAATACAATAGGAAAAACAATGACAAAAATAAAAAATATACAAAAAAAACGCAATAAAACGGCCAATATAATAACAAAAATAAAAATATTAGAAAACGAAATAAAACAGCAAGCGGAGGGAGAGCGTTAAAGAGTTAACAAGTTTCGAGGAGACCAAAGTGTTTGAATGTCTCGTTACCGCTTTCGTCTGTTCGCGTAAACTCGCCCCTCTCTGTCTCTCTGCCTCGCGAAGAAGCTCAGCTCGTTTTGCCTGTCAATTGCGTACTTGCCGTAATAGAGACACCGTAAACTTTGTCTACCGCCGGAAATTGCGACTGAGGAAGCAGGATAAAGACAGACAAGGGCAGACAGACAGACAGAGAGGACGAAATAAACGAAATTGCGAAAAAGGGAATAAGGGAACCGGGGATAGGCTCGACACGCTCGTGAAAACGCCTTCACTCACAATATCACCTGCTCGCCGAAATTCAAAGGGACCAAGAAACAACCGAGTCTCAATGTACGTTTATACACGCGCGTGTGTGTTGCAACGGGCGCGCTCTCGCGCCTTTGAGAATACCCGCCCGTCGGTCCGTTCCATTCCCGTTGAGTCTCTCCTCTCAAAAGCTCTCTCCCTCTCTCTTTCTCTCTAAGTCTTGGGGCAAAGTGAACTTGTAACGTTACGTAGTTGAGCGCGTATGAGTATAAATATATATACATATATGTATTTATATGGGGTATTCCAGCTCGACTCACACGACGATTTCAAATTTCATTTTTTCCAATACCCTTTGCCCTTCTGCGGCTGTGAAAACACGAAAAGTCCACTTGGGCGGTTTTAAAAAAATTGGAAAACACTCGGTTATTATCCAGACCTGTTTGGTGCATTTTTTCACCAAAGTTCAACTTGTGCTTCCGATAAATTTTTTTTTGTAAATTGCGACTTTCGCGATAATCATTCAACAGTTTGGAAGTCAGACTCTTTGGATCTAAATATACATACCACCCGAATTCGCATTCACGTGAAACAATATTTTTCAAGTTTTTTTCCACTTCAAGAACAAAAAAGTACTCTTCTGACTTCCGAACTGTCGAATAATCATTACGAAAATCGTAATTCCACTTAAAAAAATAGTACACATCGGAAGCACAATTTGAGCTTAGGTGAAAAATGCACGTAACAGGTCTCAAACGTATCTAAATTTTTTGCAGTATTTTAGAATCGGCCTTGGCGGACTTTTCGATTTGTTATGCAGCGGCAGAGAGGTAAGAGATGGAGGAAGAAGGTTGAAAAAATATTGGTGTTTTTGAGAGACCAGGGTCGAAGTTTTCCACTGTGAACATTGATGATCAACGATGCTGAGGGAAATAGTTGTTCGAGTTGAGCTGGAATGCCCGATATGTATAGGGAGGATCGCGTAGCTCGCGCCATAGCAGCTGATAAATTAGCGAACGAGACGGGAGTCTCGCTTTACACACTCATTCGCCTCAGTTGTGTAGTCTGTACGTCTCGTTCTTTTTCCTTCTCTCTCTCTGTTTCGTATTTCGAAGATCCTCCCACTCCTCATTTCGGAGCAAACTATTTCTTTCAACGGTCTCTCTGATCTCGACCGATCTCTATACACGTATAATATTATATATACGTGCATTAGCACGCTTCACTGACACATCTCTCGACTCTCTTTTCGACTCGCACACACACATACACATATATATATGCATATATACATATACATACACACGCATACACAAATATATATATATATGAAAAGTGCCCTTCGTTCGCAATTTCGCCGACAAGCAAATCTCGGGGTATCGCCGTTTTATGACGCGAAATCCCGCAAAAGAGCAGTCGTCGCGGTGTCTGACTCCTCGGCACTCGCCCGAGCGACACACACGGCGAGATCCTCACCCGCGCCCGTACGTACACGCAAACTCGCGCTCATACAAAAATCTCGTATCTTTCTTTCTTTGTCCGGTACGCGAGCACGGAGAATTCGATTGAAGCTCGCGCAACCTTCGCGAGCCTCGTTACGGCTTCGGACTTTTACCGGAGCTGTCTCGTCGCGGCAATCGTATTCTAGTTTCGACGACTTTTTGCTCGGAGACAGTTGAATATGAATTATTTTTCGGCAATTAGCGAGCGACGTGAAAAAAAAATATATTGGAAAAACGAACGAAAAAAAGGTTTTTTTCTCGGTAATTACGGTAATCGAAAAAAACATTGTTTCGGGAAAACGAAAAAGAAAAGTTGAAGATGCAGTTTTTTTTCTTCTTTTTCGGTAATTGCTGTAATAAAAAAAAAATTGTATTGAAAAAACGAAAAAGTAAAGTTGAAGATGGTATTTTTTTCGTTTTTTTGGTCCTTAGAAAATGATCGGAAAAAATGATATTGGGAAAACGAATAAAGAAGGTTCGTTTTTTTTTTTTTTTTTTTTTTTTTTTATTACAGTAAATACAGTAATAAAACATTGTATTGGGAAAACGAAAAAAAGTTGATAATTCTGTTTTTTTTCTTTTTTTCGGTAATTAGCCGGATAACAAAAATTTATCGGGAAAATGAAATTGAAGAGTTGAAAAGGGTCTGTTTTTTGTTCAATTTTTCGATAATTACCCTAATAAAAAAATTGTATTGGGAAAACGAAAAAGAAAAGTTCAAGATGCAGTTTTTTCTTCTTTTTTCGGTAATTCGAGAGTGCTCGGAAAAAATTATATTGTGTAAACGAAGGAGTTGCTGGGCTATTCAACAGCCTTAGAGTATCGTTTGTAGAAGAGCGAAAAAAAAGGATAAGAAAACCGAAATACGTATACCAAGAGTAGTCAATGGCGAGGGTTTACCTGCGAATGCGAGATACACGGTCTGTATGTTTATGTGTGTATGTGTGTATATATATATATATATATATCGGTCGTAAGAAAGGAGCGTCGAGGTGAACTCGATCGATCGTTCGATCGCCCACGAACCCGTCGATCTAGCGATTTATTATAAATCGCAAACGATTACGAGTAGTATCCGACATACAGTGAGATGAATGTAGACACATCGGCCGGAGGGAAGCGGGCCGAAAGGATGGAAGAGGGGGGGGGGGGGGGGGGCGATCAGGGATAATCGACTCGAAGACACCGAGTTTCGCGAGATCGAAAATGTCTCAATCTTGAATCATAGACTGTGTAATAATGGATGAATGTAGACGGTGAATAAGAAAGTGCGAAGGAGACTGCGAGAGCAAGAGAGAAAGAGAGAGAGAGCAAGCAAGAGAATGGAAGACTAATGATATCAGAAATAACTCAAGCTCATACCGTTTGCCACCGTGTTATATCCGCTTGACACTAACATATATATCAATCTGAGTGTGCATATATATATATATATATATATATATATATATATATATATATATATATATATATATATTAGCATGGCACAAATGTGGGCTCCATTTTTTTCTTTTTTCGCACTATACAATTATCTTCTTTAAAGGAAAAAACTGTCGCGAAATCTGCGGGCGGGCAAAAAATATTTAGAGGTCGCGCAAGCGTCCAAAAAATTCAAATTTTCATTTGAAAAATCGATTTATTTTTTTCGTTCACTTCTCACCCATGACTTTTACACTTTAGTTTTTAAATTAACCTCGCGACAGCTCAAGCCGCTCAATGAATATATAGTGGTCGCTCTAGAACTTCGAAATTTCCAATTTTCGCCAATTTTTTTATACTCATCTCACTGATAAATATGTTGCATTGTAAAATTTTCAAAACAATAATCGTTTTTCTTTACAAACAGATTTTTCAAATTCACCTCACACTACTAACCCAATAATTATAATCTTTGTTCTCATGAAAGAATTCTTTAAAGCTCTTGTCCGTAAACAAAATAATAGGTACCCCTTTTTTCGGGTTAGAAGTGGGAGGTAAATTTCAAAAATCCGTTTCTGAAGAAAAAAAAGGACTAATTGCTTCGAAAATTTTACAAAGTGTTACATATATGAGTGAGAAGAGAAAATAAATCGCGACAATTGGAAATTTCGAAGCTCTTGAGCGACCGTTAAATATTCACTGGCCGGCTAGAGCTTTCGCGAGCTCAATTTAAAAATTATAAGCGTAAAGGTCATGGGTGAGAAGTGAACGAAAAAAAGCCGATTTTTTTATGGAAATTTAAATTTATGGGAGGCTTGATGACCTCTAAATATTTTTTGACCGCTCGCAGATTTTGCGATACTTTTTTTTATTTCTTTAAAGTAGATAATTGGATAGTGAGAAAAAGGAAAAAAATAGAACTCTAATTCGTGCCACCCTAATATACATACATGTATATACATGTGTGTGTGTGTGTGTGTGAGAAAAATATATCATGAACCCGTCATATCTATGTAATGTTCGCTATCAGCATTTTGCCTATTTTGAGGACCGTCCTCAAAGTCGAATTACTTCAAAATCACTTGTTATACCTCAAAAAATGGTGTCCGCGGTTACCCGGAGATGACTTCACCGATCCCTTTTCTCACACGGTGGCGAAAGGTTGAGCGTTTGTTTTGCTTTCCTGTGAGAGATTCGTTTTTCCTATCTACAAGAAAGAAAAAATTTCCTTCTTGTAGATAGAAAAAATGATTTTCCTAAAAGCCTAATATTTCATTCTTTCAATGAAAAATTCCTCAGCGTCCCTCAATGACAGATATAGTCATCGAGAGACCTAAAAAAAAAATTAAAGAGTATATATATGAGATCGAAGAGAAATGGACGAAAATTCGGTTAATAAATATCAACATCGCGGCGGCGTCTATAAACATCGGATCTTTGAGGAGACGAGCTTTTAAGTTCTCCTCGGGGAGTTGGCCCGGGGTCTCTTGCGGGTCACGAACTTTAACACGACCGCGTGTGACAAAAGCGTGTCGGGATGACGCGCGCGCGCGCCCATCGGGACTAATAAATTCCAGTGTCGTTTGGGAAATATCTGTCCTCTCCTCCTCCTCACCCCCCTCCCCCACGTTCCTCCCCGCCCCCCTTTGGAGTCCCGGAACCCGGCGACGCAGTTCCGCCCCGCGAGTATCGCCTCATCGCGCCCCGAACGTATAATCCCAAAATACAACAGCCGTACCGAGGGCTTGTGTATCCTGGGCGAGAGCTCGACTTCGCCAGCTCGACTTCAGATAAGTGACTTTTCCGAAAAATGAACCTGAAATTATTTTTTTATATTTTCTCATTAACGGGGTTATAAATTATGATATTCAGTCGGGGGAAGCTGAAATTCACCCCCACCCCCATAAAAAATTATGGGGTTTTGAAGGTCGTGGAAACGTGATGAAATAGGGCATTTTTGAACATTTGGAAGTCTATTTTGGGTTTGTTTGGGTTACAACCTGTAAAATATTTGTTAATGAAAAATGTGAGCTTCCTCCGACTGAAAATCATCATTTATAACCCAATAAATGAGAAAATAGCAAACAAAATATTTTACGCTTATTTTTCGGAAAAGTGATTTATCCAAAGAATTACCTGCCCCGTAAATACCGCGTGATGCTCAAGGCAACCTAGTTGAAAAACAAAAAATTATCGAATTTTTTCAACGGATTCTCAAAATATAACATTTGAAAAATATTCTCTAAAAATGTCAGGTCGATCCTTTCAAAGTTGAGGAAATTATACGCGTTTATAGGTACGTTTTTTTTTTAAATAAAAATGACACTTTCCAAATCGGTGAGCACGATATCTAAAAAATCACTGCACCGATTAGCTTCAAATTTTATCAGCTTTTCGACATAGAAAGAATGTAGTGCTTGAAGGAAGGAATTTTCTTTTTCGATGCGTAGTTTTTTACTTCTCAACGAAAATATGTTTTTATCCCTAAAATCCTAAAAGATACTTAAAACTATAGCCTTCATGATTATTATTTATTTGTTTTTATTCTTCAGTTGTGTGTATATACAGTCGGCCGCTGTGGCTTTTATTGATCGAGGACGTGTCATAGGATTCTAAGTGATGAACCCTTCGACTGCACACTTCCGCCACGAACCTCCGACTGTGTATGGGGTCAATCTGACCCCAGACGTTTTTCAGATCGTTGTATTTCGGTACATATGCATTCTTGTTTTTTTTTTGTAGAGCCGTTTTTTGTAGTCGATGATCCTTATTTTATTGCCCAAAATTTATCTTTTAAGCAAAACAAAAATTAAGTGCCCAAACATTAGTTTGAAGTGGGAGATGCGTTGAAAAATACGTACTTGCACAAAAAAAACGTAATTTTTTTTCAAACTATAAAAAAAATTCTTTTCGTATTTTAAAAAGGAAGGTTTGTAGATACGAGAAAAGACAGCATCGACCGTCTTTCCAAAAAGTATATTTATTTGGAGGCTTAAATTTGAGCATTTTCGGGATAGTGAACATTGGAAAAAATCGACTCCTTCGGCAGATGAATTGTTGAAAACGTATGTTTTCGCATGTTTTACTTCAATGACTGAATATCATAATAAAATACCAAATTTCACAAAAATATGTTTTCTCTTTCACCGCACTGCTGCATAACCGGGGTCGGTTCGACCCCCCGGTCCTTTTTCGACAGCTGCCCTCAGTACACGGGCAGGATGTCAGATGGGGGCCGAATGTCCACCGATAGAGTACGAGAGGGGGTACATTCGAGCGCCGCACTGCGGCCAAATAGATTACCCGCTTTACGATACAGGCAGTTGAAAAAAATGGGGTCAAAATGACCCAGTGTGCAGTCGAAGGGTTAATTATTATATTACATATTAATTTTACGACTATAGTTGGGCTGCATTGTTTGGCGTTCCTAATTAGCACCTGCTGTTCATAGTTCGATGTTTCGCGACTCTAACCGTACCCTTTGATGTGAGAAAAAAAACAATTGAAAACCACCACACGTTTGCCTAGAAAAAAAATCACGAAAATTCCTCTTTTTCCGGCCACGAGTTGGGTGTTAAGCCTGAAGCGGGCGCTAGATTGGATAATGACGTACTAGAATATCAAAATTATCCCCAAGTAAAAAGTTTTCGAGATTTGGGGACTCAATTGTCAAATTTCGTAAAATGCCTCACTTTGAATTATCTTTTTGCTGCGTTTTCAACAAATGAACTTTTTCGTAATCCATTTTGGTATCGCAATAGTATTGAATAGTTGCTTTCCTCTGGGAGCGTCTTAGGGAATTCATTTTCACCAAATAAGAAACTGTGAACAAACATTTTTTCATATTTCTAACATTTTTTCGAACCATTTTGTATGCAATAGAAAAAGCAACTCTATTCCGGACTATTTTCATACCAAAAAGTATAACAAAAAAGCTAATTTGTCGAACAATACAGCAAAAAGATCATGCAAGCTAAGGGATTGGACGAAATTTTTAAAAAATCCAAAAATCTCAAAAAAACGATGGTGTTTTTTCCCAGGGTAAAATTTCTCATCCCAGTAGGTCATGATCCACTTGAACTCCGTGAGTATGACGCGATATCGACGGGATAAAGCTCGATCCAAAAGCTCGATGGATTCTTGTACGCGAGCACGCCGCTCATCGCGAAACTGCGTACAGCATTGCCACAGGACACCGCGCGCGTGGACTGTCAATATTTGAAGTTGCCTACCTAATAATAAAACCCACACACGCACACGCCTGCCCTTACGCAGGGCGCGACGTGGGCCTCGAGAAGTTCCACGGAGAAAGTACAACGAGACGGGAAGAAATATATATATATATATATATATATATATGTGTGTGTGTGTGTGTGTGTGTGTGTGTGTGTGTGTGTGTGTGTGTGTGTGTGTGTGTGTGTGTGTGTGTGTGTGTATGTATATACATATGTATGTATATGTATACAGACACGCGGAAAAAGGAAAAAGAAGAAAAAAACTGGAGTTCGAGACCAAATTTAATGGAGAATTTACGAGATTATCGTGGCAGCTTCTACCAGATTGTTATTATTATTATCTTTATTATAGGTACGAAACGTCTTGGGGAAAAAAGCCCGAAAAAAAAACATTTTTTTTTGCTCTCGCTCTTTCTCCCGGGGGACTGACCACGCGGATATCCCAAGGAGCACACATAGCCGAGCGGGAGATCGCCACGTGAGATTTCATTCGGGATGCAGCGATACCCCCCCCCCCCCCCTGCAGCTCCACCTCGCTCTACACTCCTCTCTCTCTCTCTCTCTCTCTCTCTCTCTCTCTCTCTCTCTCTCGCTTTAGCAATGGTAAGGTTCAATTTCGGAAGGGCGAACGCGTCGTATACGCAGCAGGTTCGGTTGTGCTCTCTCTTATTGCCCCGAAGGAACCAATCACGTCGACGTCGATATCGAAAATCTGCAAATGTACCTATGTATGTATATGTACATATGTACATATATATATGTATATATCCTGCGCTCGATCCCCGTAGGCGAGCAGGTGCAAAGTTCGTCCGCGAGCGCGCCTGTGATACCGATAGATCGAAATTGGCGCGGACGAGGCGAGCGGGGGCTGTGGAGGGGGGTGCAGGTAAAGAGTGCAGTGAAAAATTACGCGGCCGAGCGTGTGCGTTTTTAACGGTTGCGCTTTCGTGCCCGGTCTCGTCGTTTCTTTGCTTGGCGTTTTTTTTTCTTGTTTTTTCGACGAAATTCGCAATTGGTCGGGAGAGAGCGATCATTGTTGGTATTGGTGATGTAGACGGAACACTTGTCGCTTCGCGATAGCGAATAATTCTAAAGGTGATTTAATATTGTGTAAAAGTCAATGTTTACAAACTTGTGTGTCCCGAACTGAGAGTTTATGAGTGTGTGTGTGTGTGTGTGTAAACTGTGCCGATCGAAACTTTATGATCACTTTCGACAACTACAAAATTATATCAGGATAATATATATATATATATATATATATATATATATATATATATATATATATATATATTATATATATTATATAATAATATATTAATTTTATTATTTATTATTTGACGGAGATACTACAACTCTATGAAATGAATTTATTATATTAGAAAAATATAATATATATAAGATATTTAAAATATCTCATAAATAACTGTTATAAACAAATAAATATTATAAAATATTTAGAAACGTAAAAATATTTATGTATTAAAACTGCTGCATTTTATATTCAGTTAAAATGGAATTCGAATTCAATACTATTGAGCTGATGCAAAAAGTTCGTCCAGTTTTTGGCGCTAGATGCTTGTCAAAAAAGAGACAAACATTTGCTTCAACCCAATGTACGTATGAATGTGATATATATTAGGTCGATTTCTACAGAGATCCAACAACATTAAACATTCGTACGTTATTAAATTATCCCCTTTCATGATGCAAGGTTATTTGTTTTCATTGTCATTACTGCTCTATATTATTCTCTCCACATCTATATTATTCTATATAATTATTGTCATTAAATTATATTATTTGCAAATATACAAGGTCGCTCCTCTTTTATCCTATTGAAGCTTGCGTCGTTCGAAAGCAACGAACATTAATTCTTTTTAAGGGGGGAAATCACAGTAGCACACAAAAAATAGGCATATTTTCGGGAATTAATTTTGGCTGAATAAAAGTATCAATCGAAAATCTGTAAAGTAGGTTTTATAGCAATACTAAAAAAGTACAAAATGTAGTTTTTTCAATAAAAAATATTAAAAAATGGCGGCTGCGCAGCATATGCCCCAAGGCGCCTTTTGTTTGAGCTCGCCGAAGACATAACTCGAGCAAATTTTTACCGATCGACTTGAAATTTTGACAGTAGCTTCGAAACATCTTTCTTCGGGGAGCTACGTAGGATTTTTTATTTTTTATTTGTTAAAAATTTAACTTTATTTTCAAACATGCACCATTTTGCGAAAAATCAATATATCGAAAAAATCCTACGTAGCTCCGTGGAGAAAGATGTTTCGAAGCTACTGTCAAAATTTCAAGTCGATCGGTAAAAATTTGCTCGAGTTATGTCTTCGGCGAGCTCAAAAAAAGGCGCCTTGGGGCATATGCTGCGCAGCC
>OZ023315.1:2719411-3024411 GCA_964007375.1 Ophion obscuratus | reverse complement strand
CCTGGAGCGTCCAATTTTTTTTTTCACATTCTCTGCTCGTAAATAAACGCGAGGAATTTTTCTCCGAGTGCGAAGCGGGGCGCTTCTTTTTTTTCGATAGAACGATGATTTCAGATGAAAAAAAAAGTAAACGACAGAAAAAGGATAGCCTTAGTGCGGGTGCTGGCAATGCGAGTTATCCCGACTCCTTTTGTCCGACTTCTATCCGCCTTATATATATACACATATGTATATATATATATATTGATATATATATATATATATACACATGAGCTATAATTTAATATTATATATATATATATATATATATATATATATATATATATATATATAATTGTATACAGAGGAACGGAATGGTCGAGAAAAGAGCCCCCGGATAGAGAGGGAGACGCATGAGAGATGAGAAAAGAAAGTTCGGGGTTGAAGAACCGGTTATATGCCTATATACGCGAGAGGGATCCGTCCGAGAGAAGGAGCTCCTCTCCTCTCGTCGTGAACGCGGGCGCGCGAGTTCTCCACCGACGCCTTCTCTCGCTTCTCCCCCACACTTTTTATTGTTATTTTTTTTAATCTCCTTTCGAGCGCATCGACGCCTCCGCACATCTTGCCCAGCGCGTAGTAATATATATATATATATATATATATATATATATATATATATATATATATATGGACGTATACGTGTACGCCGATTTCGCGTACCCCCCACCCTTCTATGGACATCGCGACTTTCTTGGGTTTGTTTTTTTTTTATTTTTGCGAATAACTCAGACACTCGGGGATTCGCTAAATGTTATTTGCCAGGCCCTGATGCGAGGATAGGAAATAATATAAATGTTATCGATATTTTTTGTGCATATGTAGGGTAATGTTGAAGAATTTTCAATATGTACTGTCGAATGACATATATATTAATTTTTACAGCTTTTTTTTTCCTTGAAAAATGCAATTCTTTTCTTTTTAAATTAAATTCTATATTTTTTTAATACATTTTTTATATGATATTGTTTTTTTATTTAACACTGTTTTTTTCACATGAAATTATAGTTTTTTTTTAACTAAGAAGATGACTCAGATTTGGTGCAGTAAATAATTATTTTAGTGGGCAAGGTCGAAAGTTCTCGATTTGCAAGAGAAAACCATCGACTTCTTTTTTGTTACTTTTTTCACGAAAAATACGAAATGCAATACAAAATACAGAAAAAAAAATGCTGCTGCTTTTATTCCTTATTGACGCTAATTTTTGCATTTTTATCGATGTTTTGCAGATTTCGGATCGACAACACCGATCACATAATAGACGTGAACAAAAACAATCCGGCTTTCGAGTACGATCAGGTCAATATAATATGTCCTGTCTATCTGCCCGGAACGTACGATGACGAGGCTGAAAAGTACATCATCTATAACGTGAGTTAATTATTTTCCTTTCTCACTTATTCAAATTCACAATGATTCAATTGATTTTAGTAGTGTAGTATTAAAAATTTCATAAGAGAATTAAAGCTTCGTGAGGAAATGGCATAATGACGTGACCAAAAATGTATGAACATATACGCGTGTACAATTGGAACATTTTTTCTCACGGTTGCAATCATACATCTGTATTTAATAAAATTGTAAGGTCCGTATGTTTGTTCGTTTATAACTCGAGAACTAGCAAATCGATTTCGACGAATCCTGCGCACAAACACAGCTTGAAGTTTGGAATAGAATTGAAGTTAAGGGACATTCAAATGAACAAATGAACAAACCGAATAAACAAACAAAAATTTACGAAAAATCATGAGTTCTGTGGATTTTTTTCACCTTCGTAAATGGCTTCTGCAGTTCGTTATTATTTTCAATGAGCAATATATAACGAATTTTTTTTATTTAACTTCAAACAAAAGAGGAAATCAAGTACTTAACAAAAACTTAAGCAGTACGAGGCATACCTCGTTTGTAAATCTGTTAATCTCTATCTCTTCGTGTGATAAAACTATTTTTTAACAAAAGCATTGTCCGTAATTTTTTACTGTGTTGAGAAAATGTCATTACAGGTCATTTATACTAACTTGGATTTGGTCGGTAAAAATCCATGGGCTTGAAGTTTGCATCTTGGAATGCAACGAAGATTCTTACTTATATTTATATATCCTTATTTTTATTCATGTACTAAATATTTTTTGGCACATTTCGATTGTAGATCTTCAGAAAAAATGCATGCAAAAAATTATTGCCGGATGTTAATAGCAAAAATGAGCAAAAAGAAACTTGAGCACTACGGGAAAAAATGCAGTGCATTGCAACGATGCAAACTTCAATCTCATAAGAATCCCACCTAGTGCCCTTTTCAGAATCTTCATGTAAGATATTCCACAAAAGCACAATTTTTTAAAATATGAAATTACGAGAAACCATTTTGTCCTAGTAAAAAGTAGTTTTAACCAACATTTATATGCATTGATGGGTAAATAGTAGTTTTCACTCTGAAAAACGATTCGTTTGTTAAAACATTGATTGTTTGTTAAAACGACGAAACAGGTGTCGAAGGAGGAGTACGAGACGTGTCGGATAACGAACGCGAGTCCTCGCGTGATAGCGGTATGCGACAAGCCCTACAAGACGATGTACTTTACGATTACATTCAGGCCGTTTACGCCCCAGCCGGGAGGCCTCGAGTTCCTCCCAGGCCACGATTACTTCTTCATAAGCACCTCGTCGAAGGAGGACCTGCACAGGCGCATCGGTGGACGATGCACCACCCACAACATGAAGGTCGTGTTCAAGGTGTGCTGCGGCAACGACACCAACGGCTCGTCATCATCGGCAACGTCACGCAACAATTGTACGTAACACCGGGCCAATCTCGGTGACATCGAGCCGCTGTTTTTCTTCTTCTTTCGTTTTTCACGCGCAAATATTTTTCACGCAAAAAGTGGGAATATACCGATGAGTAAAAAACGGCTATTTTCTAGCAGTCTCGGTGACCAGTAGCACGGTCCCAAGCAGCTCGACGAGCAACGGAATAATGGGTGGAGGATCAGCGGGCATGCCTCAGGCACCCCCGCCGAGTGTTCTCAAGGGTGGCGATCGCGAGAGATTCTACCCCGGTGGCAACGTGCATCATCATCAACCGGCAACGGCTTCCCCGACGTTGCCCCATGCCCCACCACCGGGCATCTACTCGCCCCATCCCCATCAGCCACAGCCTCCGATCTACAATGGACCGCCGTCCGCGGCGCCCCCTAAAACTTCTATCTCACCCAAAAAGAAGAACAGTACGTATATTGAAGAGTCTTTTTTTCGTTTCGACCAACGATCCCAATGACGAGCGTTGACAACAAAAAAATAAAAACCATAGGTGCTAGTAGCGAAAAAAATTAGCTTTCTTCGTTAAAAGCAAAACAACAGATTTTCGTTTCTTGAGAACTTGCGATGGAATTTTTTGTAGATGCGATGGTCGTTTAGCGTATTACGTTGAGGAGAAAAAAAGACTTGTGGAATGAAATTAAAAAATTATGATTGTTACGATAATAATAATGATAATCGTAATAATCATATGGGAATTAATATAACAATATTCATATTAAAATATAATTATAATGCATAACTATATTGAAACATTATTATTAAAGTTCTTTTTATTATTTTTATTTATCACAATAATGATAGATATTATTGGTGTTATTATTGTTATTACAATTAAATCATGGTTATTGTGGAGTTTACGATTTTTATAATAATAGTAATACCAATTTAATTGGTATAGTACAAATATTATATTAAACTGATTATTATTATTATATTGAAAATATTATTATTTTTATAGCTTTATTATTCCAGGTATACCCCTTCAGGGTGTTTACACAGAATTATGTTGCTATGTCTATGTTTCTCCTTACAATGTTCTCTTATTCCTGAACTTATACTCTACTGTCGTTTTGCTTTTCGTTTTCACTCGCATTCGTTTCCTTGTTTACAATTTTTCCAATTAGTCTCTCGCGGTGTTTAAGTGGTCTTCTCACTTTAGACCCTAAAAAGGCTCTTTTCATGAATTTTTTTTATACGTTTATATTATAGATATTGATATAAAAGTTGTTGCACTTAATAAATATATTATCGAAATACTATGAAAAATATATATATATATATATTTAAGTCACTATTTATAGACGAAAATGGTAGTTAAAAAATGTCCTAAAAAAATTATAGGTCTGCGCTATTAGTGAAATCCCGGAGGTGGATCATCCGAAACAAAAAAATCAAACGCCTTTAGATTCAGTATGTTATCGGCTATAGCGCATATCATAAGAGTTTTTATATACGCAAAAATAACAAAATGGCGGACATCGAAAGCAAAAAACAAAACAAAAACGTGCTTTTTTCACCGTTTATGGCAAAAAAAGTAAATATCAAAAAATGTTATAATCCTTGATATGCGCTCTAGCTATGGTTGCAAAGAATATATGGTTAAAATTTCATAAGGATCGGTTCAGTAGTTTCGAAGATTTTATCAACAAGCCGTCAAAAAACGTTGTTTCGAGAAAAACGCGTGTAAAGTATGTTTGGGTTAAATAAATACATACATTTTTTTTTCAAATGTATTTCGAAAGTGTATTTATTAAGTGTAATAACTTTCATATCAATATTTATAATATAAACTTATCCAAAGAATTCGTGACAATAGCCTTTTTTAGCGTTTAAAGTGAGAAGATCACTAAGAATATATACAGTTCAGTTACAGGCTCCTTTTTCAGGACGATCTGTATCTTCCTGTCGATTTGTTCTCCCTCTTTGGCCACCATCCACTTTTCCAGCTTTTACGACTATTTATCTTTTAATTTTCTCCTCGGCTTTTTTTGCACGTGGAACATATATGCACTACGTGTTTTATTCCTTGTTTACAAACTCTGCACTTGCTGTCACTATACCTCTTATTTCCTTCTTTCACCACATTTCCACATCTTAATCTCGCCCAAGTTTCTTTTGTATTTCCTTATATATTTAAATCCTCCCAATACTTTTCTGTCTCCATGCTTCGTGCTTCTGTTGGATTTCTTGGTCTACTTTTATTTTCGTACCCCTTTCTGTTATTCCTCTATATTGTCTGACAAAATGAGCCAATACAAAGCGATCAAATTTTGAAGAGATGATTTCTAAATCAAAATCCTCGCAAAGGCCGAATTTTGGAATGAAACTTTGTTGAGCTGCTCGTGATGAAGAAAAATATTTGTGGATTTTTTTTCTCCCTACTTCATACGGCAGATGATGGGTGTTTTTATTTCCGACGTCAGAAAGTTTAAAGAAATCTTTGTTTGTTTGGCAATTGCAGAGGAGTATTCGGATCATCCGAACGAGGTCGTGAAGAACGAGGAGCTGACGTACAACGGTGGCGGTTCGTTGATGCGACTCGCGTCGTCCTCCTGTCACAGCCTGATGCTAATTATGACGACCGGCACCGCAATTGCGATTAGCTATCTGATCCCGGTATTAACGCGGTGAAGCGACAAATACGTATATATATATGTGCGTGCGTATACATATATATCATCGCAATGCGTCGAACAACCCCTTCTTCTGTGATTATCCTACGTTTATAATTCATTTAATCGCGACGAAATCGTTCATCCGTGAGGAACGAGAGAGCGACGAATAAATAGTCGGAACATCGATGCCGGAGAGAGAGAGAGAGAGAGAGAGAGAGATAGAGGGGGAGAAAGAAAGAGGAGAATGGAATGAACAAAAAAGAAAACTGCCCGTCCGCGCGAAATGACAAATCGCCGAGAGAAAGAGAGAGTGGGAATTAAAGTGCGAGAACTTTGCGAGGATGAGAAAATTACGAACGAACAATGCCGCGACGCTGAAAGGAAAACGGAGTGAAGAAAGAAGGAGAAAAAAAAACGACTTTCGATTGACGCAAAAGAAAAGAAAAAAACAACGTCGCGAAGTTTGAGCACAGTGGAACGAACACGGAAAAAAAGCCATATTAACTATTAAACGATACTACTAGACACTACCGTAGATACGCCCACACTATTATCACTACTGTTACAAAGAGAAGATGTGACAGGCGATAACGAGCGGGGAAAGAGGAAGGGGGAGAAAAACGCGAAAGACCCTTTAATGTCATCCTGTCACGTCACCATTGATGGTTTTTTACTTTTCAACATTTTGCGTGGCTAAAGTCCGTATCCTCGATTGAGAAACACAGAGCGCGAGAGAGAGAGAGAGAGGGGGAGAGAGAGAGAAAGATTCGCCAATTCGACTCACAAAAAGTAACTGGGAAATTCGCAATTTTTTTCTTGCGGAAAAAAATGTGACTTCTCGTACCTCCAGGACTTGTGTCCCCGCGATCTATCGGGTAACCAGACGCGATGGAAAAAAATTAATATATTCCGCCGGATCTCTAGAACTTTTTTTTCATTTTCGCTCATTTTCCTTTTTATTGCGGGACACTTTGGCGTGAGAAAAAAATTTCCAAACAAAATTGTTCGATACGAGAGAGAGAGAGAGAGAGAGGAGTTAGCACGCGTGTAAATAAATTCCTAATGATTATGTACAATTGGCCGTTAATTGGCCTGATTTAGAAAACGCGAGACCGATTATTCGCGTTCCACTGCCCTCTCACAATTGTTCGCAATATTTTTTTCGTTCACACACTCACTCATATATATATATATATATATATATATATATATATATATATACACATACGACAGTCACGATCGTGAGGCATGCCACGAAAGAGAACGAGCAATTAGGGGGCTTCGAGTCGGAAGACGAAAAAAAAATGGAAGAAAAAAGATGTCCGCGTACATCGGTACATGTCCGACGAAAAAAAATGAAGAAACAAAAACAACGAGAAGGGAAAAAATGCGCGACGACGAAAAGACATTTGTATCATAGTTGTATCATACCGAACTCTATCCATAGATCTGTATTATATTTATTACCTATCTATTAATTACTAATATTATAATTATAATAATAATTATTATAACAAGATCGCGAGGAGAAAGAGAAAAATTCACTCGACATTCTATATAATTATTAGTGAAATATCAAATTTAATAGGGAATAAAAATTTTGCGCGGCGCAGAATTTCACCTCGCGCTTCCCTCCGACTCTCTGTCTCGATTTTTTTTTCTTCTTTCATTTTTCTTTTTGGCGATTCTCGCGAGTTCGTCACGAAGATCGGCGCGTAATGTTTTTTGTTCGTAAGCCCTTCCCGTTCCGCCCTCCTTGCTCGTCCCCGGACATACTTAATTTATTGCCACGAAGCCGCGATGTCGATCGTCACTTAATTATTTTTTTGTTTGTTGTTGTTGTTTGTTTTACTTTTTTTCTCTCCTTTTTTTTGTATTATTTTGTAATTTTCACAAATACGAGAACAAGACTTGGGAATTCGTGTGTGACGAAAAGCGCGACGAATTTGCGCGTAAATTTTTGATAAAACGAGAGATAAAGGAAGGTTTAACGGATAAGTAATTGAGGGCGCGTAGAAAGGTTAACGACGAGAGAAAGAGAGAAGGTGAAGGCCGGACTCGAAGAATGGACAGACTCGAGGGTACAGCGAGGAGAATTTATCGTCAATGTTCAATGTCGGCCATAAACGAAGAATTTATTATATCGAAAAAGAAAAAAAAAAGGAAACGAAAAAATATTCTAGAATAGAGAGAGAGAGGGAGAGAGAGAGAGAGAGAGAGAGAGAGAGAGAGAATGCGAGATCGAGAGAAATGAAATTATTGTAAATATATACGAATGTCCTCGTCAAGAAACTCGAGATAGCTTTGCACGAAAGGGCTTTTTGAGCAATTAATTTCTCTGTTTTTCCATGTCGATTGTTGTTTTTTTTTTGTCCACGATCCGAGACACGCATTATGAAACAAAGACGCGAAAACAAAACGTTGAAACGCCCGTGAAACGTTATCCGTTACAGTATTGTAAGCCTAAGTATTACGGAAAGTGAAGAAAAAAAAATAAGAGCGCATCGATCCTCGAAAAATTCGATAACGCGACTGATTTTTACCTCGCAACGTCATATTGTTTCGCAATTGAAACTGCACGCGCAACGTTGCGAATTACTTGCCCCTTTTTTACATTCTTTTTTCGTTTTTGTTTTGCCTTCGTTCGATTATGTTTCAACAGCGACGCGAACTCGGAAAGTTTCCCATGTGAAAAGGAAAATGTCGTCGTCCCACCCCCCTGGGGAGTCGCTATAAAAAGAAGAAAAAAAAACATTGAAAGGCAGAGAGAGAAAGAGAGATTTAAGGGCGTTTGTCGGAGAGTGCGCGAAAATGTGCGATGTGTAAAATAAAATAAAATAAGAATAACTAGAATTCACGTGAATGATTGAGAGATACGTACGAGTGACAGACGAAAAAAAAAATAGTTAAATACAAGTATAACAATAATTTATAGGCTCGAAATATCGATATAGAAAATAGACAAGATCACACCACACACGTCGATTCGGTTTTCTCGTTTTATTTTATTTTTATTCCCATTCACGAGAGTGAAGAAAAAAAAAGAACACGAATCCTCATCCCGTCACTCATAACGATCGATCCGCGTCGGATTTGAAGGTGAGTGAAGTACACGCAAGCACGTAATCTACGCGTATTTTCCGAGAATGGAAAAAAAAACGATCCTGGTTTCCCGTTTTCGAGCTCATTATTTGTCCCCTCGTGATTTCGAACCTTTTTTTTCTTAAATTTTGTTTTCTCCTGTTTTTTCGTCACGATTATTATACATTTTGCTTCTTTTTTATTCCGCGAGGTTTCGCAACACGAAATTCGTTCTGCACGATGCGAAAAATATGTTTAAAAAACCATAAGTAAACGAACGAATAAAGGTATTCTCCCCCGAATTCGCGGTTGTCATGTAAATAAACGAAAACAATAATGTTTAAATATATATATATATATAAACACATATGTGCGTGTGTGAAAAGGAGAAACAAACGAAGAGTACGAAAGGAGAGGCGAGAGAGAAGCGATTGCAAGTTTATATTAAAGACGAAGAAAACAAAATACAAACACATAGCAAGTACGAAATAGGTTTCTAATAACGATTTATTATTAAAGTGATGAACAAACAAGAATAAAACAAAAAACTTAAAAAAAAAAACAAAAAAATCAAGTGGATGTACGTTGATGTCTAAGATTTTTAAAGGAAGCGAAAAAAAACAAACGCAAACTGATTATTATCAACCTATGATTATTATTCGTAACCGATAAACACCGATCACTCACACACGTGATGCAAGTTCAAGAAAAGACACACACAGACACACAATTCTCGAATGGGGAGTAAACGTCCAATCGGGTGAAAAGATTTTTGGAAAAAATCCAAACCCCCTGGAATCGTCTCGGAGATTGATACAAAAAAATATACCCTCGACTCAGAGAAAATAGTTTCGACGTTAATTTTTCGGTCGTCTACTGGGAAACATTATTCCTTGAATTCCTCGAATTTTTTATTAAAATTCTCCACAAAATCTCCGCACAATTTATTTTCAAAAGCACGTGTAATTCGCGAAGAATTGCGATTCGATTTTCCCAATAATAATGAATTTCCAATTTCGGGGTGTCCGAGTGAAAAAAAAGTTGAGACGATCGTAGCAAAAAGAAGAACAAATTGACGCACACATACTCAGACACACGAGCCTTCGTTAGATCGAGGACAAGGGGAAGAGAGTGTTTCACCGGCGCAAGATAATAGCAATGTACCATACATTAAAAAAAAACGAAAAAAAAAATGAAAAAAAAAAATGAAGGAACCAACCCGTCGTTCATACCGGTAAATCTCATACAGTTTACAATCATACATTACATACAAAGTTAGCGTAGCGTTCATAAAACAAGTAGTCCATTTGTAGCGAAATAGCAAATAAAAGGAACAATAAACAACCGAGCAACAGGAAAACCAAAGGGAAGAGAGGAAGAAAAATCAACCGAGCAGGAGAATGATAGATTGGGATCGAGATTGCAGATGAGAGGAAAAATAAATACCGCAGACCGCCGTGTATCGCGTGCACACGCGTTGTACGTGGCGAACAATAAAAAAAATAAAAATAAAACCAATTCACTTCAATCGTAGCATCGAATGAGAAAAAAAAATCAAGGGAGAAACGATTATTACCGAAGCAAAGAAAAGAGAAAGCCACGAGGACACTCTTGAAAACTCGAGAAACAATGTTTGATCACTCACACCGAATACAAGATACGTATACAGGGTGATTCACAACTATTTTACTTCTTTTGGTGAACACAGGGGGTGCGGGCAAGCTTTTTTTTCTTTAAGGGGTCTTCTCACTTTAGACGCTAAAAAAGGCTATTTTCATGAATTTTTTTGATAGGCTTATATTATAGATATTGATATAAAAGTTGATGCACTTAATAAATACACTTTCGAAATGCATTAAATTTATTTATTTATTTATTTAAGTCACTATTTATAGACGAAAATGGTAGTTAAAAAAATGTCCTAAAAAAATTGTCGGTCTAATTGATGAGATCTCGGAGATGGATCCAGCGAAATAAAAAATTCAAACGGTTTTATTAGATTCGATATGTTAAGACGGAATGACACCTCATCGCGGTCGGTATGCTAGAACAATTACAGATACCCAAAAATATCTGATACGGCTCTTCAGATCGCGTCGAAACTTTGCCAAACGACGTCAAATAGATAGACGAACAGCTGTCTGCCCCTCAAATTTTCTGAATTGGGTATCTATAATTGTTCTACCATACCGACCGCGATGAGGTGTCATTCCGTCTTAATGGCTTAATCGTATTAATCGTCTTAATACGACCGTCTTAATCGTATGATAGCGCATATCATACGATTTTTTATATATGAAAAAATAACAAAATCGTGAACATTTTTTGGAAAAAAAAAAAAACAAACATACAATTAAAAAACGTGTTTTTTCACCGTTTTTGGCAAAAATAACGAAATGGCGGACATTTTTTTTTAAACAATTAAAAACCGTGTTTTTTCACCGTTTTTGACAACAAAAAAAAATTGCAAAAATCAATTTTTTAAAATCAATCATATGCGTTATAGCTATAGTTGTAAAGAATATGTGGTTAAAATTTAATAAGGATCGGTTCAGTAGTTTCGAAGATTTTATCAACAAGCCGTCGAAAAACGTTGTTCCGAGAAAAACGCGTTTGAAGTTCGTTTGGGTTACATAAATACATAATTTTTTTTAAAATGTATTTATTAAGTGTAACAACTTTTATATCAATATCTATAATATAAACCTATGAAAAAAATATATGAAAATAGCCTTTCTTTTAGCGTCTAAAGTGAGAAGACCCCTTAAACAATAAACGAAAATTATTAAATCGTGTTACCGATTTGTAAAGCGAGTTTCCGTGTTCGTTATCTTTTTGCGAAATAAAAAAATCACGGAAAAAATACACTTGTCCGGAGGTCCATTCGACTTGTGAGGAACTGTGTCATTCTTCACTACTTTGGCTTTGAACGCGAATATCTCGGATAATTTTTGTCGCGCGAAATTATGAAAATCCGTGTGTTTAACTCGCAATTACATATCCTGTGCTCATAAAGGGAACCCGAGTAGTTGTGAATCACCCTGTATATAAATATTTATAGACGTATATGGACACGAGAATCATACACACACGTACCAAGTTCACCTTCGCGCAGGTGCGATTTAAACGAAAACTAAAAATAAACCCTCGCAGTTACTGAGAAATGAATTATTGAAAAAAAAATGGAAGAAAAGGAGAAAGCGAAGGGAGCAGGATAAATGGGCGCGACGATGAAACTTTTTCGAACCATCGCAGCCGTTTGCACGAGTAAGAAATTAAACAAAAGCGAAGAAAAAACAAACACATTGTAATAGATATATCGTATACGTATATCGGTATAGGGGGATTATGTCGATAGTATAAAAGAAAGTAAATTGGTCGTCGAACGAGGATCAATCAGATTCTTCCTTTGCTTTCGTTTCTTCTTCTTCGAGATCGATGTATTATTTCTTGCTTTATGACATTTGGCCTCGCTGTTTTTTGCCATCGTCACGCGTTGTTGCCCACACACACACACACACAGAAAACAAGGCTCGAAAGTATCGCTCCGAGGTTATTATTATTGTTGTTAGTACAAAGAGAAGATGGGATAAAAACGAAGAGAGAACGTGTTGTTCGGGACACGAGGCGATCGATTTTATTAATTATGACAAGGCAGGGGGCATCAAGTTTTTCTGTTTGGGTGAATTTAAATGCCTGATCAATGAGAAATTAAAGATTTAGAACTGAAAAAAAAAACTGCGTTGATGATGCTCTGTCCGGATTGTATGATACAGCGAAGAGAAATTGCAGGAAGAACAAAGGCTATAATAAAATTGTCCGGCTGACTGCCACAAGCAACAAAATTGCCCGGTCAAGTCTCTGGATAATAAAATTCCAATAATCATATTTATCACTGCACTCTTTCATATTGTTTTTCGCGTGGAAAAAAGATTTTCCCTGAATTTTGAAAATGCAGAAAACGATAATAAATGGAATAATATTCAAATTTGAACATTTGTGAGAATTTTTTTTTCACTGGAATTCTGAGACTTTCGGCGATTAAAAATATCTCGAAAGTGAAGGAAATCCTCTCAGGTTTGGAAGAAACAACATTTTTGAGAAAAACATTCTGACAGTCCGCGATCGACAATTAAATGAATAAGGTAAATTTTATTCTTTATTTTTCCTACGTGTCCCGAACATCCGGAAAACGGTACGAAACTCTTTTCGTCGTAAAACATTTACGGAGAGCATTAAAAAAGCGAGATTCAAGGGCCATTTCACGAGAGGACGAGAGAGAGAGAGAGAAAGACAAAGGGGGAGAAATATAATGAAAGATTTAGTCCATTTCATGTACATACCCGTATCATGTACATAATAGAGGCGAGATCGCCGTAGAAGTCACACGAATACAAACGCACGAATGGTCAATGGAATTTTTTCGCGAATTAATGAGAAATTACAAGAGCCAGAGAAAGGATCAGGAAAAAGAGAGTCACTGAATTAACGCGCGTTGCAAGGGATGCACACACACATACACTCAATTTGACGCACTTTTGAGATGGCCCACCCGACGAGAACCCGATTTTCCTTATTTTCGCTCGATGCCTCCGTGGCTTGGAAAGAATATTCTCGTGGCGAATTCGATGAATCTTATCGGAAACATTTTACTTCGAAGTTTCCGGATGCCGAATTACATCGTTTTCTTGAGAGAAAAAAATAAAATAAAAATCTGAGCGCTTCAACAGATTTTTTTACGAGTGAAAAATTAAGGTGAAATTTGATCGGCAAGCAGCGCAGTCAGTGTCAACGAACCGCGACTAAATTTACGTTTTTCACGAGAAAATCTTCCGAATTACTTGGATTTGATTTTTTTTCTCGAAAACGATGTAACGGGACCCAGAAATATCGAATTTAATATTTTATTGGATTTATCTGGATCTAAAAAAAATCAGCGCACATGAACATTAGTTGGCGAAACGCTCGAGCTTTCTGCAAAAAGCCAATTCGATTACTCGCGAATATCGAAGAAGGGACTAAAAGTCGAAGTAATTGCGTCGAGTAACGATTACTAAAAGTAATTGAAGACTCGATGTGAATTGGGGTGATTGCTCGTTGATGGAAAAAAAAAATTACGGCGTTGAAGTTTGCATCGTTGAAATTCAACGAAAGTTCTTTTTCATATTTTAACTCCTTTGTTTTTATTATTATGCAAAATCTTTTTTTGCACAAGTATACGGTAGATCGCCAAATAACAGTCTGAAAAGAAAATCTTTAAGAAACTTTCGTGGGCAATATTTGCCGAAAGAAATGAATATAAATCCGAAAACATGAATTTTTCATTGTACTCCACCGGTGCAAACTTTGATCTGTTGAAAAAGTGCTATACGAAAAATTTGTATTCCGTCCGTCGCCTCGTTGGGTCGACTGACGATCGAAAAACGAACAAACCGACAGACGAAAAGCCGGGAGCAGATAAGAAACGAAAAATCGTCAGCGACAACGCAATGGGCGGGAGAGCGTTCGCGAAAATTTGAAGAAAAAAAGAGGGACAAAAAGAAAGGCTGGTGATATTCGTCAGCTCAAGTCACGGAGACCCCGCGTGAGTTTCTTCGTTTCGAAAAAAAAAAAAAAAAAACCGTGGGTGTAGGCCGAAGGGAGGGAGAAAAAAACGATACGAAAGAAATTAAGATACTTATGGTGTACTGATTGTTAAACGTGACTAAGATATGCGAAGAAAAAAAAAACATATATTGTCGTCTGATGGTATTATAGAGCGCGAGCCCGAAGGCGTTTTGCGAAGAAAAAAAAAGGACTCGCGTGCTTGACCCTTACGGCCTATTCGAGCGAACTCGAAGAGATTAAAAGTGTTGGGATTCAAAGAGTGAAAGAAGTAAACCGAAAAATCGTGTCGTACTAAAAAAATTCGACTCAAAATCGCCAATTTTGTTGCGCTTTTTTTTCTTTTCTCGATAACAAGCACGCGAGTTCGGTACGACGGTATTGTTGTTATACGAACTCCAGACGGCATTGGTATACAAGACTAAGAACAAGACCTAAAAATGGGACATAATATTTTATAACTCGACTTTTGTACAGAATAAATAAATACTTGTACTGTGGACCAATATTTCTTTCATTTCATTCGCGTCCCACGAATTCGTCAACACCCTGGCGCCTTTTCGATCTCATTCCTTCACCTTTTTCCATCAAGATCGATTGCTTCGAAAAAAAAACATCCTCATCGATTTTTCCCAAATGTTTTTTGGACAAAATTTTTCGTTCGAAAGCACGAAAATCGTCCTATGATTATAACGTTGCAGTTATAATTGTAACGATGTGTGGAAAATATACATTTGATTTGATTACTACAATTGATCCGATTGTTTTGGTTTGGGATGTTTCGGTTTGTTTGGGCTTGGATGTGTTGTTTGGGTATTGTAACGTTTCTTTGAGCTTGGTTGTGCTGGTTTGGGTTTTGTAGCATTTGTTTGGATTTTTCGGAATTTGTTTGGGTTTTCTAGAGTTGGTTTCGGTTTTGCAGTGTTTCTTTGGACTTGATTGTGTTTGTTTGGATTTTGTAAAATCTGTTTGGGCTTGGTTGCGGTTGTTTGGGATTGTTTGAATTTTGTGGGTTTGTTGGGTCGATCATGTCGATAAAGTAGGGATAGCAGCAAAGCGCCACGATAGATATAGATATCCACGCGCGTTATTCTGTCAATTTTCTAATCTCGACATTTCGAAATCTATTGCGATGCGCCGAAAATGCTTCTCGGCAAAGACTCGTATTCCCAAAAAGAAGGTCTGTGCAAAATTCCACCTAAATCGGAAGTCACAGCTATTCGAAAGTTTATCCCAATCCTTGAACCTGATTATGCAATCAATAATTACACTATTTTCATTTGATCCGATTATTGTGTAACGTTATTATATATTTGTCGATCAATTTTGTATAATTTCATTTGATTACTATGTTATTAAGAATCAAATTTTTATGAAGCAATTGAGCAAATACGAAATTAACGAATCAATTGAACAATAAGATCGCAATTAAATCCAATTATTATACGATTGCTGACTACAATGCATAATTATAATGGATTGAACTATTGTACAAACAATAATCAAATGATTAATTATCCAAAATCATCGTCGAATGAATTCATATTAAATTATACATCCAGAATAATCGCTGACTCGAATTGGTCGATAATGGGTAAAAAAAAATGAAAAAATGCGTTTCCGTCAAAAAGTTTGATGACGTGTCCGTGTGGCAAGGGGAACAAAATAACCAAAAGAGTACGAACGTTTTGTCATTCCGATTTATGATGAAAAAAAAAATTAAGTATATGAATGTGTTTTAACAATACGAGAGTGTTTATTGGTTGATTTTGTTGCGAGTCAGTGGTACAACGACTATTCTGTTCTTGGCTTCAGGAATTCGCCACCATCTTCCCATTCTGTGCTCCTGTCCGATTCCGACCACGAGATTATTGCCGTCGGGCGTAAAGGCCATCGCGTTCACGAAACCGATCAACTTTACCTCGAAGAGCACCGTCAGGCTCTTGAAGGAGTCACCGCATCGCCACAGCCTCACGACTCCGTCCCTCGAGCCTGCTTGTGAAAGAGTACGAAATATAATTGACAAACGAATTGCCTAGAGACTTAAACCTACAATTAAAAAAAAAAAACGGTAACTTTGATCCAAAATGGTAGTCCAATCCCGAGCTAAGTATTTGAAAAAGAAAGTAATGAACGTTCGATGACGAAAAGGCACGAATATTCACCCGAGGCCACCAGGTCGGTGTTGAGGAGGGTTGCGATGCTCGATATCCACATGGGTTGTCCGTTGGACTCGTCCCTGCCGTGGGCCTCGGCCACGCTGCACAGCGGCTTTTTCTTCAGCGAGCCCCACACGCAGAGCTGTCCGTCGTCTCCGCAGCTAAAAAAGTTCTCCTCGTTTATGAGCTTCACAACGTCGATACTGCCCCCGTGACTGTTATAGATCAGTTGCGACTCCTCGACGATCTTCCAAATTCTTATGGTTCGATCGTAACCGCCACTCGTTATCGCTCGTTCCCGAGACAGCGCGTCTATCGAAGTTACGCCGTTTTGATGACCGAAACTGCGGTAAAAAACGGCCCTCCGATCAGTATATATTTGCCGCGCGAAACATTACCCAGCACGGCTTCCGGTTTTCTTTCAGATCGGAACCTCTCCTCAAAAGTTATGGTAATAATAAAAACAATCTTATGGCAATAACAACAATCATAATGAAATTATGAGGATGATAGTATGATAATGTTGTAATAATAGTGACGCAATAATAATTGCAACGACGATAAAGGTATTATGATAATGTTATGTTGACAATGATATAATGATAATTACGATATCATCATTAAATAACATTAAAATAAAATACCGTCAAATAATAACAATAATAATGTCATGATAATGACGCAATAATAATGACAACGATGATAAACATACGGTCAGCCGAGAGGTGCTGCCTGCTTAGCAATAGAAAAAGATCAGTAAATAAGATGGTTTTGAATTTTAAGAATTTGTAGCATGAGAATGAATAGATGGTTTTTTGGTTTTCGCTATATGGATACGGGACCGTTACGATAAATATATAATTATATGGTTACATTGATAATGACATGATGATGATAATAATTATACTGATGGTAATGGTAATAATAATAAAGATACAATAAAAATAATATCATGCCGACTTTATATTAATCATAACAGTGATAAAGATAGTGATAACAACAATAATACCAATTCTGATATAATGATCTTATGATAATGTTACATCGACATTGATTGAATGGTAATGACGTAATAATGATACAACGATAATTATTATGGCGGGACACCACTGTAACGTGTCAAAAAAATCGATTTTCTTTTTTTGCATTTTCTCAAAGTTCACATATTCAAGAATATATGTATATTTTTTAAATTAAGTTAAAATATTGAAAATTGACCAAGTTACAGACGACTTCAGACGGGTAGCGTAACGACTTACGTATACTAAAATTTTCAACCGCGTTTTTCTCGAAACGACTTTTCTCGACCTGGCCGCAATCATAACTTTACCTATAATTGTTCGATTATTCAATGCTGGAAAACCAAAATTTCCGTAATTGCAGTAACCGTTGTTATAACAACGGTTACTGCAATTACGTAGCCATTTCTTCTTGTTTCAAATTTAGTATTTTTTCAAGCCCTCGGATGCAAGTAATTGTGAATCTTTTCTTTTTTCGAAAAACGGGTACCTAGCACAAGAACTAAATTTATATAGATTATAAAACTTTTTTTTATTTTTATTTTTCAGACCAACCTATTATATTTCAATGACATTGTTAATTTATTGTTTTTTTTTAAATAAAAATTTTGACGAAATAAGTTCAAGATATGCTTAATAGCATCCCTTTTTTCCAAATCCCAAATAAATAATCTGGTAGACAAAAAAATCGGGAAAAAAACGACCATTTTTCGGCCCGTCACTGTGGTGTGCTCCCTTATGATATTATGAGGATGGAATCATAACGATGTAACGTTAACGTAATAATCATGATAGCAGTACTAGTAACAATAACGAAAGAGGCAAAAACTCACAGAGATTCGACGTATGCCATTTCATCCAAATTCCAAACTTTGACGCTTCGATCGTCCGATGCAGAGTACAAAGTGTGAGTATCCCTGCGAAAGACCAACGCGCTGACTGGACCTCTGTGACCCTGGAGTTCTTTGATCGCTTTGAAATCTTCACCGGCCAATACCTTGATACTCTTGGCAGCTCCATCCCCGACGACCTGTTGATCATTTTGTGCCAATAATAGACAATCAGAGCGATAGATCTTGGAACGAAACGCGGTTATTCCAGCCTCGTAGATCGTCTCACCAGAAATTTACCATCCGTACTGACGGCTATGCAGCGAACATTCTTAATTCCTTCCTCGGACTTTCTCTTGCCTCTGAGAACCTTGAGTTTCTTTCTGTCCGCCAAGGACCACTTGACGAGGGTGCCGTCTTTCGAGCCGGAATAAACGAAACGTCCGTCGCTGGAGAGACACAGACACGTGATCGAGTCCCGGTGATCCTTGCAACGGAGTTCCAAAAGATCCGCGTGTCCGCTATACTCGGAGGCTACCGTCTTTCGCAGGCGTCCTTTCTCCTCAAGGTACTCCTCGTGCAGCCTCTTCGTCACGGCTCCTTCCTCGAACTCGGCTCTGTCTTTTTCTACGAGAAACCGCGCAATGATGGGCAATCAGTTGAGGGGGAAACGAATTACCAGAAATGGATGGACGATTTTTTCGGGCTTTTAGGTAAATGTAACCCTTCAACTTCGCCAGGTCCACTCGTCTCCCACAGTCCCACAGTCTCTACAGTTCCAGACCTATGTGCATGAATTTTTGCGAGCAGATGCTTTAGATACTGATCTCAACTAATATAAAGCAAGTTCTTTGAAAAAACATTCTTAGAAGGTTTTTACCCTATATGTGGAATGGTAGCGATTTTGTTTTTTTACGCCCCTCATCGATTGGCGGGTCATTGAACAGGTTTTCTAAAATAAAATTGAAATTTCATCTAGCATTTTTTTTTTCATTTTCAAGCCTTGTTTGCAAAATATCCAGCTTCAAACTGATGTGCAATGTGAACGTCTTCCTTTTTTCAATCGTGAATTTAAAAAGTCTGAAAAAAAAACGCGAGCTGGTAGCAGTCGATTGGAACTTTTGATCACAATTATTTCGGCCACGTTATACCAACAAATTAGGGAGATATGGACAACCGAATTGTCGCCATGTTGACTTTCCGCAAACCCCCGTAAGGAAAGTGCGCAAAAGACTTTTTCACCTGTTGTTCCTATCTTCGTTAATAAAATATTAAATATCCAATGAAATCCTGCCCTACTTCGCTCCACCTTTACCATCGGAGTATTATGATTGCTAACTATTCCATTAAATTCAAATTAGTAATAAATGATTACGGTCCGACTCCATAATAACTACGTATGAGTCGAGCATTCAAGTTTGTGTTCAGTGAAACGGACCTTCTTCCTCTATCTCTGCCAAGTACTTCTTGGCCAGTCTGAGACGTTTTTCCTGCGCTGTCTCGCGATCCTCGTCCGACTCCTCCGAGAGCTCCCGCCGCTTTTCAGCTCTCTTCTCGGCGAACTCTTCATCGCTGCTCGCTATACTCTCATCGTCTTCAGCGTTGAACTTTTTCCGGCTCGATTTCTTCCCTTTTGCGTCGCTGGTCGAACTTTTGGAGATGTGACCGTTGGACTGACATTCGATCGCATGGACGATCGGGAAAAGAAAATTGTTTCCATTGGATATAGCGGAACGTTAATTCCGTACGAAATATACGTCGACGTGAATTTTCTTCCGTGTAAATATTGAGGTCGATAAACAAAGTACGTGGAAAAACTAACCTCCAACGCTATTTTCATTGTAATTGAAGAAATCGGTAATTACCTTTCTCTTGGGCGCACCGCCTCGTGAGTTTCTTATGAAGAACGACATTTTTCTTAGTCACTTTGTCGACGAACACTACTTGTAAAAATGAACGTCGTTTTTCGGCGCTCAGCGATTCTTCATTCAAACCACATGGTCCATCAAAATTCTCGCGTGCTCGAACGCGACGATAAATCGCGAATCAGTGCGTCGCGAGAGCCGCCGAACGCCCTCTCGTGGGCGTGAACGTATTTTAGGTACTAGGTTAGAGGTCCTTACCGTTTCCAACAGTCAGTAAATGAATTTAGGTTTCGCGCAATTCTTGTAGCGCGGTAACTCAGTTCAACTGCCGCGGTTCCTACCTCACCGACGGTCGGTAACAAAAACTTGCGTCACGCAGAAAGCATTATAACGTTTTTGGTTACGCACATCGCCCTTTGAACGCCGGGACTGGCGTTCACAAAATCACGGACATCGTTTCTATCTTCATAGCGTCGCCATCTTGGTTATCCCTAGCGATGCTTTGAGGGGTTATACCGGTGTGACGCTTTCAAAAAATCGATTTTTTTTTGTTACCTTTTTCGACAGTTTATACTTTCGAGTATAACATTATCATTTATATGAATATCATTTTATCTTGCAAAAATCGATAGTCAAATATTTAGACGCATTTTTTCTCGAAATGAGATTTTTCAAATTTGCCGACCTTGTAACTCAAAGAGCAGTTATCCGATTGACTTGGAATTTGAACTAAGTACTCTTGAATATATTTTCTCTACAATGACGTAGGATATTCTTGATTGGATGAAAATTGACGATTTGACATAGAAAAAAACGACCATTTTATAGGCAAGAAAATATACTTTTTTTTTCATAACTACTTTTTTGGATTTAGATATTTTTCGAAAATCCTACATCATTGTACAGGAAATACCTTCCAGTTTAACGAAATGTTTTCCTTTTTCGGTTTCAGGTACTCAATCGGCCGGAATCATGTGAGCAGTGGAGAAACTTTTTTTTGGCGCCTCCGAAGGCAGCGCATAAGTCGCTTGGATCTCAATATTTATCTATGCAAAAATTATGTAATATAGGTCAAATATGGCCAAATATATTCTTAATTTTTCGAAACATTTAACTGTGTACTTTTCTTTTTAAAAAATCCCGAAAATCACCCAAATGTTCAGCGTTCACACGCTGGGATAACCGCCAGGTTGAGACATCCCAACTGGACAGTTTTCGAATTATCCATTTGGAGGTCATCAGACTCGAATGCGTTACGTGGATATTTCAAAAATAAAAAATAATTGACGCAGACGAAGACAATACGATCGTTTTCAATACGAAAAGAATCGGTGCGCTAGAGGACGAGGAAATTCAAATGTACTGGCTGAAGCCGAAAAACAATATGGCGTCTGGTTCAAACGCGTAGTGCGTAGGTTTTTTTGGCCCAAACATTTGTTACGAATGATCAGAGAGTAAAGGAACGTACCAGTGGAGCGGGAATGAGGATAAGGTTCGTCGTCACGAGAAGCGTCCGAGCGGTCAATTATTCGTGAGAAGTTTCTTGTGAAAAAAAATACGTCGACACATCGTGTCGTGCGCGGCGAACGCGAGACTAAAATATGGCGTCCGTGGCGTCTTTTTGATTCGGAAAACTTCGGCGGTTTCCGGTCGACGCATGCCCACGTCGCGCATCCGCCCACACTGGCGCCCTCGTCGTCGTCGCGGAGATTCCGGGAGATACTTTTTTCACGGTCACATATGTTCGATACAATGTTATCTCGGTGCCAACATGCGCGTGCATGCAATTATTTATAAATTATCATCGGCGAAGCAATAAAACGGTTATTGCCGTCGAGATAATTCTACACGCGTTGTATAATTATTATACTTTGTTTATTGTTTTATTCAAATCAACGAGAAGATTTGTAAAAAAGGAATGTACAATTATGTAAAATGTAACAAGTAAAATGTAAAGGCAATTAGTAAAAAATAAAAAGAAAAATGTAAATGCAACTCGTAAAAAGTCCGAAATAAATTTGTAAAATATAACTTATAATTTAAAAAAAAGTAAATTCGTTTGGTTTTAGTCGGGAAGAAAATAGAATTTGTGAACGAAAGTAAAAATGAAAAGAAAAAGTAAATTTTGGAGAATGTAATTAAAAAAGGAGAAGCGACTTGTTTGGGTTTGTGTGTGAAAAAAAGAGGATGTCTAAAATATAATTGGAAGAAAAAAAAGTATACTTGTAATATGTGATTCGTAAAAAAGTAGTTTAGTTTGGGTTTGTTTGCGAAAAAAGAGAATTTGTAGAAAAGAAAGTGTAGATTTTAAATTTGTAAAAAAGAAAGTGTAAATTTTGTAAAAAATAAAATTATTTAAAAAATTTGTTTGGGATGATTTCTGGAAAAAGAAATTGTAAAATATAATTGATTTAAAAATGGAAGTTTGTTAAATATAACTGATAAGAGAATAAGTGAATCTGCTCGAGTTTGTTTGTGAACAAAACAAATTTGTAAGAAAAAGAGTGGATTTGTTTGGATTTGTTTCTGAAAAAAATTGAATTTATAAAATGTACTTTGTAAACAACAAAAATTTAAGTAAGTTGTCAAAAAAGTAAACTTGAGAAAAAAAATAATTTGTAAAATATAACTTGTAAAAGAAGTATTTGTAAAAAACTTCTATTGGTAAAATTTTTGTAAAATATCAAATGTAAAAAGCCCGAACACTTAAACTGACATACGTTGGCACCTTGCGATTAGCACTAAAGAAAAGGAGACGATCACATTTGCCACGGATTACTTTTCATTTTCCAACGTTTCGTTTCCTACACGAAAGTACATCGCATCGTGTCCCCAAATTCATGAACGGTGACGTTTCGAAAGCAGCCCACAGCAAACAATCAGATTATTCCGTGCAATCAAAACACACGATTAATTTATCTACTTTGGGATGTTTTTATCGGAATTACGATGGCATACGCGATGATTTATTGATCGAAGAGGCGTCTGCGAGTATACACGTATATCCAGGGGCGTATTTCCGGGAACGGATTCACAGGTCGATTATCCGCTTCACGCCTACGCTCTTATCAGCCGTAAACCGGAAGTTGCGATATTATCAACGCGATCAGCTGTACGCAAAGAAAATGCGATCATTCTTACACCCGTTATCGTAGCATAGATCTGTACTGCAAAAAACGTAGAAAGTTTCATCATCCCACAAAGAGTAATATTTATCAGTAAAAATAATAACTAACGGAAGTCAGGTATAAAATCGATGCAACCGGATATAAAGATCAATACGAATATATGTGCGAAAATGAGTAAAATTCCAAAGTCCCGTTCGCTTCTAATTATCGCGCAAGTGGCGTTAGAAGTTCGACGAGGGCCGCGTCTAACGAAACGGGCACAGGTGTGACGAAAGACACGTAGCCTTTTATCCTCCATCCTCCTCCAAAGCGTCATCTTCCCACGAAATAAAAAACGTTGACCATCCAAAGTCAACCAAGTATACGACGAGATCGGTGAAAAGTTCTCTCGAAGTGGGAGAACTGGGGAGGCCTCTCGCGCCCGACGAAGCACACACACAGTCGTACACCGAACCTCGAGCTCGCCTCGCACGAGCACCGTCTCGCGTATCCTTTGGCACTTGTCCAAACAAACGTGCCGAATTTCCTTAAAAAACAACGTTGCCAACTATATCACGTTCTTTTTCTTTTCTTTTAACGTGGAGATAATCAAATATCAATTGTAGTCGGCAACTTCTGTAATCGCGTCGTATGTGTTTTTTTTTTCTTTTTTTTCTTCACGTACGAAATTTTCACGAGAACCTTTCGAAAAATCAACGATCGGGGTGATTTTATTTTTACTATGGCACAATGTCTGGCACTACAATAGCGGTATTATTGTGCATTCTATCAATCGCGAATTGCAATTATTTCGGCACCAGCACCAAAAACAAGGACCAATGCTTCTGCAAGGTAAAAAAGCTGCCAATTGGATTGTTGCTAAATATCAGTAGACTCGATTTTCGTTCCTGATTATTTATCGTCGTCCAATCCCGAACGGACCCCGAGTTAAAGATTCAAATTCACTCGCCATTGTAACAAAAAATTAGCAACAAAAAATTATTAATGGAAAACGAAACAAAAATTAGTAACTACGAAATTAGTAACTACAAAAAATCAGTAACAAACAAAAAATACCATCATTTTTTTCTTTCTCGTCAGCTGAAGGGATCCATAGACGACTGCGGTTGCAGTGTGGACACGGTTGACTACTTCAACAATATGAAAATTTATCCGAGACTGCAGAGCCTCCTGGTGAGGGATTACTTCCGATTCTACAGGGTCAACCTGACCAGGCCGTGTCCGTTTTGGGCGGACGACGGCAAGTGTTCCCTGCGAGCGTGCGGCATCCAACGATGCACCGATGTAAGTATCTCCCCGACGATAGGGGCGTTAAGCCAAAAACAGCGAAGGCACTGTATTCTCATCCTCAGGCGGACATTCCGGAGGGTTTGAAGGGAGACGTTCCTAGGCCGGCGTATTTGGGGGAAAAACCGTCGGACAAATATTCCAATGACGCCCAGTCGGAGGGCTGCAATGCCCAAGATCACGACCAAGAGTTGGGCTATCTCAATACCACTATAAGGTACGGGAGAGCAATCGGCCAACTTTTCTGTTGACTCTAGACTCTTCGGCCCGCTGACTTTTCCTCCGGCCTTTTTCTCGTCCAGCTTGGAGAATCACGAGGAATTCCTGAGGTGGCAGAAGTACGACGACGCCCAGGACAACTTCTGCGTCGAGGAGACCAGCCCCGGCGAGTACATAGACTTGCTGCTGAATCCTGAGAGATTCACCGACTACAAGGGCATAAGTACGCACAGAATATGGCGGAGCATCTACATGGAGAACTGCTTCAGGCCGGAGAAGTCCCAGAATAATTTTATCCAGTCGTCCAAAGTGAACGGTACGGATCCCAGTGGGAAGAACGATCGTCGGATGACTCGGCTATATTCAAAAAATCTTTACAGGCATGTGCCTCGAGAAGCGAGCCTTCTACAGAGCCATTTCCGGTCTGCACGCGAGCATAAATATTCATCTATGCGCCAAGTATCTTCTGTCGACTTCACCGGGCATGGATCTCGTGCCAATGAGCACCATGTGGGGCCCGAATTTGAAGGAGTTCGTGAGACGGTTCTCCCCCGAGGAGACTGGCAACGAAGGCCCCAACTGGTTGAAGAACGTGTACTTCATTTATCTCCTCGAGCTGCGGGCCCTCGAGAAGGCTGCACCGTATCTCGAGAACGAGGAATATTACACCGGCAACGAAGCCGAGGACGCCGACACGAGAATGGCCATACGTGACATTTTGGCCATTGTTCGGTGAGTTGGCAAATACTTGGATCTCCTAACCAAAATATTCAGCATAATCGTGTAAAAAAAAGAGTACTAATAAGCGTTCATTGAGTTTCGATACAGTTTTCAGAATTTTCTTCAATGGGGTACATCCACCTGGAGGCCCAAAACAAAATTGCCAAATTCTTTTTATTAAAGAATTTTAAAAAACTCCCTATAGAATACAGAAAAACAACAAAAACATGCCCAATGAAACGGCTCATATGAAATTTAAATGTCAAATGGGTTATTCAAATTAACAATAAATACGGATCGTTGACGATCGTCGATTTGTAAAATTTTTTTTTTTAAATGCGAATCGAAACGCATACAAAATTTGTAAAAAAGGTCGTCATTTTTACGTAACTATTAAAAAAATAAAGATCCATTTTAGAAAAGTGAGATCGTCAACGACTTACAAATGTTTCACATCGTATCTCCTGTAAATTTGGCAATAATCCATCGAGTAGTTCTCGAGATATCATGTCCACCGACTTTGAAAACATTATCATCTACCGACGGCCGTGTTTTTGTTGATTTTCTGTATTTTTTGGTGATTTTTTTTAATGCTCCGAATATATGTACCTTTATATACCTTAGTGTTTAAAAAAATGCGTTATTTTCACCAATCATTTCCCAGAAGAAAAAAAAATCGGATTCTGGCAATTTTTTTCGGGCCTCTAGGTAGGTATAGCCCCTTAATATTTCGTGAATTCTTATCGTCTTAGTGATGATAAAAATTTCTCGGTCATTGCTCATTGCACGCCGACAGTGCAGGGGTCGAATGTCCGAGAGTAGCAGGGCGAGGGAGGGGGTTAAAAATTGGGATTTCCCGCTTATTCTTATCTCCACGGCTACTGTCACACGCGTTATTTGTTGTTACGTCTTTCTCGCAGTTCTTTCCCCGATCACTTCAACGAGAGCGTGATGTTCAACGGCGGCGACAAATCGCAGCTGTTGAAGGAGGAATTCCGCCAGCACTTTCGCAACATATCGCGAATAATGGACTGCGTCGGTTGTGACAAGTGCAAATTGTGGGGAAAATTGCAGATACACGGCTTGGGTACGGCCCTCAAGATACTCTTCTCCGGTAAATTCGACAAGTGGGAGCCGACCGTGAAACTTCATCCCTTCGACAGGAAACAATTTTTCCTCGAGAGAAGCGAGATCGTTGCACTCGTGAATGCTTTTGGAAGGTAAGAGTGGAAGCCGCCGTGGATTCCTCTTTAGCGAAATATTTTCGAAATTATGAGTACGGTGGCGGAATCCCCGAAAAGTAAATGGAGCCTGGATACACACACTTATGCTAATGAAAAAGGATTCGTCTTGAGGAGTTATGCTACTGCGATGCCCCGAAAATCAGGGTTATTTTGGAAAAAAAACGTAGAAAAGAATAAGTAAGGTGATTGACATTTCGTTTGGACAGTTGTTTGTATGCACGTCAACAAAGTTGGGTGCCAAATTTCATAAAAAAATATTCATCACTCAAGCAGTTATCAAAAATCTTACGAAGGACTTTGAATGTGACTCAACGATGTACTTGATTTTCGCTATCGCCCAGTTAATCTAAATAAAAAAAAACGATTTTCTTTCTTGATATAGATAATATTGGCTAAGACTTGACCGAGTTTTTTTTTGTTATCGTGTTTCAATCATGAAAAAAACATTTGTGATTTTTTTTCGTTTTTCTCGCGGCAAAATGACATTTATTGTTAATAGCTGATGAAAAAAAATGTTAAGAAGGAAAACGTCGGTCACGACTTTTTACTACTAATTATACTGAATAAGTGTACCAAACTTCAAATCAATCCGTTCATTAGATGTCGAGAAAACGTGTACACCGTGTTGAAAAACATAGTTTTGAGAAAACGCGTTTAAAGTTTTACTCACAGTTCCATCGTAACCATAAGTTTACCTTCAATCTGCGGCTCTTGCACCATAGGTTGGACCCTCTTCGAGTTGCATCAAGCGACTATGGTTTTTTTTTTTAATTTTCACAGTAGCCCAACCCCTTAAGACTGCTGTCGACGCAAAGGAAGTAAGGTTAGATCAGCGAAGAGCGGGTAGCGAGTAATAGGAAAGGGTTCGATTGGGAAGGCTAATACGTAAAAACTCGCAAAAGTATACGTTGGTACTTGGGACATAGAAAGTCATTTAATAATAAGTACTAAAAGAAACAGGTACAACTTATGGACACGTAGCGTAATATCATTTTAAATCATACGCTAGACACATAGTCAGGGATTATTTAATCCACTATTATTATATAACTCTTATTACGCCAAATATATATTTATAAAATACATACGTATCAAAGATACACATTAAATATACGGTTTAATTATATTTTTATATTTTCATACATATGTGAAAGTACTAACGGGTTACACCTAGCTCGTAGCTGGAAAAAAGAGGAATTTTCCTTATTTTTTTGTGGACTAACGTGTGCAGGTTTGCAACTTTTTTTACATCCAGCAGTATGGTTTTAAGTATCTTTCTCAGCTTTTGTATTGAAAAATACTGAAGGATTGCTTTTTGACATATAAAAGAAGCTTGAAAAATTTGAAGTGGGTCGGTGCTTTGATTTTTGAGATATTGTCGTCACCGGTGTCGACAAAAAATAATTTTGAGAAAAATGCGTGCAAAATTCGCCGGTTCGCGAACCTACCTATAAACGTCCGCAACTCCCTCAATTTCGAACAGAACGACTCTAAATTTTCCGATAATATTTTTGAAGTGTTTGAATTTGAGAATCCGCCGGAAAATAAAAATTTCAACTAGGTGTAAGCCCTTAAATTACAATTGAAGCCATTTTACATGTCCTATTATTAAAGTGAATTAAGTTAGCTATTATTTTTAATTATCAAACGAACTATTTTCAACTATTCATTATATATATATATATATATATATATATATATATATATATATATATATATATATATATATATATATATATATATAACTATCACAATATAATTAAACAAATTTCTTAATGTGAATTTTTGAAACATATATATACTATGTAAAATTATTCTTTAAATATTCTTTCATATGTGTCTTATATCTCTAAAACACGCACACACACACATAATGCTCGTAAACTGAACACGTACCTAGGGTATTACATTATCAAACTGATGAATGTGCGAATTTGGGGACAAACGCCTGTACATACATGGGGGGTCTCCAAATAGTCACTTGAATTTTATTGCTGCCGAAAATGAAATAGCACGACGTTAATCTTTTTCTTTCTTCTCTCCCAGATTATCCGAGAGCATCTTCGAATTGGAAAATTTTCGGCAAATGCTGAGATAGCACATCTATCGTGGGCAATGCGCGTGAATGTTGCCGACAGCGCCGGTGATCAAGCACACATCACATAGTATAAAAAAAACAATCGTTTCTAATAAAATTAAAAACATTAATGGATGTATCTGACTTTAGGGATCGGTCATTATGAGACATGGTGTTGGAGTTTCCAACGTTGGAATGCAATGAAAGTTGTTTTTTAAATTTTTTCATTTTCATTTTCATTATAGTCAATCATTTTTTCATCCATCGAGGGAGGCTGCCACTGTGACCTGCCGAAACAGAGGTCAATTTTTATTTTTAGAAATTGTAATTGGGACAAAAGTTTTACTTATATTAGGAAGTTAAAAAAATTAAATAATTAAAAAACGGCTACGCACGACGGTAGCTACTCCAATTACGGGCATATTGTTTTTTTTTAAATTAAGAATTAGACTATTATAGCTAAAGTTATGATTTCGCGCCAGGTCGCGAAAAACGCGATTGAAAGTTTTAGTATACGTAAATCGGTGCGCTACATGCTCTCGCTAAATCATCTGTAACTTGGTCAATTTTCAGGATTTTTAAGAAATGCACAAAAAAACAATTTTTTTGCCTGTCACAGTGTTGTCCGTCTTTAAGCCCGTGATACCCCAACTAGGAGTAAAACAATCGATTCAATGGTTTTCGCGAGCTAAATCGGCAGCAAAAAAAATGGTCGGTTTCGCGAATTCATTTAAATGAATTGAAATTAATAACTAGAGTTTTTTCATACTCTGGCGAAAAATTTTGAATAGCACTCGGAGCGCCCGTCGACTCCTCGCCTCGTCGCGTGGGCAGAGCGGGGGCTGCCGACAGGCATGAGTAATTCTTCCCGCACTTGGGAGGCCCGTACATTCGTGTTCGAACGCGTTGCAACGCGATACGACCGGTGCACCATCGTCGCAGTCACGCGCGTTTTTTTCAATCCAAAGTCGCGAGCCTCGTTGTTACCTGGTCGCGTGTTCCTAAATCGAAATTTCAACGGCCTTTTATTTTAGCGCGCTTAATTCGTTCGCACAGTCGCGCTGGACCCTCGCAATAGACCCTTCTACGTATTTCAAATCATTCATCAAACCTTTTACTACAGATATACACACGCGTATATATGTGTATAGGCGCGTACTATACCGCGCGTGAGTCTCTACACACGGAGGGCGGGGGCGTGAGGATATACCCACGGGCTCTCAACCTCAACGTCGAAAGTAACGCCGCAATGTCAGAGCCGATCGTTTCGAATGCGAGGCCACGTACAAAATTTAACCTCACAAATTTTCAAATAAACTTTTTATTATGGATGGCAGAGTTAAAAAAAAATTCATTTTCACTGACGCGGGGCTTGACGATTTTCTGGTGCCAAAAATGTTAATCAGTTCTGAGAAAGCTCGGTTAAAAATGTGTGAGGTTACGTTGACCGAGCTTACTATTTTTTGTTTTTTACTCGGATGATGGATACAAGTTTACCTTCGTAGTTTTTATAAAATCAAAATTGTTAGGCGAAATCAAAATCTAAACAATTTCGTGAAACTTGTTACGATAAATTGTGAATTTAGCTTCATCATTGGAATGAAAAACATTACCGATTATCATTATTATTACCGTTCGTAGATAGCTCCAATAATAATTGAATTTCGAAGTTTCGGTAAAATCAAAGTTGTTAATCAAAATCTAAGAAATTTAGCGGTTTCTCAATAAAATGTATTTTATTTAACAATTTATATTAAAATTCAACCTTTAACAATAACAAATGTTTATCTCATTTTATAACTTACAGGTAATTGTATTTTGCACGACATTTTCTCTAAGTGTCAGTCAAAATCAGAATCTATCAAATTTAGCGAAGTTTCTCAATAACATTTATTAGAATAATAAAATATTAGGGGTGAACATGCGGCGTGTTACCGATTATTATTATCATCTCTGTGCGTAGACACTTCCAATAAAAATTCCATTTCGAAGTTTCGATAGGCATGCAATTTGGAGAAAAAATCACAAAAAAATCGTAAAAATGTCACCAGAGAACGTGAGGTTAGCTTTATCATTGAAATTTAAAAAATATTACTGATAAACATGAGGCTTATTACCGATTATTTTCATTGTGCGTACCAGTCCTTTTAAGGGCATGGTCAACATAACCTCACAAATTCACGAACCGAGTTTTCTCAGAAGATAAAAAAAATGTACGAAACACAAAGCGTTCTCCGGAGAATTCCCCAACTTCAATAAACGGAAGCCCGTCATTTCGATTGAGAACCACTGCCTCGCTCATAGTACGCATGATACCTATACACGCGACGCTAGCGCCGCATTCACTGGGCTCGTGCGTCAGTTTGTGTTGGTGACTCGATCGTAACGGACGTAAGCGCCGCGGAATTCTCACGCACACAATCGCGCCCTCGAACGTGTTTGTGCTCGCTCGTTCAAGTTTTTTTGCTTCGTCCTCTTCCTCCTTTTCTCCGGTCTTCCGTACGATTTTTACTATATACTATGCTCTTGGCGAGTAAGAGTACGGGAGACCTTGGGATCTTTTCGGCTTGAGGAACAGCTACCGGCGCGTATAGGACCCGCTTGTGGGCATATTTCTGCCGAATCTTTAGTTTCTACAAGGAAAAAAGCCTCGTCAAAATGAGCACCGCCGATCCGTTGTGTCCCGGTAAGTATTTTTAAATAAAGCGCAACGCGGCTCGATTACTCAACCGTATTTCGAGCTCTAATTGTTTTATCTCTCTTTTGTCGCAGGAACCTTAAAACAAGGATGCTACAAACGCAGGGGCTCTGAAGAAGGTACGTAGTGTTTTAGACCCGCGGCATCGTTTTTTTTCTCGCTTACTTTTTTTTTTTTTTTTTAATCCGAGTAAACAATGTATAAGGCACCGAACTTTTTGCCGCTGTGTGCGAGGATACGATTTTTATACGCTCGATCACAATTTCCAGAGGGGGAAGATTCCAACTTGAAGCTGAAGAAGGCAAAGTACTCTTGGTACTTCACTCTGGAGAGTGAATCGCCGCAGCCCACCTCGTCCGACGAGGATGAGTCGATATACAGCATTCAGGAACAGGAAACAGGTGACATTTCTACAGATGTTTGTTTGGATTGGTACAATTCAACTGGAATGTCGTACGATCGAATTACACCAGCATGATCTTTGACTTTTTTTCTTTGCCGTTGATTCCTTGTGACGCAAGCAAGAAAAATAGGATTCGTTGAGGTTTATTCAGGGTTGTTTGGGTTTAGACGTGACCAACGGAATGTCGTACGATAAAATTGTACCAGCCTAAACTTTGACTCGCTTTTCAATACTGATGCTATTGATTCCTCGTGATGCAGGCTAGAGAAATAGCATTCGTTTAGGTTTTTTTCGGTTTGTATAACTCCAATGGAATGTCGTGACATAATATTGCACCAGCCTGGTGTACTCGGTTTCTAATTCCATTGCTGTTAATACCGCGTAATGGCGACAAGAGAACTAGCTTTTGTTTCAGTTTAAATGCCACCAACGGAATATCATACGATTATTTTGTACGAGCCTGATTTTTAACGTAGTTTCCAATTCCATTGCTGTTAATTCCTCGTGACCCAGGCAGAAGAAATGGGGTTTGTTTGGGTTTAGACGCTACCAATGGAATGTCATATGAAATTGTACCAGCCTGATTTTTACATTCCCAATTCCATAACTGCTATTTCTTTGTGACGCAATCAAGAGCACAGATGTCCATACCTCGATACTTTTGTATAGAGATACAAAAAAGATACTCGCTCCATTTGTAGCGAATAGAGAAAAAAATTGCACTACATTTGTATCGAGTTGCGAAGTTTTTTTCGATCCTCGCTACAAATGTATCGAGTAGCGACATTTTTTTTGCTGCTCGCTACAGATGCATCGAGTAGCGATTTTTTTTTCGCTATAGCCTTTGAAATATTAGTGAAAATTGATGGCTAACTGAAATTTCACAAAAACGAAAAGCAAGTATCGAGTAGCAAAATTTTGCTACTCGATCCAAATGTAGCGAGAACTGAAAAAAAAATCGCTATCCGATACAAATGTAGAGAGTAGCGAAAAAAATTTCGTTACTCGATACAAATGTAGAGAGTATCGGTTGATACAAATTTTGGACATCTCTGGTCAAGAGTAATGGCATTCTAACCCAAACCATCAGTCTTCACTCTCTCTTTGCCCTTCCTGTTACGTAGAAATGTATACGATTAATCCTTGACTCATCACCGAAATTTCAGAATTCGCTCAAGACACTTCGGACACATGCACCACGACATGGGTCACCTCTGGCGACGATGCTATGCACGAGGAGTACGAGCCGGCGGCTCTGTCCGCTAACGAGAACACTTTCATCGATGGCTTAACGTCCTCCGATCCAGAGGTAGAGAAGACTGCAAATCTGTATATGGATACACGAATAAACCGCTGGAAGAAACTGATATGAAAAAAAAAAAAAAAAAACTTTCAGTTGGAACTTTCGGAGCACATAGCGGGATACATGGGAGCGTTAACAGCGGTGCTTTGCGACACGGATGCTGGATTGGCGGACGACAGCGACGACTCGCTGACGTCGCGAGACAGCGAAATAAGCCACGCGGATTATTGGACCTGCGTCCAATGCAAGAACCTCAACAAGAAACCGTTCTTTCGCCTCTGCGAGAAATGTTATCAAGTGAGAAGTTGAAAGTTGACGTTACAATTATTCCACCTCTGTGCTCTTTGTACGTTTTGCGATCTCCAGCTCGCTATTTACGGTTCCAAAAATTTCTGCCCGGCGTGTTTTTTCCGCCCATGTAATCGTTCTCACGGAACTGTGAACGCCCTCTTTTTATTGTCCAGGAGCGAAAACTGTTTCTTCCGCCCCGACCGAAGGGAAGACGACGCAGGCAGTCGAAGAAGCGGCGCGGCCGCGCGCTCGAGCGACGAGAAGTCTTAGTCTCCCAAGACTCGGGACTCGGCTCGAGTCAATCGACCATGTCGTTCGATCTGAGAGGTACGGAGCTGGAGAAATCGTCCAACTCCGAGCTTTCCGGACAAACGTTGTCAGGCTCGGCTTGTCTCTCCCAAGATTCGGGCTTTTCGAGCTCCTCCCAACCAACGTCCACGAGCCTGCTCTCCGCGCAATCCTCCCAGGACAGCAATCCCAATGAGAACGCGGAACACGAGGAAATGGCGAAAGTTTCGAGCGAGGAGCTGCCAAATTGCGCTAGCCAAGAATCCCAGCAAAGTGTCGCTACTACGTGCAGTGAAAAAGAATCACTCGATCTAATGGACGTCATCAACGAGGTTGATATCGTCGAGAAAATCAGGGTGGCCGCGAAAAAGGCCAAGTCCCGAAACGACGCGGAAAATACTCCGTGCCTAGTCTGTACCGTTGGACCGAAAAATGCCGTTTTCATACACGGACGCAACTCACACATTTGCTGTTGTTATCGTTGCGCTATGAAGGTTTGGAAAATCACGAAACACTGTCCAATCTGCAATCGCAAAGTCACCGATGTCATCAAAACTTATTACGTTTGAGGCTCTTTTTCTTCATCTCCCACGATGGAACGAGATGAAAGAGAAAACAAAACAAAAACGTCAAGTGCACTTGCCGGGAAACGTCTTCGTTTACTTTCTTTATTCTTCGTTGAGATTCGTTTTTTCTTCTCGACGCTTTCCAAACATGCTTGGCATATAAAAAGTGGCGATAAGTGTTTGTAAAATGGAATACCGTCCAGAAATTAATCACGAAATATTTGGATGCGAACGAAAATTCGCTTTCTTTTTTCGCGATGCACGAACTGATCGAATATCGCTAATGCATCGTCGACGGAATTACCTTTTTCTTTTAAATACATATTTGTTCACCCTTCAGAAGGACGATATTTCTCCTTCGAAGAAGACGCTTATCCTTGCAGGTAAAATTGCCACAAAATTGCCGCTCTCCGGGCCGATAAGTATTTACAAATGAAAATGCGTCGATTCTCAATTAAAATTCGAATATCGAAAAATAGTCGCAAAATTACACAGAGTGTGCGCGCGTGTGTGTGGGGGGTGGTGTCGGATCGCGAAGATCCGCGAGCGGAAAATACTTTTGTACACATACGTCGTCGGATGGGACCTAAGAGGAACGAATCTCTCATCGGGGAGTATCGAGCTCGTGACTTTTTAGCCCCGTGGAGGTCCTCAACGTGCCCTAGGTCTTCTTCCACGAATAAAAAATTTCCAGGGGACGATTGACGCGCCAATACTTGTCGTTCACTTGTCGCAGCGTTTGGGCTCCGCTGAGAACGACCAGTTGGCCCGGGGTCGGCGCGATGTAGATGCAAAAATTCAGAAGCCTGTCGGACTCCGACAATTCCGTATCCAAGTCCAGGGTCAGTCGCATCGCCAGGTACTTGCTCAAGTGATCGACTGCGAGGCATAAAATCGCGGGCAAATTCAATGTAGGCATCTCTTCAATGTACTATTTGTAAACTCGGACAAACGCGTCTCGATTAAACGTTGCAATTCGAGAGAACTTTCCCTTGCTAGTCGTATTGGCGGTCGTTTGCATTTACTCAAGTTCGCTTGGGTTTTTGGGACAGAAAAATTTGACATCAACCATTTCCAATCGTACCTTCGCAGATCCAAACAAACCGAAATAAACTTGTCTCCATTGAACTCAACATCCCGAGACCTTTGACGGACTCACCTGTCGCGTTGGCGGTCGTTTTTATATACCGAATGCAGTTTTCCTTGAGGGCTTTTATCAGCGAATTGTCACCAGCCATTTCGGTAGGATGAGGTTTGAAAACGAGCTCAATCTCGTTGAGGGTGAGAGGCTCGCTCGAGCCTTCGCCCTCGGTGTCGAGCATCGATTCGCCGCCGGGTGTCTCCGCCTCCAGGCTCGACGACTCATTCTCAGAGGTTTGCGCGCTCCTCCGTGCTTCCGGATTCTTCCCCATCTCGACCGAGGGATTGGGCGAGGGTGTCGTTGAGCTCTCCGTGTTGGAGTCTGCAATCGGAAAAATAAAACCCTCAGTGATCCCTCCAAATACGCAGTCTCAGGAAAGTTGCAAGACCGACGGTTGGAATGCTGCGAGTTGAAACTGTTGGCCAGGACAACGGGCGTCTCCGGGATGGCGAGCGTCGCGACGAAATTCACCGGTCGGGCACTCTCCGGGCTCATCTCGACGGAATTGCTCGCAGTGCCGCTTGTGGGGACACTCGGCGCTACGGTATTGCACGGATTTGGATAAGGAGCAACGCCGGGTGCGTCCGTCTCTGGCTCGTTGGGCGTTTTTCTCGCGCGCTGTGGTCGATTCTGGCTCTGCAGCTTAATGCCCTCCGTTATGGAGTTAACCAGCGCTGCCTGAGAGTGCGACTTGTTCAGCTTGGCCAACGCCCGCTCCTGGTGCGCCTCGTACTCGTCGCGCGACGGATATATCTTCGATATCAACAGGTCGAAGTTGGGATCGGGCCTGAGCGAGCGTTTGGACACCAACTTTTTGCGACACGTGGGACATTCCTGCAAAAGGTGGAGACTGAGTTTGAGCTCGTGAGAGGGGCAAAACGTACAGATGGAAAGAAAGATCGAGGACCTTGTTACCGCTGCGGAGGGCAGTTATGATGCAGTCGGAGCAAAATCGATGGAGACACTCCTTTGTGGTCATGGTTTTCTTGAGCATGTCCAAACATATGGGGCACATGAGCTCGCTGTGCAGGCTGCGCGGACTCACCGCGATCTCGGTGTTGTCCGTGATTGCATCCTGCGGTAGGCGGTGAAGCTCGTACAGCGAGAGCTCCCATGTCTTGTTGAGACCCAGTTGGTCCGCCGATGTCATGCTTGCGGCGCTCTTAGTGACAAAAGTTGCGACGTTTACAAGTTACGATCGAAACATCGTTCGAAAATGTAACGTGAAATTGAATTTTCTGCAAATGTAGGTACGAAGTGGCGTTTCAATGTTGCTTCGAACTTTTGTCGAATTTAGTGGAAAACCGGCGGCGCGCCGATGCACTGAAGAAATAGTGACGTCCGAGGGAGAAAGTAAACATTCGTCGAATTCTGATACGAAAAGCTGCGAGCGGACGTCAGCTGTTTTAATCTACTCTTCCGCCTGCGGGTCTGTCAGAGGAAAATGTCGCGATGAAAAATGAATACGCCGGCGCCAGCTCTTTTCTCATTTCCATTTGTCTACGAGGGCGTCGTATCCGACAAACGTTACATACGACCCAACAATCAAATGTTCCGAAATAAAAGAGAATCCAATAAAAAAAGATCGGAGCACTGTTACTGACGGCAAGGGCGGTTTGTTTTGGAACGTGAGATATTTTTTGTTTATCGACCGCGGCAGCCGGCACAATCCTCGACGCGGGTTTTCGCCGGTCCCGCCACTGGTCATGCGAATCGAGACAACGAATAAAATGCGTGAAATCCGTCACCATGGAGGTATTCGCAGAGCCGCGACGGCGGTTTGAGAACGCAGGGTTTTGGTGAGAGACGTTCGAAATATTGTCCAATTCTGCTCAGCCGATATAGCAGTTTATCCTCAAAAGAAACAAACTTTACTCAGTCGGTACAGAAGTTTCTCCTTAAAACCCCACCAAGCCCTCTCAGTCGGTACAACACATTATCCTATAACCCCACGAACCCCGCTCGATCGGTATATAAGAGTTACCTCACCCGCGCGCTGCTTTTCCTCAACATTGTTATCGTATAAACTTTCCATCTCGACTGTACCAACATTGCGTGAAGTTAGCGACGTACGGCACTGCACGCCGAGCGGGTGTCAAACGTTTCTAGCTTCATGTACACCGAACACCTTGTGTGAAAAATAAAATACAGACATACATATATATCTATACACGTAAGAAAAGAGCGGTGCAGCAAAGTTCGGCACAGCTGGTAGAGCCCGAACGATGAAGTGACATTTTCAGCGCAGTGCTCGGGAGAATAACCGATAGTGCCGAGTATTCGGGGCGTTAGTGCCTCTCGTACAACAGAGCGACGCGTATAAACGTTCGCGGGAAATTCATCGCTCATATCGAAGAGTTGTACTTGTTTTTTCCGCGTCGTCGATTGACGCGCGGGGCGAAGGTGGCGCGTATCGCGCGATCGAACAAGAAAAAAACGAAAAACTCGTCGGTCCACGCGTTTGTTGGGATGAGAGGTTCGTGCGATGAGACGACGAGTTGAGAACGAGCGAGGATCGCGTTAACGGTACGAAACGAATTCACGAGGAATAACGCAGTGCACGAGGCTCTTCGTCATCCGATTGTACGATAGGCAGTGAGACACGTAACGCGTTTTGGGCTTTGTGGGCTATGTGCGAATATATGAGAGAGAGAGAGAGAGAGAGAGAGAGAGAGAGAGAGAGAGAGAGGGAGAAAGAGGGTGAGGGGGCGGTCGTGAGTAGAGCGAGATGGAGAGAGTGGAAGAACAGTGGCATAGCCCAATAGAGCGCTAGGGTGAAATTGTGTTGTGAAACGTCACTAATGTCCGATCTTGAGCATCCGAAACTCAAACTGATGACGATGCGTTTCCTCCTTTCCCGCATCAAATTTCAATCTCCGATCATTGATCATTAATCTCGATTAATTTCCTCGTAATGTCATTGAATGGACATTTCGACTATGAATTATTACGTAATTGTCCGCAACTCGAACGCGAATGTTCAATTTGGGAAAAAAAACCACCCGCGTAGTAACTTTTCGCACAATCATGACTTATGTTCGTGCAAGCTAATATTTTTATTTTGTACGCATTCGGAGCAAACGAGCGATGCTTGTAGTAAGCTAACGATGTACGGGCCTCTTTTGAGGTTAGGCCCGTTATTTTCATGATTCGCATTCGCGACACGAATTGGTTCTTTGGCAAGTTTCTCGTGGTCGACGTTTCATCGACGTTACTTGCGATGTCGCACACATTTTATTGTTGTACGGGAAATTATTACTTCGCGAAGATTGATTGCATGTAAAATTATCGTTTGGCCTTCTCATTCGAAAGTATTGTTATTCGAAAAATTATTTTTATTCGGAAAGTTATTATTCGGAAGATAAATCGGAAAATAATAATTGTTCGGAATATTATTATTCGAAATATTATTAGTTTTTCGGAATTTTATTAATTTTCGAAATATTAGATTTTCGGAATATTATTATTTCTCGAAATATTAGTTTTTTGGAATATTATTATTATTATTATTCGGAATATTAGTTCTTCGGAATATTATTATTATTCGAAATATTATTAGTTTTTCGGAATATTATTATTCGAAACATTATTAGTTTTTCGGAATGTTATTATTATTATAAGGAGTTTTTTTTCAATACATTTTTTATAATAGATTTTATTACTCCGGGCAATCCACTTCCTCAGTTTGCACTCTGAAACATTAACCTATCCCCGGGGGGTTAGGCTCAATCTTCATCTAGACCGGAACAATAATGCTGGGCGACACTTAAAGGGTCCAATCATTATTATTAAAAAAATGATTATTCGAATGATTATTATTTTAATTCGGAATGTTATTATTATTCTTTGGAAAATTATTATTGTGATTCGAAAGGCTATTATTTTTCAAAAAATCATTGTTCCAAAAATTATTGTTGTTTGTAGAAGAATGACTGTGCGAGACATTGACGTTTCCCTTCATTGTTATAACACTTATGCGGAACAGCCTTTGTTGTTGCATTAAGAATTATTATAATTACATCGAAAAACAAGTATCACTGGACAGAAAATCAAATCAGGAAAAATCGATGCAAACGGCGAAGATTTTTTTTGGTTTAATCTTGTAGAATTAAACAGTGATAAGAAATAAACGCTCAACGGTGCTGCAGACTCGAATAATTTGCTGATAAATAAATCAATCTTGTGTCTTATAAATGTAAGGATATTGCGGTTGAATGTAAATGGATAGCAATTCTTTTTCTAGACATAGATACGTCCAAAAGGGGTTCAACTTTGAAGTTTCCGTAAATTTCGCTGCATTGCTCGCATGTAAAATAAAATTTTTGTTAGGTTAAAAGTTTACTCTGTTGTGGCGCCAGATGGCAAAGAAAACTTCTTGACGAATCGTCAATCATGCGTCCCGTCATTGTAAATATCCACATAAATGACGGGACGAGGTTGCTAATGATATCTTTCTTTTTTTATTCCCTGCAGGTGCGACACCAAAACGTGGACGGTATTCCGCCATTGGAAATGTCAAGTCAGGCGGTCTGTAGCCACCGCTCCAGTAGCATAACTCCGCGTGAGAGACAATCGCCCATTATCGAGTAATCGTCATTGGCAAAAATATTTGCCTGAGTCTGAGAGAGCGGGTTTCTACTCTGGAAGTGGAAGACGAATCACAGCCAGGCCCTCCAGCTCTCTGCACAACCGTTCCTTCGGATACCCTCGGGCTTAGCCATCAACATCGCAGGGTTGTGAACGAGTAACAATGCCAGCGACTGACGCGACCGCTCCCCCGACGCAGCAAAGCCCGAACGAGAATGGCAATGCGGCGGCCACCGGAGCGGGCTCCGCGCCAGCCGAAAACAACCCCAACATCGCCAGGGCTGTCGGTACGGTGCTCATTAATCGTGCTCGCAACAACAACAATCAACACATCTGGTATCACATGCGAGACCAATTGTTTCACGCGCTCTTCATCAAGGCAGCCCTCGCTTACGCCAGAATCTTTCCCCGCCCGGTCAGAAGATTCATCGAGTTCGTAGTACTGTTGAAGGTGAGTATCGTACGACTGGATAGTTTTTCAAAATTTTCAACAGTACAAAAACGGCAAGCTACAGAACTAAAAGTTTTATTTTTGACAACAAACAATTTTTCTTACCCACCTAGGTAGATGTAGCCCGTTAAACATTTATTATCAACCAATGGATGAACATAAAAATATCGTACGATCATACGATTGAAAATGTTATAGAGTAGGCTCCGTCCGAATTTCATGTAAATCGGATGATTATATTTTACAGTGAAGTTTGCATGGTTGGACTCCAACGAAGAATCTTTTTTCTTTCTTTGTTTTCATTAGTGTAGGGATTTTTTCTTGGCAATTTATGTTGTAGATTTGTAATAACGATTCTGAAAAACGTTTTGAGGGATTTTCGCTGCCCAAATCCGGTACAAAAATATTTTGGCGAACGAAGAAAAAGTAATTTTTGTTGCTTTTCGACGATGCAAACTTGGAAAACATCAGATTTTGAGATACGATTTGTACCTTTTTTTCAAACATAGTTTGGATAAAACGCAAAAAAGGAGTGAATCGTAGTCTGGCGGTTCGCCGTAGCGCAGTGGACCATCTGCAAATCACCGTAACACGCTCAGTTTTTAGAATTTTTACAAAATCTTGCGAATTATAGTTAAGACCTTGGCCATGAAAATATTTCGTAAAATAATATTTTTTAAATTTCAAGCTCATGCAGACCTCTTAAAGGGATATTCTACCTCCTCGGGGGAATTTTTTTCCCCGATTTTCGTGAACTGCTCTTTATGGAAAAATAATAACGTGACACTTTAAAACTTTGACATTACAGTATTGTCCTTACATTACGAAAAAAGAATTGCATGCTCGCCGGCGTGATTGCGTTCGTCGGAATGCTCGGTAAAAAAGAAAACAAAAAGAATCTTAATTTGCATACAAACCGCTATCGCATAAGCCACGGAATGAGTTTGCGTGAAAATATTGAAAAAATCGCGGACTTTCGAAAATGTCAATCTAGGGATTGACATTTATTGCTCTTTTCTATAACGAACAAAAAATTGGCGAATATTGATCAATCTAAATGGTTCATCCAATAGCCCTAGAAATGTCGAGAAAAAAAATGTACATAAAAAGAAATATGTAAACATGTTAGATTGAGAGAAGAGTTTTTTTAAATCGTGTTTGTTCAGAAAGTGGTTTTGAAAAAGACGCGTTTAAAATTCCACCTTTGAAGCTTCTACTTGCGAAAGGTGAGTCGGTTCTCAGGTCTCACAACTCCGAGAATATAGGGAATGTCCGGCCATAAATTTGACGAAACATTCTCAGAGGTGTATACGTTCGAATCAGACGATGTACATTTTTTTACATGAATTTTCCAACCCGAGAATTTAGAATGTCCCCTTAAGGCTACATCTACCTGGAGGCCCGAAAAAAATGGCCAAATTTCGAATGTTTTTTTTCTGGCGAACGGTTGGTGAAAAAAAATCTAACATATCTTGACGTATCATTTCTAACATATTTAACATATATTCTAACATATACTATATATATTGAGAGCCTTTTAAAAAAATCACGCAAACTACAGAAAAACATGGCCGTCGGCAGATGATGACATTTTTTCGCGACGTTTGGCGGTGGACACTCTCCAGCTTGAACGGTCTATCTGAAATCTAAATACCAAACGGGTTATTCAAGTTAACGACAAATACGAGTCGTTGACGATCGTCAATTTTTAAAATGTTTTTTTTTTAAACAACGTGGCGACAAATTTAAACTCAAGCGTACAAAATGTATGAAAATGGTCGTAATTTTTACGTAACTATTCAAAAATGAAAATCGCTTTATAAAAAGTGAGATTATCAACGACCTTCAAATGTTTCTCATCGTATCTTCTGTACATTTGGAAACAATCCATTAGGTCGATCCCAAGATATCATGTTCACCGACTTTGGAAAGAGTGTTTTGAGAAAAATGCGTTTACGGGGTTAGGCCACAGTAACGGGTATAAAATCATGTGCGAATGTAGCTATTTTTTTTTCGTATGAAAAAGTGATTCACTCATAAAATTAATTGCACATCTATTTAGTATGAATATCTAGCTGTTAGAAAATATATACATATTTTTTTCGATGTACAATGTGTCCAACTACTAATATTTTTTTGTTATCTTTTTTTAGGCGCTCCGCGGCGCGACATTTAGCATCCACAATTTTTTACCTAGAACTTCTCGTCAATCTACATTAGAATACCTAGAGAAGTACGTACGGAATTTGAAAAATATTGTTTTATTCAAAAGTTGTACGTATTTGAATGAATTTTCAGTTAAAAATTTCGTATAAAACTGCTCATAAAATGAAAAGTTTTCGATTAATCGGAAATTTCGTACGTACGTCTCTGCGAAATGCAATTAGGAACATAACTTTCAAATTTAAAGTAAATCGAGTGAAAATTGTTGAAGTCATTTGTAACGACAATTCAAAATCGAATAGTAACTTATTCTTATGATGATAAAGCACCGTTTTAGCGAGAAAAGAAATCGATTGTTTGGAAATTCTACTGTGGCCTTACCGCTTAAAGTATGAAGTATGGTGCTGCTACCGCACGCCCGGCCGAATATTAGAAGTTGTGGCTCTTTTAAATTTAGGAATATTTCAATGCATTTTTCAGGGAATATAGCTAAAAGGTCATATATCGAATAAAATTTTTTTGGGAAATGCAATTTTTTCACCCACCTCAGTAGATGTAGCGCGTTGAACGAATGAGACTTGACCCTGACCAAAGTGTGTGTGCCGTTCTTTGGACATTTCAGGCCATAATGGCGTTCTTCGTGATGGCGTACATCCACATAGTGTTCTCGCGAGCGCCCACCAACTGTCTCGAGCACATAAAGGACGAGTGGCCGCGGGATGGTATTTTGCGTGTCGAGATACTGCGCAACGGTGGCGAGGATTACAGCATAGAGAAGAGTTACGCCAAGGAGGCGAAGCTTCGTCAGGAGAGAGTCGACGACATCAACAGCGTGCTCGGATTATTGGCGAGGGACGGGTGAGTTCTCGACAAAAATACGTGTCTCTGGAAAACCGGAAATCCCTGGAAGGGAAGAAAGAGAAAATATTGTTCGATTTGTGCTCGCAGATTTATAAATATCGAGCCATCGGCAGTGGACGAGGAACAGACCGTGGGCGCAGCTACCGGTGAGAACGATCATCAGAACGCAACTCTCGTTGATAACGCGGCGCAGAGCTTTTCCTTGGATACCGACGATACCAACGGTCCGCGGGTTACCAACGCGACGGCAACGAGTCCGCCGTTGTCCACGAACCTGTGGACCGGGGGGACAAGCACCGAAGCCAAAGAGGTAACCATTATCGACGTGCCAATTAAGGGGTGAGATGCAGCCAAAGGCGTGAAAAAACGAGCATTTTCAATAATTTTTTTAATAGTAATTACGCTTGTTTTACATAAGTCGTTACACAGACGTTTTATGTTATATTTCAACTTGATTTGTACAAATTGTCAAAGAAAAATATTGTTCATTTATGAAAAATATCGCATTCTTTGTCGGACCCCCTTTCGACCAAAAAATCGCTCGTTTATTGTTAAAAAATAGAAGTTTTCAACAAAAATGAAAATCCTTCGAATAAGGACTAGTTTTTAATGCTATCAATAAGCACACCAAATTTCATCAAAATCTATCGAGGGGTTTTTTAAATTATAGTGGTCACCGGCTTGAAAAACAAAGTTTCGAGAAAAACGCGTTTAAAGTTTTTGGATGTGGATACGGTATTATATGTTCGTAAAATTTTGAGCTCGGTGGATGAAGCTAAACGTTTTTTTCAGTTTTTTGATCCGCTGAATCCGAATATCACATTTTTTTGCCGAAAAGTCGAGCATTCAATTCTTTATAGCCAATTGTCAAATTAATTTTTCACAAAATTAAAGTTTTTCGGGATGAATTTTTGTTGCACATTTTGGGCGATTTTAAAACGAAAGTATTCTTTATAAAAATTTTGAGTAATACATTGTTGAACATTTCTGACAGAATTTTCCAATTTTACACTTGATTTATGTATAGAAATACTAATTAAAAATTACTTACATCGAATCGTCAATTCCTGGCCCATACAATAGGGCTTCTGCCGATGTGGAAGCTTCCAAAATATCAATTTGTTGTTGTCTTCGAAGCATTCTGCCTTCCCGGGTATTATCGTTTGCGCGTTTGTCAGCCGCTAACTGCCATGGGGACCCTACGCCCCTTCACTAATTGTGGGATATCCCGGAAACTATTGATCGGATTGACGTGAAATTTTCAGGGAATATTTTCGAAACATCATACTTCAAGAAAATGTTGAAAAAAAGATCGATTTTTTTGAAAATTCTTACTGCATCTCACCCTTCAAAGTCTTATCGCCAAGAGGGGCATTCCTTCTTTATTGACGCAAATGCTAATGGTACTTCCGGTTCGACAGCCGCCCGACGAAGGGACCGTAGCCACGACCAAGTCCAGCGCGAACGTGACCGAGGAAAGCGATCAGCTATCCACCGCTGATAACGTTCTTCAACCTCTGAAGAGTCAAGTTCCGGAAGTCGAGAAACTAGTTCGCGCAGGTTCGTCTCTCTTAAACAACCGATCCACCGCCTTTCTCCTTCCAATTCTCGTCTTTAAAACCCGCGCTGTTGGTTCATACGAGTCATTGAAGGACGTCCAGTATTTCCAGAGGACGAATACATCGTCGAGTATTCGCTGGAATACGGGTTTCTTCGTCTCTCCCCGGCTGTACGCAGGAGGCTCAACATACCGGTGAAAATCGTGACGCTCGATCCGCTTAACGACAAGTGCTTCGGCGACGCTTTTTCGCGGCTGATCCTCAACGAGCTCCTCGGCTATGACGATCTTCTCATGGCGAGCATCAAAACTCTCGCCGAGCACGAGGACAACAAAGGCTTCCTTCGGTACATCCGCTTTACTTTTTCTAACTTAAAAAAACAAATTTAAGTAGCAACGCACATTAGCGTTTGATGCGATTCTCAATCTCGTTTTCAGGAACGTCATAACCGGCGAACACTATCGATTCGTCAGCATGTGGATGGCCAAGACGTCTTATCTCGCGGCTTTCTTCATCATGCTCATTTTCGTAAGTATCGGTCTCTCCCCGACATTGTCCGAAGAAAAGCTCCGTCCCTTTAGCTCCGTAGGCAAACGAGGAACCTTTGTAACTTTTCCATGTCCGTCAGTCATGGCCGAGCAGTGGCTACGCTTTTAAATTGCTTTGCGAGTACATGCTTCGGGGCATCGCAATCAATTTGTAGCGAGATTCTGGGAAAAAGGCTTTTTTTAAGGGTTTCGCGCTCCCCATCGAATGATGGCTCATTGGACAGGTCTTTGAAAATGAAATTCAGTTTCCATTAGCCATTTTTTCTATTTTTAAGCCCCGTTTGCAAGCTTCAAAGTGACGCGCAATGTCACCGCCTCATTTTCCGATCGTTGATTTCACAAATCTTAAACAGTTCCAGGTCCTAGCGCATTTCAATATAACATTCGATGAAAATTATTTCGGTCAAGTTACTGTTAAGTTGACTGCATGGAAACTCCATAAGAGGACTGCACAAAACTTTGTCGTGTGTTGCTTGAAGCCTCGTTAGAGGCTACATCTACCTGGAGGCCCGAAAAAAATGGTCAATTTCCAATTTTTTTTCTGCGAAACAGTTGGTGAAAAAGAAACGCATTTTATTTTAACACAAAGGTACTTGTACTTATTCTAACACAAAGGTTTATTTTAACACAATTGAGAGCTTTCAAACAAGAAAACGGCAGATAATGATTTTTTTCGGCTACGTCTGGCACTGGACACTCTCCAGGTTAAACGGTCCATATGAAATTAAAAAACGAAACGGGTTATTCAAGTTAACAAGAAAAGCGAGTTGTTGACGATCGTCGATTTCTAAAATCTTTTTTTTTTTTTCAAACTACGTGGCGACAAATTGAAACTCGAGCATACAAAATCTATGAAAAAGTCGTCATTTTGATGTAACTATTAAAAAATGAAGATCGATTGTGAAAAAGTGAGATGGTCAACGACCTTTAAATTTTTCTCATCGTATCTCCTGGAAATTTGGAAACGATCGTTTTATTGGCTGTCCAACGACTTTCAAAACAGTATTTTGAAGAAAAAAAAAACGCGTTTAATGTTTGAAGTATGGTGCTGCTAACGCTCGCCCGGCCAACTGTTAGAAGCTGTAGCTCATTTAACATTAGGAATATCAATGAAATTTTCAGACAATATAGCTAAGAGGTGATACTATAGAATACAAATATTTTTGGATAATGCAATTTTTTGACCCACCTAGGTAGATGTAGCCTGTTAATGAAATATCGAAAATCAACCATCAACGTCATGTAAATGGCATGGACGAGGCCTCGAGCCCGCGTCACAGATTCAAATTTGTTCCCCGGAGGACCGGACGGTCGGTAAGACGAAGTCTGACACACGCGCGTAGAACCCGAGACGCAATAATTGTCCGCCATAATTTTTCGTTTCGACGATTGATAGGCAAATGGGTCTTTAATCACACGTGGTCGTGAAGTTTTTTTTGCTCGTACGTACGCGGTATAGGTGATCCGGTGGTGGGCGACGATGGCGCCACCGGGGTTTGCGTAACGGGATACGGCAATCAATTCAAAGTAAGCAGCGCGGGTAGTAGCCCCCGGGTTGTGCGGTGGTGGTTTCTGGTGTACGTGTATACGATGCGCGGACGCTCGACCCCTCGCTCGTCCCGGGCCGGCGACCCCCCTCCCCTCGCCTCTTCACCGTTCAACCTGTTCGTATAAATCAACGTTATTAGGGGGCATCATATTCGTGTTGGCGCTGCTATTCCACGACCGTACAGTGGAGAACCCCAAGCTGGTCATTTTGTATCAAATTATCGTGATATACGTCCGACTCGGTTGGCCCGTTCCGCCCTTCCCTCTAACCCTGCGACTCGTCTACTTTACGATCAACGCGCGAGACGCCGCTTTTTCACGTCGCCCAGGCAATGCCCGAGCTTTTTATTTTCCAAGCGAAAAATCGGAGGTTTGAGAACTCCAATGGGGGCGAGGTAGATATATATATATATACATATTCAATAGTGTACCGGAACGAGCCGTCTTCTGACACATCATCCACATGTACATAGGTAGTCAGAAGTGACTGTATAAAGAACTTGATTAAGGGGTTAACTACTGTGACGCCCCGAAAATCAGGGTTATTTAAAACATTTATTTTTGAGGAATAACATGATTGAAAATTCGTTTAGATACTTATTTGTATGTACATTAACAAAGTTGTGTACGAAATTGCATTAAAAATATTAATAATTAAAGAAGTTATAAACAAACTCGAGAAGGACCTTTGAAAGTGAGGGGCTCAACGGTGTCATTGATTTTGGTCACTCCGTTGATCTAAAACAAAACAACCCAGTTTGTTTAATAGATAATATTGGCTAAGCTTTTACCCAGATTTTTGTTTGTTATCGTGCTTCAATCTTGGAAAAGGAAATTTGGCGATTATTTCGCGTTTTTTCGAAGAAAATTGACATTATTATTGTTGATAAATAACGAAAGAAAATGTTAACGAAGAAAAACGAATAAGAGCGAAACAGAGACAGAGAATCAGTGCCTTCGGTATTTGGTGCGAAAATGTGGGACAGCTGGGAATTCTTGTCTGGCCTGGAGTGTCATGCTATCCCTAGGCCCATTCGATACGAGCAGAGGCCGCAGAAAGAGACAGAGAACACGCTCGTTTAGAACTGTTTGTTTGGCATTTCGTGCTCTGGAAAGGAAGTCCTCCCAGAGCACCCAAACAAACCAAACTTTTATACATCACTGACATAAAGATGGAATGGAAAGTAAGAGATAGATATAGATAGATAGCGCTAGGACCAAGCAGGGTCCTCTGGCACGAAATCCTCATATTTCCTACATCTTATAGAAATAAATACAAAGGAATGAAAGGAAAAACTCCGTACAATAACAAAAATAGGTGACTGTATTCAATGCAAAAACAATATAAAAATGATACAAATAAAAGATAACGAAACACAAAATGACAAATAAATCGCAGGGAAATAAAATAAAACAAAAATAAGATACAAAACTAAGAGCGATAACAATATAAAAGAAGAGTAACAAGAGAACGATCATGCCGCTCGAAACCCTGCATTATCTAGAGAGTAACCTCAGCAAGCATTTTCTTAACCAGTAAATTAAAATCTCGTTCCCTTAAGGGGTCATCTCACTTTAGACGCTAAAAGGCTATTTTCATGAATTTTTTTGATACGTTTATATGATCGATATTGATATAAAAGTTGTTACACTTAATAAATACGCTTTCGAAATACTCTTAAAAAATGTATAGACGAAAATGGTAGTTAAAAAAATGCCCTAAAAAAATTGTAGGTCCGCACTGTGAATGAAATCTCGGAGATGGATCATACGAAACAAAAAAATCAAACGGTTTTAGATTCAGTATGTTAATGGCTATAGCGCATGTCATACGATTTTTTATATATGCAAAAATAACAAAATGGCGGACATTTAAAAAAAATGTGTTTTTTCACCGTTTTTGGCAACAAAAAATAGTAAATATCAAAATTTCGAAAAATCCTTCATAGTTATAAAGAATATGTGGTTGAAATTTCATAAGGACCGGTTCAGTAGTTTCGAAGATTTTATCAACAAGCCGTCGAAAACCTGTTTTTTTTTTTTTTTTTTTTCAGAAAAGCGCGTTAAAAATTTATTTGGGCTACATGAATAGATAAAAACAATTTTGTATATATTTATCAAGCGTAACAACTTTTATATCAATATCTATAATATCAACCTATTAAAAAAATTCATGGAAATAGCCTTTTTTTAGCGCCTAAGGTGAGAAGACCCCTTAAAGCCATGATATTTGGAGGAAGTTTATTATAAAACTGTGCCGCAGAGATATAGAAGGTATGTTTCAAATATTCCGTATCGAAACGCGGTATTGATATGGCCTTCAAGTTTTTCTCTTCAACCATTCATTTCGAAAAGCGACCTGAGATGTGCTCCTCTTTATGTGCGAAGGACCTTGGCAGTTAGATATATCTTGAAGTTATTCCGTCTTGAATCCAATCGCAGCCAAGTGAGCTTTGTCCAGTGTGGCGTCACATGCTCAAATCATTTCACATCAAAGATATATCGCACACACGAGTTTAAAGCGACCTTAAGGATCTTGTTGTATTCTCATTCTCTTTCGTTCATTCGACAGGAACAGTAGTCAAGTACAGGCAAAATCAAAGAGAAAAAAATCCGGTCAATGAAATATTGCGATATAACACTAAAATAGTAGTATAGTTCTTTACTTCCGAGCACATCCTTGCAGGTATTCTGCACAGTTGGCCCCTCTGTACATTGATAGCATTTTACACGTTTCCTTCTTTTGTTGTTAACATTTATCTTTCGTGCATTTTCTCCTTTATGTTTCCTTTCTTACCATGCATTCGAAGGCTGTTGGACACTCGCACAATTCTGTGATCGATTTCCCTTCCATTACTTTATTAATTTTTCCTCGTAGGAAAAATTCCTCCCTTCTGCACCCTCTTCGCAACTTTTCCAAACCATCTACCACGTATTCGTTTTTTCTTTAATTTTCCCGCATTCAAGTACGTGTTCCTAACTTTCTTCCTCCTTTCTACGATACCAGCATAGAGTATCCCTTTTTACTTCCTTCTACATTTTCGCATCTTACCATGACCCATGTTTTTTTAGTTCTTCCCACTATACTCGTCTCCTCCCAGTACTCTTCCATTTCTATACGCTGTTTTCCGTTTTTGAACTCCCTACAATCCGTCGAATTCTCACTTTTGTTCCAGACTTGTAGTATTTCCCGATTGATTCTTATGCGTATAGCTCTTTCGGATATATTTCTTACTCCCTCCGTATCTTCGTCTCTTATACTTTGCCACTCCCACTCCTACCTTCTCCATGGCTTCTTCATTTATAGTCCCCGTTTGGATGGCTTTGCATTTAATATTGCTCTGGCTTCTTCTTTCAAAAACTTTTTGGCCAGCTATCTCTGTTGCTCTAACTGCTCTTTTCTGTTTTTATTCTTCATACGTAGCTAGGCGTATTGCCATTTATATCCATTGCCATTTTAACATATTTACTCGGTAATTTTTCTATTTGCTCCCTCCTCTTCTACTCCCACGTCTCTACTCCGTGCGACATCTCTGCTATTGCCTGCATGAAGCATAGTTTTCTCCTTAGACTACCTACCTTCTTGCCCTTTTGCGTATACCACATCCTTTCATTCCTCTTCGTATTTTACCCGCTTTTATTTTCTCGTGGCACACTCAAATGTTTGACTCTTCCTAGCGTTTGTTTCTTCGCTAGAGTGAATAACTTTTGAATAACCTAACATTTCATTTGCCAAATAATTCGATGGCATTTCTCCAATGATGGAATTCAATCAGCCCACGTAACTTTGCCTCCCCAATATACAAATCGGGTTATCACGTCACAATCCAACATTTCGATTGTGTCGAAGCTTCCATCCTTGGAACGCAACGAAAGTTCTTTTTCACATTTACACCTAATTTTTTAAATTCCACAAAATCCTTCGTTCCAGATTAATATTCTAGATAATCGAGCTTCCGAAAAAAATGCTCAAGGGTCTTTTGTCGAGATAATCTGCCAAGAGAAATTACACCGATGTGGAAATATTGATTTTCGTTGCCCTCCAACGATGCAAACTCACAATCCCACAAATTTCGTCGCAGCTTCGAGAAGTCTTGAGCTAAATTTAAAATGGTGTCCAGCCGGACTTGACGAGGACGGCGGACAATGTCCCGTATCGTGTCCTCTGGACGTGTATTTTTGCTCGGGCGACAAGGTGAAGAGAGCCCCCGGGGTACGAGGGAGACAAACGGTGCAGAGGTACGTGCGGATAACCCGTGGCGATGCACGTGACACCGACCCGACTAAAGTGTTGCGTGTACGTGTTTGCAAGGACTCTCCACGTACATGTGTACCACGTGTATGTATGTAAATGTCTATAGCGAGGCGCGGACAATCACGTGCAACACACAGTCGTTCATTTTCTGCGGATGGCGCGCGACGAAGCTCGATATCACCTGCCTAGCCCCGAGCCCCTTCCCCCGACCTCCTCCCCGAGTATACGGCGAACATTTCTCTGTCATGTCCACGCGATACACCTTCGATTCAATCTCTCCTCGCGTAATGCAACTGTCAAATTTTCTATATATATACGTTCGAGCGAGAACAAGTGAAATGAGGATAACAGAAGATTCATCTCCGAGGCAAGAAACGAGAACTCTCCCCGGAGGACGATTATCGGTACGGTAGCCCGTTACGTCTGCATTCACCGGCCCTTAGCATCGGTATAGAGCCAACCAACGATTCGATCAATATGACACTCGATCCGTGTACCTCCACGCCCCCGCTCGAACCCTACTGCCCGACCTTTCTCGCGGCTCCAATGGTGGGCGTTTCGGTGACGCAATAGCTGAGTCCCTTTATTTCGAAGGGCCGTCAAGAGCGAGATGTACGCTCGACTCGCAGGGACTCGGGTAGAGAGGGATGCTCCACCGCATGGATCCTCCTCCCCGTGCAGCAGACACTGCAACAAATATAATTGACCTGTTTCGCGATGCTTATCGCAGCTTAATCCCCATTAATTGAGCCTCCCAGCGCTGCGCGGGGCGACGATCGATCGATTCGTTGATCGCGTATGGGTATTCGCGGGGGAACGTCCTGGAGGCAAACGTCGCGTAGTGGCGAGTTGGAATAAACGAGTGTGGAAAAAATAGAGCTAAGAAAGGAGGCGAGGAGAAGATGGGCAGGTGTGGTGGTGGTGTAGGATGAACAGTAGGGTGGTTTTGGGTCAATTGTTTGGGGCTCGTAGACATGTGGATAAAATGGATAACACTGGCAAGAGGAAATCAAATTGAAGTCTATGGATTTTCACAGGATAGAAAGCTTAAGGGGCTACACCAGTGTGAACGCTGAAAAAGTTCCTCCACTGCTGACATGATTCCGGCGGATTGAGTAGCTGAAACCGAAAAAGAAAAAAATGTCGTTAAACTGGAAGATATTTCCTGTACAACGACGTAGGATTTTCGAAAAATATCAAAATGGCGTAGTTGTGAAAAAAGTCTGTTTTTTGCCTACAAAATGGTCGTTTTTCTCAATGCCAAATCGTCAATTTTCATCCAATCAAAAATATCCTACGTCATTGTAGAGGTTATATATTCAAGAGTACTCAGTTCAAATTTCAAGTCAATCGGATGATTGCTCTTTGAGTTAAGTCAGCAAATTAAAAAAATCTCATTTCGAGAAAAACGCGTTTAAAGTTTTAACTATCGATTTTTGCAAGATAAATTGATATTTACCATAAAAAACGGCTAATCAGCTATACCTGACCCATACAATGGACCCTCCTCTTCCTCGAATAATGCTTGCTGAGAGGCTGAAGCTTTTCACATTGGGATTGTCCCTTAAGGGGCTCAACCACATTTTACACACTTTTGATGAGTTTTTATGGATATCGAGAGTTTTGGAGGAAATTAATTGTGAATTCCTATGCCGGTGATAAAAATACATCGATAGGGAGTGAAAAAAAAATTGCATTCAATTTTCTTTTGCGTTGGATAATAATTTGTGGCTTTGATAAATGCACGCTATTTTTTCTGTTTCGATTAGAAAGTTCGCTCTGCGTTCATTCTTTTTCAATTGATTCTTGTTTAAAATACCGTTTGAGTCATGCGGATCCGATCATTTTTCAATTTTTGACAGAATTTTCATAGACGGACCATCGATTTTGATCCCTTTCTACCACGTTTTTATTAACTCGCTTTCTTTGTTGTCTTTTTGTCTGTTCAGTAAAATTTTTGCAATCGATGTTTATTTGTTTTCAAACATCGACAGCTGATGATGAACATATCTCTGTTCGGTACAAATTTTACAATTGATTTTAAACTAATTTCCGGATGAGCTAGAGACTTGAAATTATGAACATCGCTGAGATCTGGATGACACACAAATAAACAGAAAGGCAAGTCCGTCACAGAGAGAGAAAAAGAGAAAGTAAATTTGAAAAAAAAAAGAAAAAAAAATAGTTTAGTCAAAGAGAAAGAATGAATAAAATAATAATATTAACAGTGAATAGTGCATTAGTAACAATTTCTACGGTAGTCAAGGAGACAGTCCCCTAACGCAAGTGACGCCTAGAGAAGGAGAAGCATAACTTCACACACAAGACTAAAAAGCAGAAAATAAAATTATTTAAATAACAAAATAATTTTTGAGCCACGTTTTTAAAACGGACGAAAAAGTATGAAATAATTTCTCCTAGCCCCATACAGATTTATAACCCAATACAGATTTCGAACCCCATACAGATTGTCCTGAAAATTTGTGATTGTGAATTTTGTATAGCCATGAAAATACTTGTAAGATTTAAAATGAAACACGTGGGGCGCATGCAATAGATGCAATAGATAATTGATGCATGAATAATTCACCTAAGTCACTAACAATTCGATTGCACTACTAATGATATGAACTGTTGTGTGAGTTTTCTCAACGACAGCTATTCCCTACACTGCATCTATTGCATGCGCCCTACGTTTTTCGTTTTAAATCTTACAAGTAAATATTTTCATAGCTATTAAAAATTTCCAATCACAAATTTTCTGGACAATCTCTATGGGCTTAGGAATCAGTATTGGCTTACGAATCTGTATGGGGCTAGGAGACATTATTTCATACTTTTTAGTCCGTTTTAAAAACGTGGTTTAAAGATTATTTTTGTATAAAAATTATTTTCCATACACACCCTTTGCCTCTTTTTCGGCTATCTTTCAAGTGCACGTTGCACGAGAACTAATATGGATATAGGGATGAATCAAAGGGCACTCTCAAAGTCTACTGGAATTACTTTCAAGACTCCCTTACGAAGTTAATGTCACTCAATGGAGAGCGTTTCTGCAGCGATTTTAAACTTTGGGATTTCGGCAATTCCAGAAAAGTAGCCAAAAGAGTCGAAAATGTTTATTGCGACTTTTAAACGATTTCAACGGTTTATCCGATGGAACATTTTCCGCTGATTACGAATATCACCGAGTCTGCGTCGAAAGCTTAAAATTATGCCGGCTTAACGCGAAAAACGAGTTTCCATACAGATCCGACTATTTTCAATTGAAATTTCGCATTTTTTGACAAAATTAATAGTCAATTCGTATTCAGGAGGAAAATAGATTGATATGGATGCATAAAAAAATGTTTAACCAACATATTTTCCCATCTCGGCAAAAAAATGTCTTCACTCAATCACCGCATATTTGTTTTCTATTTTGATTTGGAACTCCACTCTGTGCGCATTCTCTTCGTAATCGCTTTCTCGCAAAAATGCCGTTTCATTTATGTAGTTTTGATGATTTTTCGATTATTGGCGTGATTTCAAAGATCGACCCTCGATTTTTGTCAATTTTTTCTATCACACACCCTTTGCTTTTTTTTCGGCCATTTTTCAAGTGTACTTTGCGGGAGAAGTAATTGAGATCTCGGAATAAATCAACGGAATTTTCTGAGTCTACCAACATCCTTTTCGAAAGCCACCATTAAATTTATGTCACTCATATAGGAGGGAAGCCGCAGCCATATGAAATTTTGTAATTTCCCCCATTCCAGAGAAACGAAATGCAAAAACCCCAAAGAAAAGGGTCGAAAAAGTGCCCCATTTTGAAACAATTTCAAGGATCTTTCCGATGGGAAATTTTCTGTCGATTACAAATATCACCGAGTTTTTATCGAAAGCTTAAAACTACGTCGGCTAAACACGAAAAACGTCTAGTCACAAACTTTTGACGATTTTGCAAATAAAAACGTTGGGTTTGGGAAAAAAGTAATGATGAATTCGTGTTCAAAGGTTAAACATCGATATAAAATTATAAAAAATACTAACAATTCAAAAAAACTTCGGACTTTGGCTAAAAAAAGGTTCCTCACTCCGTGCTCGAATGAGAAATTACCCCCTGCGAGAGCCATGGTTTTCAGCCACCCTATGTGGCTCGAGAATAACCAAGGACGAGGTTACGACGTGTGACGAGTGTGAAATTGGGTCGAAGAGAAGATCGTTCGTTGACACGCGGATTCTCTCGTCGAGGGATACATCGACGTTATCCGTGTACACGCGATCAACGAGAATAATCGCCGTTTCTAGCGCTCGCCACACAGTCACACGTGGATCTTCGAAATGACGCCTCGAACGTCCCAGACCTTCTAACTCGACGGCGAAGAAATCCACGAGAACGCGCGACTACTCGGGGAATTTGAGAACGTCGTAACGAGCTTTCCCAACGCCAGAAGGAAAATTCTATCTCGAACGAGACGGCAAATTGCGCCCAGGTGACGAATTCCCGTTTCGCACACGGCCAAACCGGAAGGAGGTTGCGCGAGGGGGATGGAGCGGGGGGCGGTAGCGCGATTGTCACCGCTGCGCGAACGAGGCGATCGAGCTACCAACGAATAATAGGATTCGACGGATGACTAGTCGCGAAGATTGGGCCGGCCACCTGATACCCCAACGACGAGCAATCCTACTGCACTCCTATGACGTTATCAAGCGCACGGAGAAATCCTCCCTCTTTATATTTGCCGTTGGAGTACCTTCGAATACAGTGTGCGTGCGGAAAGAAGCACGCGCCGGTCTCTCTCTCTCTCTCTCTCTCTCTCTCACTCCCCCCCCTTCGAGGTAGATTCGATTGATCGAAACAATCTTCGAGAAACGCGCGAGACTATAACCGGAAACTCGACGCGACATTCGTTTGTCGTAGGAACTTTCGTAGTTGGAACTTAGTCGCTGGGAATGTCTGGAATGTTTGAGTGCTCGGAGTCATTTCGATATACGACGGGGAATCGTTCGGCTACTTTTCGATTCCTTTTTTAAGCACCATCGTAGCCTGAAAGATCAAGGGTATTAGGGAACTGGATTTCATGAAAATCCTGTAAAATATTATATTACAGAAAAAAAACGAGGTCTCGAAGATTCTAAACCCAAATGAACTCAAGTTATTTCAGGCTCCTTTGGGAAATTAGGATTTTCGTTTGCTCGTTTTTGAACTACTGCCATAGCGGGAGGGATTCAGGACCTTTGGGACTGATGTACCTTATCGGTGGCCCGGCTACGACCCAAACAAATCGAAGCTATTTGTTATGCTAGGAATTTTTTGATTGTTTTTTTATATCCAAGAGTTGGATAGTGATTTGGGATCTTTAGGAGGGTACGTTATGTTTTGGCGCGGCCATTTGGCACGAGACGTTTTTGCAGGAATGTACTGGCGCACAAGCAAATCCGAATAAAGTCAAATAAACCATAACAACACACAATACACACACACACGCACGCACGCACGCACACACAATTTGTACTTATGCAGGGAAGGAACGTAATATAAATTGATAAATAGGAAACCCAAACAAACCCCAACAAGCCCGAACAAAAAAAAACAACAAAACGTGACTAAATTTTTTTTTTAATTCGGCTGATATTTTTATACATTTTGTATTGATTTAAAGGAGTATTCATCTTTTTTTTTTTTTCAAATGTATTCCTCAAACAGCTGAATACTCAGGCCTATGACATATGGTTTATCATCGACACACGATTCGTGGTGCTAAACCAACTTGCGCTGGTGCCGAAACGTCCTTGCGCCAAAACGTCCTCGCGCCCAACCGTCTTCACGCCAGAACGGCAGCACCAAAACGTCCCCGCGCCCAAATGTCTCATGCCAAAATGGGCGCGCCAAAACGACGGCGCTAAAACGTACCGCTCCCTTTAGGACTTTTGGTTTCTTGACACATGCTAAGTCACGATGAACAATGTAGGGTCTTTAGGTTTTTTTTTTTTTCCAAATGCCACTATTTGCAGCACGATGCAAATTTTGCCTCGTTTCCTTATCGAGTCGACTTTGTTTCTGCTTTCAGACCGTGTCAATATCGATGCTGTTGCGCTTCTCTCACCATCAGATCCTCGTATTTATCGGTGAGTCTATGAAACGAAAGGAACGGAAATTTTTTATTTAGTAAAGTAGTGAAACTTTCGTGTGACCGGATACTTTTAAGAATTTTTGAAAATTATGAAAATGGTAAACGATCGAAAAAAGTTTGATTTTCAACCATAAAAAACAACTTTAATCATTTCTTACTAACAAATGGATGAGCATACAAAAAAGTGATCTGGTCGTACGATGGAAAATTTTATAAACTACGCTCTGTCCGAATTCGAAGTGAATCGAACGAATCGGTTTTAAGACGGAATGACACCTCATCGCGGTCGGTATGGTAGAACAATTATAGATACTCAAAAATCTCTGAAACGGCTCTTCAGATCCTGTCGAAAATTTGCCAAACGACGTCAAATAGATAGACGAACAGCTGTCTACCCCTCAAATTTTCTGAATTCGAGGGAAAAAACGTAGATTGACTTATCATAAGCCAATCTATATTTTTTTTCTCAAATTCAGAAAATTTGAGGGGCAGACAGCTGTTCGTCCATCTACTTGACGTCGTTTAGCAAAGTTTCGAGGGGATCTGAAGAGCCGTTTCAGAGATTTTTGGGTATCTATAATTGTTCTACCATTCCGACCGCGAGGAGGTGTCATTCCGTCTTAAGATACGACTCTCACCGTTCGATGAAACATTTTCGTTGCGCTACAACGATGCAATCTTCCAATCATTGGAAAGAGCTCGTTTGCTCTCGTGACCTTTAATCGAGCGCTTCGCCGCTCCCGTGTTCTTCAAATGAGAACTTTACTGTCCGCGAGTCTGTCAATTGGAGAACTTGTTTGTTCTCATTTTTTCTACTCGCAACATTTTTTTTTCGAACGTAGTCTTTGCAGTGGTCTCTCGTATGCGGGATAAATACGATCGAGTGCAGCCTGTAAAAGTCATCGGGCGTCTACGGACAAACCGGTTTAACGTTTTTAATCGTCGCCGCGAGTTTTTGCCAAACAAAGTTCCGACCTTTACGAAGCAACGAGAAATCAAAGAAAAAAAATGCAGCGAGTTGTAATTTCCGCGACGGCAGTGCGAGTCAAATAGCAATTGGGAGTGAGGAGTCGCGGATCGCCTATGCAAGCGACGCCCCTGCTGACGTAATCCGTCGTAATGTCTCAAGCGATGAGAGAAGGGGGCGGGATCGCTTTCGCGCGGATCAGGCAACGAGGCGATCAAAGGCGATCGTGATACAGTGAGACCTCGTTTGTCGTTGAGCCGAGATCTTAGCGGGAGCGGAGTCGAAAGATTGGAATGAAAACCGGTCCCTATTCAGACTGCAGAAAGCTGAAAGTTTTTGGATAACTGTCGCTCGATGACCCGCTCAACACGCCCGGACAGTATTCGAATATCTCCCGGCCCTTCGGAAGGATCGCAGACGAAGAATCTCGTGGACTCGAGCGAGCTCGCGATAATCGAGTTTACATTGTACACGTGACGCAACAGCGAGGTCGCCTCAGCCGTGCTGGAAGGAACGATGAGCGCATATGAGCTTTTGCTTATCGGGACACGCGAATGGACAAAGCGTTCGAGTCGCCGAGTCGCGTCAGCCACGGTCCAGTGATCCGCGTTTACTGTCGTGCGAACTGTTCGACAAGCAGAAGTCTAGAATCAAAAGTTGTCGGGATAGATCATGCGTTCCGGTTGTCCAGTTGGTTAATCCGATTGGCAAGTTTGTTGATCCAATTGGCAAGTTGGTTGATCCAGTTGGCAAGTTGATAGATCCAGCCAAGTGGCCAAAGTGTCGATCGGAATTAAGACTAACCGTAAGAAGCGTTGATCCGCGATGTTGGTGACGTGGACATTGCTGTTGTGGGGCCTGGGCCTCGGACTTGTCGGTGTTCTCGGTTTGATACTGTGGCAGGCCGCCTACTGGCGACTGAGGGGCATGCCGTTCGTGGACACCGTGCCGTTGATCGGCCTCTTCGGTCCGCTCTTCTTGCGCCAGAAATCGTTGGCCGAGTTGTCCGATTACCTCTACACCTCGTGTCCCGGCACGAGTTACTTCGGTTGCATGGACTTCGGCACTCCGACTCTGATAATCAAGGATCCCGAGCTCATTAGGGAAATCGGTGTCAAGAATTTCGACTATTTTCCCAATCATCGTGGCTTCGTCGAGTCGGATTTCGATCCTCTCCTCGCCAAGAACGTATTCTCGCTCAAGGACGACCGATGGCGGGAAATGAGAGCCACTCTGAGTCCAACTTTCACCGCCAGCAAGATGAAGTACATGTTCCAATTGGTTTGCCAGTGCTCCACCGATTTCGTCGGTTATTTGAAGGAACATCGGGAGATGACGACGGAGATGGACATCAAGGACGTTTACACGAGATACACGACCGACGTTATAGCATCCGCGGCTTTTGGCATAAGCGTCAATTCCATGAAGAATCGCGATAACGATTTTTACGTATACGGCAAAGACGCGAGCAGCTTTGACGGCCTTGCCAGAAACGCAAAGTTCATCGGGGCACGAGTCTTCCCGAAGCTCATGCGTTCTCTCGGACTCCATTTTCTCTCCCCCGATACCGAGAGATTCTTCAAGAAGTTGGTTCACGACACGGTGCAGGCACGCGAAGAAGGTGGCATCGTACGGCCCGACATGATACATCTGTTGATGCAGGCCCGCGACAACAAGAACGGCATCGAGATGACCACCGACGACATCATTGCCCAAGCCTTCATATTCTTTCTCGCTGGTTTCGAGACCTCATCGCGCCTCATGTGCTTCGTCTCTCACGTCCTCTCGTACTATCCCGAGGTCCAGAAACGCTTGCGTCAGGAGGTCGACACCGTTCTCCACGAGGCCGGTGACAACGTCACTTACGAGGCTCTCGCGCGTATGAAGTATCTCGACATGATTATCGCCGAGACTCTTCGCCTCTATCCACCCTCGCCCATCACCGATCGCGTCTGCGTCAAGTCCTTCGAACTACCGGCCCCCAGCCCGCGACACAAACCCTTCGTCGTACAGCCCAATACCACCCTATGGATCCCCACGTACAGCATCCAACGGGATCCTCGATATTTTCCGAATCCCGATAAATTCGATCCGGAACGCTTCGGCGATGAGACGAAAACGGACACCCGAGCCTACACCTACATACCGTTTGGCTTCGGGCCGAGAAAGTGCATAGGCGAGAGATTCGCCCTCATGGAAACCAAGATTCTCATTGCACAACTTGTTCGCAATTTTATCTTCAAACCGTCCAGCAAAACTGCTAAAGAAATCATATTCACGAGAAGCTCGTTCGTGATGGGGCCCGACTGCGGCTTCTGGACGAGATTAGAGCCGAGGAATTGAATTGTGCGATCGAATGTCCGAATAGAGACGTACGCTGTTTTTTTCGTCTCTTTGGACTGAGCTCCAAAACGCAGATCTAGGAATTTTTCACTTTAGTCCGGAATACTTCGTTTCCTGACTATTCTCGCTTATTTTTCCTTGAGCATGTACGAATCCGTGTATTCAAATGCGCGTAATTATTGTCTTGTCCGGTACAACGTGCGCGATCCATGTATTAAACGCCATCCACTGCGCGACGGAATAGCGAGCTTCATTGAATTCTAATAATAAACGCGACACGTGCAAGGCTCGATGCAATTCCTGCGAGTGTTTACTATCCGTCATCTTTTTTTTCTTTTTTTTTTACGTCGTTTTTCTCATTCCTCTAAGTAATTGTCGTTTGAAAACAAGATAGTCACTGTATGGGAAAGATGCAAGTCATTCTTTAGATTTTTTTGTAATGGCCAATAAATCGAAATAGGTCGGTACAATTATAATAATATTTATGGCGTACAATACTGAATATAGTAATCACAATTTATATATATATATATATATATATATATATATATATATATATAAATTGTCATTACTAGATTCAGTAATGTATGTTCTATTTCGATCTATTGGCCATATATATATCTATATATATTCATACACAGAATCTAAAAAACAAGAATGAGGGAAAAACAAATGGGGATCAGTCTGAAGAAGGAACGAATGGAAAATCTGAAAGTGCCAAAGTTTTGAAGAAAGGAGACGAGAAAAAAGAAAGAGGGCGTGGAAAGACGTGATCGAAAACGGACTTGAGAGAGCGATAAAAAAGGGAGATTCATTTGCGATCGATTGGCAATCATTATAGATTTTCTCGGAATGAAATCAAATTCGTTTGTTAAAAAAACATCGATGGGATATATATATATATATATATATATATATATATATATTGCAAAGAAATACAAAGAATTTAATATATACATATAAACAATAATATACATACTGATATTAATATAATAATAATATACGAGGAATTTGAATAATACGATGCTATAATTATACATTTTTAAAATAACTTCTACAGCAATATAAAAAGTATAAATCATGTGCACAAGATTTTTTTCATATTTGCAGCAAAGCCCATGTACCCAATTTTGATAGCGACTTTTTTGTACACCTAAACATTATCCCCATATCAAAATAAAAATATCCCACAACGGAAGATTACATTTTTTTAATGGTTCGTGGAATTGAATAAGGAAGTTCAGCCTGAATGGGATCGTTAATTTTTGTTTAGTTATTAATGATGGTACGCATGTGTTTTTCTGCTTCATGTTTACGAATTCCGGGCGAGTCGAGTTGTAGGTAATTGCGTCGTGTCACTCAACATCTACACGAATTGTGAATGCGCGCGCGATGTACGTGGAATTTTGTGTGATGGAAACGTCGACTGGCCTTGAATCGATAATTACGTGAAAATTCGTGACTAGTAGGCACGTGCATCTCGCGAATGATACGAGCAGTCGCGACATGCGTATATACCACGACGTTTCGGGTTATATTGCGATTCTTGTTGCATTCACGTAATAAACATTTTCGTCCGGATTTTCTTTCCGACGGTGTTTTGTCGTTATCGTTGAATTTGCAGAATTGAAAACCACTATTGAGAGCACTATCAGTTGAGATGAGCGACAAGGTAACATTATCTTGAAGAGAATATCTTCTTGAGAGCAGCAAAGAGCTGATAAGAAATCGTACGCAAGTTCTTTCATACGACAGAGTCAACTTTCTGATAAGGATGTTTTGTTTAACGCGGAGAATCTGGCGTAAATTGCTGGTGAGGTTTCCCATCTCGAAACAGAAGTACGATGAAAAATTGATGCGAGAAACGTCACCGGTCGTGGATACCTATGAAAATAAAACAACCAGCCCGAATTTGTTCGGGCCGGTTTAAAAAAAAACACACGAATCATCAATTTTTTTTACAGTCTTATTATTGATGTTTCAGGAAGTTACAAAAAAATGTCGTGCCAAAAGAATAAAATTGAAAACTTCGTGGGCCTCTAAATATGGCCGTGAAAAAAGGGTTGAAGCGGTTGACATGATTCCAAACCTATTCATCTGAAACCAAAATAAAATCTATTTTTTTCATCATTAAGAATGGTAGGTACGAAAGAAAAAAATTATAATGGCGCCTGTTTGAAAAAAGTTAATTTTTCGTCCTATTTTGTCCAATGTTTCTTTTTTTTAATTCTAATAATGATAATTTTTCAATGCTCGAGGTAAGAACCATGGAGTGATATAAAGGGTGTCTAAAAATGACCTGACATTTCATTTTATTAATAAAACGTATTGTTTATTTGAAAAGTACGAATATTTTTATTTTTATATAAGGTACAAACATGGAGGTTATATGTGGAACACGATATCCGATAAATGGCATAAACGGCATGAACTTGGAAGACATAATCTTTCAACAAGATGGCGTTTCGTGATCTTGTTATCTTGCGCCGCGGTGATGTGAATTGGCCACCAAGAGCGTGCGATTTGACCCCATTGGACTTCTTTTTTTGGGGTTTTCTTAAAGGAAAAGTGTATGCCAATGATCCACAGACCATCCCGGAGCTTAAGAAAACAATTGGATGCATCATTAATGAAATTAGTCTGCAATTATGCAAAAATGTCATTGAAAATTTCGTCAAAAGAGTGAACGCTTGCAAACAGGGACGAGGCGGCCATTTATCGGACATTGTGTTCCACACATAACCTCTATGTTTGCACCTTATATTAAAAAACAAATATTCGTACTTTTCAAATAAATAATACATTTTATTAATAAATTTAAATGTCAGGCTATTTTGAGACACTCTATCTACAAGAGGTGCATACCAAATTTGAAATTAATCGGCTGAAACTCGAGATTTTCTGTCAACCAGGTTGAAAAAAATAGTTTCGAGAAAAACGCGTTTAAAGTTTTCAGTAGAATTGCAGACAACCGCAATTATGCAAGTGGTATAACGGCAATTTATACTTACATTATACTAATCGGCCATTCCTGCCTCCCAAAGTGTGCCGCCCACGAATTCGAAATTATGATTTTCGAAATTTCCTTTCGAGGACATACTCTTAAGAGTCTATACTTTGAGAAAATGCAACAACAAAAAATCGATTTTTTAATCTTCCAATCGTCTTAATCTTCCAATCTTATCAACGTGCACTACACTCTATTAGTCTCGAAGTATGCGCAGTTTTTCTCGTCTCAGGATTTTTCCGATAATCACTATCGCTTCCATTCGTGTGGAAATGTTCAAACCGTCAATCTTTTATTTTCTGCACCGAGTCAGCTGATCTCGTAATTTGTTTCCATTTTACAAAATGCAAACTAATCAGCATGCATCCTCCCAAAAAAGACTCGGATTGTCGACTCATCAATTAACCCGAGCAGAAATTTGTTCAGGGTGAAATCCGGACCGGATCAGGCTGCCACAATAGCAAATCCGGGCCGGGTCAGGCAAATTTAGGCCGGCCCTGATCAGGGATGTAACGCTTTTGTATATTCAGGTCCGGATCAGGCACCTTATCAGACCCGGGTCAGGCTCCGTATCCGGCTCGGATCAGGCACTATATCTGGCCCGGATCAGGCACCTTACCAGGCTTGGATTAGGCACTATATCTGGCTCGGATCAAGCAATTTATCTGGCTCGGATCAGGTGCCTCATCCAGCCTGAGACATGCGTATCATCTGGCTCAATCATTTGATTAATTTTTTGTTTAAAAGTAGATCAACATTTATTAGATTATTATCGCAGTTAGACGTTATCAAGTTTACTAACGTTACTAAAAATATGAAAACATTTTGTTAAAGTTTAAGTTTTTATTTTATTTGACTTGATCGTTTAGTTTTTGTTCTGGTTTTGGCGATGACCGTCCCAATCTTTCGCACTGTTTATGACTGCCGTTAGCCCATCCGCAATTTGTTTCTCTTTGATAGAACCTGCGTGGGGAGTACCGTCATACTCTGTCAAGATTGCATCTGAAATATTTTGAATACATAGAAAAATGAGTGAATATACATAGAAAAATCACATCTTTACATTAAGAGCATACGAGCATATCAGTTGGACCTAGGAAGCGCCACCGCTCCCCCGTCGAGTATATCTATATTTATCATAAGTATAGATATATTCGACCAGGGAAAAGTGAGCGATATAGGCTCCGACTGATATATCCTCTTGAGAAAATTTAATAATTAATAATTATTTTTAAATGGTGTACCTCGTAGTGGCGTAGCTCAATCTCTTTTGTCGTTCTCGCATCATTTGTATATATATAGTGTTGTACATATATTATTGAGAAAATAATGTTCGACGGTACAAAATGCAATTTGCGCAATTATTTCTCGTCATCTGGTCCTTGCACGTATGTATGAGTACATTTATGTACATATACGTATGTTTGTACTGTTGAACATTTTTTCTTGATACGAAATATATTACACTATATATACAAATGGTGCGAAAGTGACAAAGTGAGGTTAAGCTACGCCGCATAGTCTTCGCCCATCAAGTCGTATTTTATATATTATCACTGTTCATGTGTAGATAATTCACAGTATAATCGCAAAAATATACTTTACCTGAGATTTTGTATGCACTGCACTTTATTGAAGGGCTTGCCTTTCTTCGGGAGAAATTGATGAACCGAACGAGATGTGTCGATGTAGCTACGGCGTGGATGTTGCGCTTTCTTCTACATATATAATACGGGACTGGCTGCCCGTATTATATACAAAAGTTTTGATTCCATATAACAATAATACGAAAAAATTAACATAAATATTTATTTATGATAAAAAAGATTTTGAAACAAATTTTGACGACACGCACTTTCGGTTGATAACCATTGTTTTCATACATTTCGCGTGCCTGCGTGTGCAGCTGTCAAAATATTTCGTGAGGCTTCGCCGACAGAGGCGCTGTCTAGTCCTAGAGAGGAGAGGTTACGGAGTGACGAGCTTCATGCGAGATAAGGCTTCTATCCGGCGCAAATCAGGCGTGCCTGACTAGGGTGCCTTATCGATGCCTGATAAGGCTCCTATCCGGCGCAAATCATGCGTGCCTGATCAGGGCGCCTTATTAATGCCTGATCAGGCTCCTATCCAGCGCAAATCAGGCGTGCCTGATCAGGGCGCCTTATTAATGCCTGATCAGGCTCCTATCCGGCGTAAATCAGGCGTGCCTGATCAGGGCGTCTTATTGATCCCTGCTCAGGCCCCTGTCTGGCTCAAATCAGGCGTGCCTGATCAGGGCGCCTTATTGGTCCCTGATCCGGGCCTGATGGATCCTCAGGCAGCCTGATTAGATTTCTGCTCGGGATAGTCTTCGCCCATCAAGTCGTATTTTATATATTATCACTGTTCATGTGTAGATAATTCACAGTATAGTCGCAAATATACTTTACCTGAGATTTTGTATGCACTGCACTTTATTGAAGGGCTTGCCTTTCTTCGGGAGAAATTGATGAACCGAACGAGATGTGTCGATGTAGCTACGGCGTGGATGTTGCGCTTTCTTCTACATATATAATACGGGACTGGCTGCCCGTATTATATACAAAAGTTTTGATTCCATATAAGAATAATACACAAAAATTAACATAAATATTTCTTTATGATAAAAAAGATTTTGAAACAAATTTTGACGACACGCACTTTCGGTTGATAACCATTGTTTTCATACATTTCGCGTGCCTGCGTGTGCAGCTGTCAAACTATTTCGTGAGGCTTCGCCGACAGAGGCGCTGTCTAGTCCTAGAGAGGAGAGGTTACGGGGTGACGAGCTTCATGCGAGATAAGGCTTCTATCCGGCGCAAATCAGGCGTGCCTGACTAGGGTGCCTTATCGATGCCTGATAAGGCTCCTATCCGGCGCAAATCATGCGTGCCTGATCAGGGCGCCTTATTGATGCCTGATAAGGCTCCTATCCGGCGCAAATCAGGCGTGCCTGATCAGGGCGCCTTATTAATGCCTGATCAGGCTCCTATCCGGCGTAAATCAGGCGTACCTGATCAGGGCGCCTTATTGATCCCTGGTTAGGCCCCTGTCTGGCGCAAATCAGGCGTGCATGGTCAGGGCGCCTTATTGATCCCTGCTCAGGCCCCTGTCTGGCTCAAATCAGGCGTGCCTGATCAGGGCTCCTTATTGATCCCTGATCCGGGCCTGATGGATCCTCAGGCAGCCTGATTAGATTTCTGCTTGAGAAATTCTGGTCAGAGATCGGAATGAATTGTCACATTGGAACGATATTTTTCGTTTCTTCCAGAGCGTTAATTATTTTCAATTTTTCGCGCGTTACTTTGCCGGCGTGGACTTTTTTTTAATGAAAAATTTGACTTCCTCAAAAACGGAAGACTAGATATGCGGGGGTGGGGGGCCTAAAGTTGTGTGATGTCCCAGAGGTGGTATCAGAAAAGGCGCTCGCACGTAAACTGAGGTAAAGTAATGTAGCGAAAGAGCGGGAGGGAATAGAAGGAAAAAAGTTGTCCACGAAATTGGGGAGTGTCTGGGTGGAAGGGGAAAAGTGCAATGAGGGGCATTAACAGGGCCGTGAGAGAGAGAGAGAGAGAGAGAGGGGGGGGAGAGAAGTTGCTAGGTGAAAAATAAGACAGGAGGATCCAGGTTTTTTTTAATAACTACCTGGGACGGGAAGTTAGTACCTAATAACTTGAAATCTAAAATTCATTAAACCGACACTCGACACGGCTGTTGGCATTTCGTGGCGTCTTTTTTTACCTTTATAAAGGAGCTGTGACGACGACGACGACGAAAAGAACGACATTCGCCCTCATCCCTTGCGTGTCGTTATAGAAACTCGGAAATATCAAGCCCCGAGGACTATATGGATCGCAGGCATGCTGGATATCCAAGGACTATCTTATTTATGATTAAATCTCCGTCCTCAGGAAAAATTCCGCCACGCAATCGAAATCTGTTGAATCTCGAGAATTAGTGCAAAATTTCATCCCGCCGACAATCATTCTAATAATAACGGAATTTCGACGATCCCAGTCGGAAACTGAAAGCACGAATGATTTTTAGAAAAAGCACTATCGAAATATTGATATCTGCTTTCAACTTGGAGAGTTGCTTACAATGCTTTGTTTTCTTTGCAGTGGACCTCTTCCAGATGTTGGAGCTCAACGTGACCGCTTCCTTTCCGGCAGCATCCCTGCTCACCGTGATTCTCGCCCTTGTCGGTAAGTTACCGGCCATCCACTATCTCATGATACTTTTGCGCTTGATCGTTAAAAACTCAAGCAACAATCACGTTCCGAGACTATCGTGTTCGTTCACGACGAAAACAAACAATATCATACATCGATCGAACGGTCAGAGCCGAGGGGGAGGAGGAAAAGTGATGTCAGACTCAATTATTTCGTCTCTCAATATTTTCGCTTCCCTCTGTCGTGAAATATTGAACAGCCCTTTAGCGAATCAGTATTTTTTTTCCCCCGGAATTGCTACGAGATCCCGACGTGATTGCGCGAAAGCGAGTCGAAGGGAGTTCCGAAGCGTTAACCCGGGGATTTTGCATACATTTGTGATAGAGGCGCAACAGTTGGGCAAGCTCGTCTGGCTCGTACACTCGGAAAGGTTTTGGAGTTCATTTAACCGATCTGCCACTTGGACCGTTAGCACTCGGAACATTTCCATTTTGACGACGCCCCGCGTTCACAACTCCGTGGTCCAGGCGTCCCTCAGTCGTGTCTGCTTCGGCAATTATACAGTCCCCCTGTTTTCCATACGCGAGACGCAGCCGAGCATGCGAAAGCGTTGAACGCGGATCAAGAATCTACTCTTCTAGCTCGTGCTCGAATCATTTTCTGCTCGGTGAAGATTTACGGAGCGATCACTATGGCTAGGCTGTCACAATTCAGACATGACATACTTCCGGAAAGTCGTAACCCCGAAATATCACGGTACGGAAAATTTTGGCGCAAGAACGTCTAGACAGATTTTGGTCATTGGGCCGACAATATTTTTCATTCAATCAGATGCCGTTGCTGGAGCCATCTGTCAATACCAAAATCTGTCCAGAGGCCAATGCAATTTTGCGTATGGTGACTTTTCGGGAATACAACATTGCTGAGTTGTGACTTTTTGGAAGTGTAATTTCTGGATTCTGACGACCTACCATGATTATGGTCCTCATTGAATTAAGTCGCCCTGTAGTAGCCGAATGAGCCTTCGTGCATTTAAGAATTCGGCTATTCATGCCTCACGGTCGCCATTGATCGTGCGCTGCACCCAATACAGTTATACAGAGTGCGCTGCGCCCTTGATTCATTCATCGCGTATCCCCTCATCGTTTTTCTTCCGCTCACATCCTCGTACCCTCTTTCGTTGATCGACACCTGTTGTCGGCTGGGTTCCGGTGCGCGGCTGCCGAACCACCAGTTGATCCCGGAAGAAAGTAGACAGCCCCGCAGAAGTGGCAAACTTCCGGTTTTTTTTTTTGCCCGCCGCGAACATCCAACCCCGCCCAATATTCGGGCGCACATCGCGCGCACCACTACACGGAAAATGTTAGTGGTTGCCATCCGGTTGGCCACTTCCTTGGGGATCGATCGAGTGAGTGCAACTTGGAATAGCTAGAAGCTGGCGGAATCACGTCATACGAAGGTGTGTGGAGAACTCGAAGAATTGCAGCCTCCAGTAGAGTGAGAGCCTCTGTCACGCGGGGTGACGTCTCCGGCCCATTTTCCGTACTCCGGTTCAACCGAACATTGATGGATGTTTGAACGGACTACTTTGCCAACCGGTAGGATCAATTGGCAGTGTTGTGGACGCGATGGTCGGGTTGGTAACATTGCTTGCGACATCTTTATGAATGTCACGACGAATGTGGTTCTTCATCGTCCTAGTTGGATGGGCAGTGAAGAACACCTTTTGGTAACTCACCAGTCTCGGTGATCCCACCTGCCATTGGCGTAACGTTGATAACGGCGAGTTATTGGAACGCTGCTTGTTTCTGCTGCCCCTGATGTGACGACTCTCAAACTTGTCAGTTGCTTGGGGACTGCGCCTAATCCACATGAGCTCATTGCTTCAAACCACTCGGTGATACAACCTGCCATTTGAATAACGCTCATAACAGCAGGTGAGTTGCCGGAACGCTGTTGGTTCCCGGTGCTGTAGTACTCCCAACCGATTTGCGATACCTGCGGACTCCTCTTTCCGACTGGTGTTTCGAACATGCCTGGTTTTTTCCCTCATACGCGTTACACGTATCGCGTATGACGGCCAATCCAAAATAACGAATAAATGTGGCAAATGAGAGAAGCTTCGGCTCGTTCGCACGGTTGATAAATTCATAACGAATATACGGACACGCGATCCGCGTTATTCCTGATCAATGGTGAAAAGGCATCGACAAACGGCACGTTCGCATGGCCCTCTCGCCATCCTCTTTTGACTCCTCTGCCTATACGTTTCATAACTAGTTTACAGTGCTTTCAATCAAACCCCGAGGACGCTACCGCGTATTCATAGTTGACATTCCATAGCCGAGAAAATTATTGTCCGCGTAATTTTGGTCGAGCGAGCACCGACGAAGCCGCACACTCTCCTGGCGCACATAATTTTCGCACGTTTCCGCCCGGTTGCAAAATTCCCTGCGCCCGATAGCCCGTAAAGCCGATGCAGCTTGCTCGCTCTCGCTAGGCGCGATACGCAGCTTGCACTGCATCGACGCAATCACGTCGAAAGGCATCAAATTATCGGCGATTGACCTGCCGCGGTTTTTCCGCTATCATTGCCTGGAAGCTCATTACGAAATTCTAAAAAATCTGGTCACGTGTCTCGGCAGTTTGCTATTCCGTCGATTTCGAAAAAGCGGACTTTTGCAGGCGATTCGAGGGGAAGATCGTCGAGAGTTCGTTTACTCGGATAATCATGATGAATCCTCGAGGTCCTTCGAGGAAGGCCGTTAACGAAAGCTTTTCGCGAACCATCGTTTTTCGTGGTTGGGTGTAACGTAACAGCGTGCGCGCTGGATAATGCACCCGTTTAAATGCATACTACTTGGGTAACGTTCGCTCACGCCGGCTAAGCCGAGCTGCGGACTCGGTGGGTCGTACCATCAAATTTTCCATCTGCATTTTATTGCCTCGACACGCTGGGGTTCGTCTCATGCGCTCTTTAGACTTTTCTATTGGCTTGGCTTGATTGTGAGATATTTTATAAATATTTTTGGGCCCTTTGTACTTTTGCGAACGGTGCGCGATGACTCCAAATGAAGAAGGCCACTGCGGTGCATTTGTAGAAGCTCCGTGCTTGATAAGTTTGGTTTGCCGAGATACGAAAGCCAAATTGTGTAAATCTATATATACACACACACACACACACACATATATATATACATATAGGTATATAGAAGTTAAAGATTGGTAACGTTTCAGTGAGCTCGTCAGGTACAGGAAACTAATTACTCTTTGGCGCACCCTCTAGCTCCGAGCTCATTCATTTACTTTGGCATACGGAATAATGCACGCCTGTTTGAGTTCGACGCGCGTTCGCTCCGTAACATCCAGAAAACTCGTCACTGATCTGCGAAATATATATTTTTTTATTCGCTGTCAGCCAATAGATATTTATCGTAATTAACCATCTGTTGACACATTTATCTCTGGCCACGATTTTCACACACTGGGGACATTTGAGCAGATCTGCCCAGATCATCCACCTGCCATTAACAATCTTCGGTCGGTTTTGATTTTTTACCATGTTTTCATTGTTTCGCTTTGCTTGCTGTCTGTTTGTCTATTCGGTAAAAATTTTGCAATCGATTTTTAACTAACTTCCCGATGAGCTGGAGGCTTGAAACTTGGAACTTAGCTCAGACCTAGATGACAATGCATTACCAACTCGCTCTCTTGGCTGTCTGTTTGTTTGGGTGTCTGTTCGGTACAATTTTTGCAATCGATTTTAAACTAACTTCTGGATGAGCTAGGATTTGAAACTATGAACACAGCTCAGGTCCGGATGACAGACACATAAACAGACAGGCAAGTCTGTCACATAGAGGGAAAAAGAGAGAGAGAGAGAAAATGTGAAAAAAAGAAAGAAATAAAACAGTTCAATGAAAGATAAAAAACTTTAAAAAAATTATAATGTTAATAGTGAATAGTGCATCAGTGACAATTTCTACAATGCTCAAGGAGACAGCCCTCCAACGCAAGTGACGCCTAGAGAAGGGGAAGCAAAATTTCGCACACACAAGACTAAAAAGCAGAAAATAAAATTATTTAAATAAAAAAATTATTTTTGAACCACGTTTTTCAAACGGATTAAAAAGTATAAAATAATTTATCCTAGCCCCATACAGATTTATAATCCAATACAGATTCTTAATTCCATACAGATTTTCCAGGAAATTTGTGATTGTGAATTTTTCAATAACTATGGAAATACTTGTAAGATTTAAAACGAAAAACGTGGGGAGCATGCAATAGATAATTGATGCATGCATAGTTCACCTAATTCACTAACGATTTTATTGCACTGTAAAATATATGAACTGTTGTGTGAGTTTCCTCAACGACAGCTACTCCCTACACTCAATCTATCTCTATCTATTTTTTTGCATGTATATTCACAAAGTTGTGTACCGAATTTCATAAAAAGTATTTGTAATTCAAGAAGTTGTAAACAATCTCGTGAAGGACCTTTGGACGTGAGAGACTCAACGGTGTACTTGATTGTGGCCACCTAGTTGAATTGCAAAAAAAATATTAGTTTAAATAGGATCTATTTAAATCTAATAGGTTTTTTCCTTGGCTCACGGCCTACGACGATCTTATTTGTTTCGAAGATATTTTTTTATTTGTTTCAGCTATTCTTTTTAAATATTGAATATATTCAAATTAAATAAATAAATATTCGACTCAAGTAAATCTGTATTTGCCTACAATGTACACTGTAAATCTAAGTGTACTATATATATATATATATATATATATAAAATATTTCATAAATCCTAAATAAAATGAAATATTTAATTGAGAGTTTGACAACGATTCTGTATCGTAATTCGACATTCCCTGGCTTTTTGAGATGATTTCTATCGAAGAAAACATTTCACCTATATGGAAATCGAACCTAGAACCTACCTACTCATCATAGCTCCACACGCTGCCCCTATGCTACCGAGTGCTTGTATCATCTTAGTCGCAGATATGGCTAAGAGGCCAAATGAATTTCTATGATTATTTGCTGTATCACACAAACTATATAAATTAGTTTATATCATTGTGATAATTAGAGTTTTATTGAATAACATGCTAGACATTTTTCTAACACACCCTATATATATATATAATTCCTCTTTCTCCACCCTCTCTACCTCCACACCTCTTTGATATGTGTGTTGCACTAAAGACAGACCATTCAATCAAATAGAAAAATGGTTGACTCTACGAAAATTCTATTTAATGTAAATTAAAAAAATCAAATGGATCCATTTAGTGGATTCAACTAAATTATTTTTTGAGCAGATGAAACCGAATCACAGATTTGTTAGGATTAAATAAAATATTTAGTTATTGGACGATATCGAATATATTTTGATTTGAATAAATAAATATATTCAAAGTAAATAATTCCAATAGTGGAATGCAATAGGTTGATTCCACGAAAAATCTAGTTAATTCAAATAAACAAAAATCAAATAGACGCGATTAGTTCATATCAATAGAATTTTTTTGTCAGTGTGATTAAAAACAAACAAAAAACTAGTTGTTTCTCAACATAGATAATATTTGCTAAGAATTGATCGAGCTTTTGAGTAATCGTGTTTCAGTAATTAAAAAAATGGATTTTTTAAATCGATTGTTCGAGAAAAGATGACATCATTGTTGTTAATAATTAATGGAAAAAACTTTAAGACGAAAAACGTCGGTCAAGACTAAACTACTAGTATGCTGAATAAGTGTACCAAATTTCATGTCAATCCGTTTGATGTCGAGAAATCCTGTACACCCTTTGAAAAACATAGTTTCGAGAAAAACACGTTTAAGGAGTTTCGGGCCAATTGACGAAGTATTACCATTTGATTCAAATTGATACAATAATTTTTTTGTCATATGCTGAATGCACCTTCCAAATTTTTAATCGATCGTCTACACCGCTTCTATAAAATTTCACAATTGAAAAAACAATTTTTTACATAGAGAGATTGGTACGCTTATTATTGAATGGCAGTTTTACGCATGAAATAGTGTGATGAAATGTTTGAAATGTTATGAAAAACTGTTAAGTCACTCAGTACATTATAACAATTTCGTCATCAGTGTCATAATGTACTCCCTATGTTATCTCATCATAGGCATCTATCTTCCCATGTTAAAAAGTGTTTTTTTTTTCAATTGCATTCAGTCTATGACAAAGAATTTACTGTTTAAATTAAAATCAAATGGTAAAATTTCGTGAATTGTCCCGAAACTCCTTAAAGTTCCACTGGTAGTTTTATCGTTGAAGCCATAAGTTTATCGTCAGCTTGCGATTCCTCCGCCATATGTTGGAGTTTCCCCTTCAATTTAAGTTGCCTCAAGCGACTATCGATTTTTTTTTATTCTCACAATAGCCTAACCCCTTAATGTTGTGTAGGGAAAAACAAATATTTCAGAGTTATTCGGCAATAAAAATACTTTCACAGGATTTTTCAGAAACAGGTTCAAGTACAAATTAATATTGTTATTAAAGTTTGTATAATATTGGAACAGGATCGATCAGTTTTTTTATCGTTGCTTACGCCAATTTCAAAAATATAGTTTTGCGAAAAATGCGTTAAAATTTTGGATACATGAAAATTCCATGATTTCAATAACTTACCGACTGGTCGCGATATTTTTCAGTATTCTGTTCATTTTTGAAGAATGTGTATCGTTGGCAATAACTACTTTTAATTACTAAATCAATAACTTTAACGGAGTAGCAACCTATAGGCGTCGTTACGTCAAATTACATCTACGGTGCATGCCGACGTCAAGTGTGGACGAGTAACGTTCCCAGATTATAACATCAAAAATACCGCAAATTTCGTTTCGATATTTACGATTATGCTTTTTTTTTTGGACCAAAATTCCGATATTTTCACCTCGACGCATGGTGCTTGTTTTGTTGTTGGAAAAATCGATAAAATAGCCAGAGCGTCGAAACGAGGGCGATTGTAATTCTTTGCATTAAAGTTTCAGCCCCTCGTTTATTTCGATTAGCGATATACAGTTGATTCGGAGAGGGGAGCAATTCACACTCACGTACCGATCCGTCGGGCACGCCCTGCTGCACCACGAGCTTGTGTATTTTTTCGCTCCCCTTACCTGAGCCCCCTCTCCCGCCCTCTTTTTGTTTTCTTTTTTTATTCATTTCTTTTTCGAGTCCCCCGCGATTTGCTACAGTCGTTACAATTCATTAGCAGAGCACGCCAGAGAGCTACCCTGTACACGGGGTTGTATCACGTGGAGAATCGAATGCGGTCGAGGGGGCAATTTATCTTGGAGCACAATTCCGTCGGCACGAGCCTCATGTATCCTCTATCGATGCAATTCATTTCGCGAATTAATGTTACGTTCACCTGACCCTTTGGCCTCCCGACTTGTCGTCGCACACCTCTCGTCGTCCCACCACGTGACTTCGAAAATGAAATTAAACTCGCAAATATGCGCTCGCGAACTTGAAGGAAGTACGACACTTGCTCCTTAATTATTCGGTGTCGCAGAACCATTTTTAGGGTCGCCTAGTCAAACAAAAAATCCCTCGTAACTTCTCCACGTCTGTCCGTCTGTCACAGTCTCACAATGTCTGCAGTTTTAAGGGGTAAGCCCACTCTAAATGCCGAACAAATAGGCTTTGTGGGGTTTTTTCTCAGAAAAACTACAAAATAAATCGAGATTACAAAAAAAAGGTGTTTATCATACATATCAGTGACTGTAAATAATAATTTTTTTGAAGCGATTAATTTCAAAATGGCGTCTGTGCAGCGTTCAACTCAAAACCGCATTTTTTAAGTTGGCCGGAAATATAACTCAGATAATTTTCAACCAATTCACTTGAAATGTCGAATATATCTTGAAGAATACATTGTCTATGGAAGTACGTAGGATTTTTTTTATATTGCGTAGTTAATTTGTTATTAACAATTATCTGACGATTTTTGAAGCAAATTTTTGGACAGTAAAAAATTAGCCTAAAAAATCGTCAGATAATTGTTGAGTTATGTTTCCGGCCAACTAAAAAAATGCAGTTTTGAGATAAACGCTGCACAGCCGACATTTTGAAATTAATCACTACAAAAAAATTATTGTATACAGTCACTGATATCTATGAGAAACACCCTTTTTTGTAATCTCGATTTATTTTTTAGTTTTTCTGAAGAAAAAAAATCCCCATAAAGCCTACTTTTGCGGCCTCTAGAGTGGCCTAAGGCCTTAAACCTATATGCATAAAATTTGGCAAGTGTATGCTTCAGGTAGAGATCTCAATTAACATGTAGCTGGATTTTTGAAACAAATTTAAGCGCTTTTCTTCTATATGTAGAATGAGCCCCCGTTCTGAGCACCCCGGGGGCTCATTGGACAGGTATTTCAAAATGGAATTGGGGTTGCATAAACCATTTTTCTACTGTTGATTGAAAAAATTCGAAAAATTCTAGGTACTAGCATTTGATTAGAACTTTCGATCAAAATTGTTTCGGTTGAGATACATCGACTGATTCAGGGAATATGGATCATCAAGTTATCGCCAAGTTAATTTCATATGAACTTCATAAGAGGACTGCACAAATAGTTTCGTCGCGTGTTGTTTGAAGCTTCGATAATGAAATATCAAATATCAAACAAAGACCTCCATCATCCCGCCTGTACCATTAGCGTATTATGATTGCAGATTATGAAATGAAATCGAAATTGTTATGCGTGACACAACAAATAATGAGCGAGATACAACCCACTCAAAAACAATAACTACACATTAGCTAAGCATTGATTCATCAAATAATTCCACAAGCAAATGACTACGGACATGCACTTTGCGAGTTTGTCCTGTCTCACCGACTAACGCAACAACGAATAGTCGAGTTATCGTAGAATCATTGCTCCTCGAACGATTCATTAATTTACGGCGTTTCGCGGCAAAATTTCGTTTATAATAATCGGACCCGTGATACTCGATGTTTCCCGTTACGTCGTTAACGGAGCACCGTGGCTGTAATCCAGCGTTTCGCTAGCGCCGCGTAACCTAGCATAATGATCCGTGTCGGTATTAAATTCCGACGGGACAAATTTGGGGCTTAGCACCGTTCGATGGAACGAGTACCCGAAATGGCGGATCGATTAGATCAGGCGGACGCTATTCGATTAATCGGTAGAGCGCGCCTGCGGATTCACTCTCGATCGAGTGAAAAATATTGATGATACTATCACGTGGTGCTACGTGTGATTCGGGGCACGGGTTAGAGTTGGCCGCTACTAGACTATTCATTGCTACCGGAAATCGCGCGCTTCCCCGCACTAGGATTATGGCCCATTCATGATAAGCCCCGGTCGTGCGAATATTCGGATGCCACACCGGTCTCCAGTTACGCGACGAAATTTATGAAATGTCGCGGAAATAAACAAACGCAATAGCGTTATGCGCTTCGTTAGTAGGGTGGGATCGATGTTGAAGAGCAAGGGCGGCTTTGTGTTCCAGGAATGGAGGCGATCATGTCGGAATTTTTCAACGATGGAACGACAGCCTTCTACGTTATTCTCATCGTCTGGATAGCCGATCAGTATTACGTAATCTGCTGTCACACGGACATCACGAAAAGACACTGGCTCAGGTAAGTACGACGCGGAGTAGTCTAGAGACGTTTATTCCGTTATAGTTATTGCCCGAGAGCCTTGATTGTTCCGTGGAACGGTCTCGTTCAACTGCCCCTCGTGCTCAGCTTCATAAAGATAAGCTCAAGATTCCACTCCAATGGATCCAGCCAAGTCCGACCAACGACTGTCCCTAAAAACTCCTTCCAACAGCTCACCAAATTTATTACCACCAATTCGATGTGTCCTCCATGCCGAAATACCGGTGGTGATGGGGCAGGGAATGACAGAAACTCTGGGATCTTACGATTCCTCAAGGTTTGGACATTTTTTGCATGACCGTTGCGGAGTCAGCAGCATCGATCGACAGTCTCGGGCTTGATATGTAAACTCACCCTCTCGATGGCATTTCGGAGCTCCGGTCGATGTACGAACCCCAGCACAGTGTTCAATTTGTCGGAAGAAACAAGAAATTGGAGGGGCAGCGGAGAACAATTAAACTGATCTACCGCGTAATGGGTCCTTGGACGAAGGGCTGCAGAGATGGGCGGGCAAGGCGACGGAGCATTGTGAACTGCAAAGTGGTTTGGCGGTTAGTGGTTTGCAGAGGTTCCAGGCGAGACTTGATCCCACCAACTGACCATTTCGGTAAAGGCACTCTTAAAGCGTTCCGGATCGTGACGCGTTGTTCCCCCCAATGGCAAATGTACATATTCGAATTTCCCTCAACGTCACGAATTGTCTCGAAGATTCATTGATGCTACCGGTTGGACTTTGATTGGACACTCGCTGTCCATTTACGAGGACTAGCCGCAAATTTCCGGCCACCTATTAACGACGTCGGTGCGGACTCGTTCGAATGATGTGGTCCCCCAATGTTCAAGCAAACGGTAGGATCTCGAGTCGTGATCGTATCGTCGGTTGCCGATACTACGTTTCCTCACTCTATGCTACGAACGTTGCAACGAGTGCACCTCATTGGACCGATCGGAAAATGACTTTGGACAGTGCACTTCCGGGAACCCATAACGGGTGATTAAACTACAGGATTTTATCCGTGTAGAAACAATGGAACGAGAACACGTGTTTCCTGTGACCCCCCGATGTTCCTAGATGTAAAGGGCTTACAACGGAGGGATTCGGGTTAAGCCATCCTCCGGCCTCGCGTCCCATCGTTACTCCACATATACCTATATATGAGCGCGCACATACACGCCATGATGAGAATCGCTCGATGTTGGGGATAACGAGAGCGAAGATCACAGCGGCTCAACAGTTTTATAGAATTAGGAGATAATATCTTCGCCCATTGTTTTCCGAGGGAGTGGTGTTCCGAATCGTGTCGACTACTCAATGGGCGGTGAGGAACCACGAGCGAGCGTCGGCAAGACCACATTCGCGAACTGCTCGAACTAAACGCACGCTAGCCATTTAATTCCGGGGTGTGAGTGCCGGTGCCTCCGGACGCGTAGGTTGCCAATTTGGAAAAAACTGTGCAAACCGCTAACGGCATCTTTGGGGTACCTGGAGATCCCCTGGCAGTAGTTTATCCTTACCCGAATAAGGCGGCGATGCCCGGGCGGACTTTTGTTTACGATCACTCTCGTAGGAACAAAAATGAAATTGATGCCCTATAAGTCACTTCCGTTGTGGAAGTGCCGCGCTTCTTTGTACCCCTCTGCATGCAGAATTGACGACTAACTGGCGACCGGTCAGTAAATCATAGCTCATACTGCATTCCAAGATACATTTGCTCCACGGACGCTACATACCACCCAGCGGAATAACGAGAGTACCATTATTGTGACGTTCGAGCCGAAGGGAGTGGCACAGATCGCTACGGGATATTTCACCGGAAATTACTGTGGGTGACCAAGGATCTCTTACAATCGCCCAAAATGTGACACGATAGAAGCATTGTGCACCAATTCGTTCAGTCAAAAGACTCGAACTTGGTGACTACCTTTACCCAATCGTTGGCCAACGCACAAACAACGCAGAAAACTTCATCTACCAATAATGTGATCTTTTCGTTGCTGCAAATGACGTTGAATTCATCGAAAATGTGGATAGAAGATTTTTCCAGCTCCAGCCTGGTAATTCTTCCGTACAATGGACTCGCCTCGGTACGAAGTTCTTTGGAGAGAGCGGTGGCTCTCGATCGCCCCGGTTGTATGTTTGTACTGTAATTTCGTCCGGAACAGAGCCACTCCCGTTAACCTCCGGCCAACTTCAGCCCTGCTGACGTCCCTCCTCTGGAATAACACCCTCTGCCGGACGGGCTCGAGTGATGGCGGTCGCGTGTGTTATTTATATAATTGTTCAATAGCCCCAATTAGGGACCTCATTCACTCATAATCATCCATCCTGTTCCCACACGAGTACCCCTAGCGTTTCCCGTTATTTGCGGACAAGCCCGGTTGATTGTAAGAGACCACTTGAGTAGGTCGTTCGCTCGGAGAATGGACGACTTGTCGAGCCGGGCGCGCACAAGTCTAACGACAAGCTCAGGGCTCATATTTGTGATAAAATTCAAGTCACTCGTGTGCCTTTCAATTATCTACTTTTTTTTTCTCTTTTGCGTCGGGAAAATTAAGAGACGACGAGTCGGAATTTGCTCCATTTCCTACTTTTGCTACCTCTCAAATGCTGTATCTTACATCGATTTGCGCCTGGGGTGCGGGATTAGTGATCGAAGTAATTAATTCTCGCTCGTTACGCGTGACAATGGCATCGAGCATAGCGTAGTTGCGCGTGGCGCATGCGACGCACACAGCTTCAACCTAAATTGCTTCACGTGTACCACCGTTGTGAACTTCTTACGTACGCGTTCGGCAGAGAGAGGGAGGGCGAGAGACGTGTCGACTCGATAATACGGCAAAGTGAAAATCGCTGGGGCGTGTACCTGGAGGAAGGTGTAGTGCACTGTGTCTCAAACTCGAGTTCGTAACCGCTAACGGGCGAATGAAAAGTAGTATCGTCCTTTTTACCGAAACCCCCAACAATCCCCTTCCGTAACCAACCACCGTATTGATTTATCGTACCCCGTGAAGAAACCTCGTAGCACACGCGTTCTCCCATTCCCGTAATCCGCTGGACCCAGGACGCTGATGACCCAACAGTGTTTACGCTCGTGTTCCGCACACTCTTGTCCGTGTTTCCGGCGTTGAAAGTTGATCATGAGAGATTAGGTGCGGGATCCGTCGGCCAGCATCCCCGTTTGTTTTTCGCATCCCGGCTCGCCTTTCCAGTCTCTCATTTGTCTCTTTCGACGCCCGTCGAGAGGGGACATATAAGATATCCGGGGGTGTTGATGACTGTCGCGTGTGGACAGGCTCGTGCAGTCACGGGTCAGCGCGGGGGGGCGTGCGAGGCTCGAGAATAATGCGAGTCGATTCCGTTTGGCTGGCCAGCGTGCGGGGGGAGAGGCTTTCCGATACTATCGTGGCGTTTTAATCACGGTATCCGTGTACGCCGGTGCCATGGGAGTTATTCCGGACAGCGACCGTCAGAGAGGCGCCTGGCAAAAGCCCTCTCAGCGGGATCGCGGTTTACGCATGGGATAGCCTCCAGACTCTGACGTACTCTCCCTCTCTCTCTCTCTCTCTCTCTCTCTCTCTCTCTCTCTCTCTCTCTCTCTCTCTCTCTCTCTCTCTCTCGGACGTCGTCCACCCGGGCGCCTACAACGACGTCATTTTCCGCACCTTCTCCATTTCGCATTTGTCCACCCCTCTGCTGTTACTGTGTATCGTAACGGTATACATTAATGGAAAGCATCCCTCTTGCGCGCTACAGCGGAGAGTTTGCCCTCGCTGGCTTCCGGTCCCCGAGAACGAGACGCGATAACACAATTTTATCCGTTCAAGGTGTGGGGTAAAATTTCGAGCTTCGTTTTCATTTACACTTGCGCGGGACTTTTTTTGTCCCCCATCTCATTTCCCTCGCAAAAAGTTGGGCAAACACTTTGACAAGCTTTAAAATCGTCCGCCTTCGAGGGTCTCCTCGGCGATAAACAATTTGCCGAAGAACTCGTTGATCGGTCGGGTCGATCGCATCGACGGTCTTCTTTCTTCCTGTTAGGCTTGCGCGCCGTGCATGGCTGTATTTGGAGCTGTCCAACGCGGGAGAAAAAACACCGGGAGGCCAGTTCGACGAGGGTATGCGTTAATAATTCTTTGGCTCTATTTGCGGCAGTGTCAACGTAGACCGAGGTAGAATAATGGTACATCAGGGGGAAACGTAGCTGCGGAGAGGGCTGGAATTAGTCTCCGAAGAATAATTAGGCAGGTCTATTAATCGTCGTTGAACGCTGGAACGGCGGAAAACAACACGGAATACCAAGCGCAACGTTGGCTCACAGTTATATTATGTACCCTTGGTTCGATGTGAAAAAAGGCTCGCTGTCTCTGCCCCCCCCCCCCCTCCTCTTCTCGCTGATTCCTTCTTCACTCCCGTTGGGTAAAGAGTCGTGGTGAAAGTTGACATTCTGTACTCGGCACGAAAGCCATTATCCCGTCGACGCATGCTTATTTTTTTCTTCTTTCTTTTCCTTTCTTCTCATTCTTTTAGCATCCAACGACATAACACACCAGTCCCCGAGACTGTACACAATTCCAGGTCCTTTACATCACTCGCTTATCCTACTCTCTCTCTCTCTCTCTCCGCTCGTGTCGACTTCCTTTGCCTTTTTTCCGCCTATTCGGATCAATAATCGACACTCCCTGCTCCATTTGAATTGAAAAGGAAGCAAGTAAATACTCGAGGACGACCACGATTGATCCACTATCGTCAGGTTCGTGGCAACTTTTTTGGCGCATTCGTCTTCCGTCCAATGGAACAGCCTCATTCGCGATGACCAAATTTTAGCGGCTCGTGAAACAGAAGTGGCTCGAACACGCTCGCCATTCTGCGATTCCCTCAAGTATCCCGAACAATCATTCGAATGAGCGCTAATCGAGATTCGTAGAAATAGTCGTATCCATCGTTTGGAGAATATGAGGGAAAAAACGGACACGTCCGCAAGAAAATGTTTGAGTTCCTCGGTACACGGAGATGTCTCGTAAGAAGGTGAACGAGACAAAAGTTCCGAGCTGAGAATTGACACTCCATCGGATGCTATCAAATGGTAGTGCGCAACAACAGCCGGCGCCGTTGGCTAGCCATAAGAGATAAAAAGGGACGAGGCGACGCGCCATTCACTGTCATGTCCAGACGGTACCCTCGGCTCTATTTGCATAGTAATGGCGCCGTCGCTTCCACTTATAAATTCCGAAGTTCAATGAGGTCTGCACGGTGCTGCGGCCCTGAAAATATAATACTCTTTTCGCCCTCATACCCCCCCGGCCGGAAAAGGCTATCTTCGCGTACAACCAACAACCCTATCCAGCACGATGGCTTTCCAAAGAGAGGCAAAGCCCCTTCAACGTTTAACAATTTGCGAGAGACATCGGTGAGACAACTATTCGCATCTTGGGGTTGTCAGTGGAAGGGCTGCGTTGATCGCCGGTGAACAATAGGGCTTCAACGCATCCTATTCAGGACGAAATTAATCGCCGAGCTGCCCGTATGCTCATTAGAGGACCAATATTCCTCGATATATCGATTTTAAAAGGTAGCACTCGATCGAGCGTAAATTCTACCACCGACGCAGTCGAGCAACGAGCTATCCAGCTTGTCTTCGATATCGAGACGCCGGAACCAAACACGCGCAGGTAGATTGTGCTCCACGTTCGACGAAGATAAAATTCATCATCACACAAGAGATCAGCGAAGTTGAAGAGAAACAGAGGTAGCGAACGACCGAGTGTTTAGCCTCGAGGATCAGCAAGGAGGAGCAATAATCTCCTCCAGCATCGGTGAAAACAACAGTTTCTTGCAGCATAGAAAATGACTACGCTCCGTTGGCCGACATCGGGATAAAGCTCTTGCTCTATGCACGTCTCCCGGGTAGTAAGCTGCCGGGAGTTTCTCGAGGCCGCTTGTTGTTGGACGATGCGAAAGCTATCGGAGCTTCATGGGGATCGGCTCACACCGACTCCCGGATACACTCATGATTTATTCCCATGAAATTTCCAACTCGATGCCAACTGTTGATCAAAGAGGAAGGCAAAAAGAGATCTAGAAAGTGGCAGGTCTTGACGAAACCCTTATCTCGCTTGATGTGTTCGCGTTGAAGCGATCAGGCGTGATTCCTAGTAATTGGTGCGATACATCGCATTCACCGTTCAAAAGAAAGGGACTGCATTTTCCGTCGCACCTGTAGCGCTATTCTGCAACTCGAAGCAACAGTTTTCGCTATTTTCAACTAGCAATAGCCAATGAAAGGCTCACTTTCTGCTGTGATCGTTCGTGCGTTTGGCTGTTACTACTCATCGACGACGGCAAAAGCCACTACCGAGTTACAAAATCGTACTACTGTTAGGCTCTCGGGCAAATGCCTCCAGCCACCACCAACGTCGGCTAATCCATTCCCCGCTGCGCAATGGCGGCGCATTCGCAATAAAAACACATCGCACTCGCAAACTTTTCCGGGTTTACACGCCTTGCAAGTAACACACGTTGGAAATATTCCGGTCAACCCGAGTCTCTTTGTCGGATTATGTACGAGAGAATTCCCGAGGAAAAAACGCCCGTAGTCACGACCGAATGGCTTTGCCGCCGACTTTGCCTACACACGTCTGGAGGAACAGAGATGATCGCAGGATGACGAAAGCACGGGGCAACCAAGTATTGGCAAAAGGTCACGGGGCGCGGCATTGGGGTAACAAATCAAGAGGAATGATCATACGAACAGGGTCTGGGGAGGACTAGGTGGCGGAAACACCAGCATATGGGGAAGCTTGGCTCAGCTCGGCTCCGGGCTGAGCTCTCGCTAGGTCTTTCGGGGATGAGCCAGAGGACGTATCTAGCGGGCTTGTTGTTTGCGCTAATGCTTAATTAGCAGAGTGGAATAGCGCGCGACAAGGATACTTCTCCGGAGCAAATTCTCCGTTGGCTCGCCTTAAGCTTCAACTCGCCTGGTTACGGTGAATGCGAGCGAAACTAAGAGGTGACGCAGTCAGTTAAAGGTCGTTAGATGTGCTCTCGAAAGCTCGGAATCTAACTGTCTCTTTGAGAGTTGACAAAGTTCGCTTGGAGAACTTGCCCTGTCTTCCGTTCGCACTTTATCATTTTTCCAACTCCGTAGTCATTGATGTTCAACGAACATCAGCTTGAGCACGTTTAGCTTCAATGCAATATTTCAATGATGAGCGTACTTGACCAGCTGTCTCACATCCTACTTTTCACGATCCAACACGGATTCGACCGCTTTCTTCAGGTCTACCAATGAACGATTCTTCCAAGGCTCGACGTACATTTGTTTCGACCACTTGGTCACATGTATCTTCACTCCACCTTTTTTTTTCCACGTCCGGAACTCGTTCCCGTTGATTCCCGGCGTTATCGGATAATTGCCGCTGTTTCTCGGAGACTGGGCACGATCAAGTCATCCTATTTCCTTCTGACGAACGTCTCGTATACACGTGCGCGTACTCGCGCAAATTAGACTAATTAAGTTTTGGCTTATACATGCCGGGCAACTTCCAACGTTAATATATCCATTTCTCGTCGAGTTTGCCTGTGACGGTATTAGTGCTCAGTTGGTTTCGCAGTGTCCGGATTCACGACAAGTATCAACCACATCGGAGAGTATTTATGCGATGGGATAGCAGAAGCTGCGCCGATTACCCGGGCTTGCTCGCTAATACTGTCAAAGGCAAGAATCTCGTTAGTAGGGTTGTTCGGCGTAGCACGATTCGATATACCATGGAGCACGAGGATATACTCTCTCTCTATCTCTCGTGAATTTTCGAACGTGTGTCGGAGTCTCTGCGGACCACAAGTGAGTTTCGGGAGCATTCGGGCGAATTTTGAGCACGCTCAAAAATCGTGCTCGCACGTGGCAATTCATTCAGTCAAAAGCCATCATTCAGCAGAACCAACATTTAGTAAAGACCTCATCATCCAGCGAGCCGATCTAGAAGTACGGCGAGAAACAATTGGCTAGGGTTCGTCGCCTGACGAGGTCATACGAGGTTGGACTCTCCGAGCTCCAAGAGGGAGGGGCAAATAAGGTTGTCGTCCGTTTCCCACTGCGACCCCTCGGGATGTGGTCGTCGTGGCTGGCTCGGGCCCGCGGAAAATGAAATATCATCGCCAACCTAACGTCAACCTGAAATAAAAGGAGGCATCGCTGTCCACTAACGATACAAGAAGGATGCTGGTTTGAGCCAGCGGCGACGCGAGATGGAGTGAAGAATAAATACAGGGAGGAAGCTCATACCCGTGAAATACAGTCGCTTATATATGAGTATCGGTCAAAGTGTGTATACACATGTATACACGAGATGGGAACTCGACACGTGGTTCGCCACTGATACACGGATTGACCATATGCTCGATACTCTCCTTTTTTAAAATAATTTCTCCTCACGATCTCTCTTCCTTATATTTACAAACGTGATCCGCACTTTGAAACTGTACATTTCTAATGTTTATGCGATGGTGGGCGAAGACATCGTGAAGAGCGTTGAGAGAAGCACGTGTCGTGATTGTTATCGACGGTGCGCACTTGGATTCGTAGTAGAAGAGACCAATGGCGGATTCGAAACAGCATAGTGGGAAATGAAGGCGTCACGGAGTGTGAACGTGACCCAAAAAGGCGGTCTGATTTCCATATTGACTAGGCCTCCATAGCGTCTGAAAAAACCGCTTATGGCGAACGATGGTGGAACTAACTGCAGTTGAGTCGCACAACAATAAGTCTATCATAAGGCTCGATCATGAACTGTGGACATGATCCAAGAAGTTGGTACGACTTCGTAGACCTTTGTGGCATTTGAAAAAAACGCTGATGGTGAAAAATATTGAATGGTGAACCTGACTGCAGTTCGTCGGTACAGTAATTAGTGTATCATAAGGCTGACGCACTATGATAGACCTGCCAATAGAATGTTAATATTACCTTTCTATCTATGAACCCGGGCGTTTGCTACAAACGCCATGTTGCCCCGAAAATCAACACCGCAAGGCAGATTTAGGAACTTCCGGCACGGAACTGGATCTCTCGAGCCAACTTGCAGGATCGCAGACACATGTATTTAGAATGACGGCTTCGACCTATTGAGGATTGACCCTCACGGGGGCTGGAAAGAATGAAACCGTTGATCGTCATCGAGATGATTTTTGCGTGCTTCGCTGCCTTCTCGTAATCAACCGGCCGAACAATGGACTCGGAGTATCAAAGTGCACTCGTCCAGCTGGGGCAAGTCCCTGGACGAGCAGCTTATTCCGTGTGGGCTTTCGATAGTTCTTCAGGATTACAAGATCTTTGCGCGCGTAAGAAGATCCGGAAGTCGGATTTTACGGGGATAAGTCGAATGTGTAGGTATACGAGGTAATGTCTCTCGGATGCGACCACCGTTCCCAATGCAATGCCATCCATGCCCAGCCATCGTTCATTCTCCACATTAATTTTGCCTACAAGCATTACGCGTTTTCTCGATCTGCGAAAACGAATGACTGAAAGAAGCGGCTACCGGGCACATTTTTCCACGTGGATGGAGATGAAAGCTCTAGCCAACTTTCGGCAGTTTCGTGTGCGAAGGCGAGGACCCTTCTTTTGTTATCTTTTATTATCCTCTATTATCGTTGATAACGATATTACAGGGTGAATAAAAATTGTATAGGAGAGGAAAAAAACGTCCAACTAGGGAGGAAAGTGTGGTATTTATCGGCCATCTTTCCTCTGTCTGTACACGTGGTCGGGTGGCGCTACTTGTCCCTCTCTCGATAACCGAACGATCTTCAATCAACATCCGCGAGTGCCCGCGCGGGTCTCGTGATATTTTCACAGCACTCGTAAAGCTCTCCGGTCTGTCCGAAGACAGCCCTCCTCGACACCCATCCACCCACCCTTTACTCCGTATTTATACCTCGCCGTCGCCCTGAATCTAACGCATCCACCTCGAGAACTCGTTCACCACGTCCTAATTTCGAACTTTTCAAAATCTTTTCGGAGTTCATGAAAAATGAGACTCGCACTACCGGTTGCTGGTCCCGGGTTGGACAAGAAAGCGAAAAACAAGGGAAAAAAGTTATCGGGGAAAAAAAACAAGAGGGGTGAATTGTTTGCGCTGGCTTTTTCATTGTCCTCGTTGTCGTCCACCGCGCGTTCGTCGGTCGTTCCGTTCTATCGTCTGGTTGGTCGATCCTTCTCTCGTTCCCCATGGCGCAGCACCAGCTTCGGGTAATGTCCGCACTCCAAGTCCCGCGGGACGTCTCAGCCACCCCGTCGACCGGAGCTCAAATTGCTTTTATACCGTGGATTGATTGACAATATACTTACGTTAGCCGGAGAGGGAAGTAGTGGAATTATGGAGACTCACTAGTACTGAAATCAATACTCACCCGCGGCACAATTCCTACACTACTTTTTTTTTGCCGGCTCTATTATTACACTAATACAGGCCCTGCTCTATGTACTGATATTCGATATATTATGTAATATATATCAGGGTCCTTAACAGAATGAAGGCCGGTATGGGAGGGCGGAGACGACGAATTTTTTTCTTCCGAGACGCCACTCTCGCAGTCGAGAACGTTTATTTCTGTTTTATTTTCGGGCCAAAAGCAGCTTAATATTTACGAATAGATGGCGGTGATTGAATGGGTAATGTACATAGGATTACAAATTCCATCCTTTAATCAAAGGGAGCACGGAATAAATCAAACTAAAATGAAGAAGTTATTTATTTTCGTATCGAGCGTACAAAACGATTTTTTTACATTTTTTTTAGTAACGAAAGTACATCGAGATTACTTTCGCGCGAATTAATCTTTCTACTCGGTAAAATGAATATATATATATAAGTCGTGGGTGATTTTTTGGTCTTACTCTAAAATAGAAATTTATTTATCAGCAGATTCTTGTCAGGATGATAAATAATACATTCATCTGCTTGACAGGTATTTGTGAATAAATTATCAACAAATAAAGTTCCATGAACAAAAATACAAATTTCTATAAATACAAATGAAAATTCATTTATTAGCGAAACTTGTTGGGTTGATAAATAATCAATTTATCAGCACGATAATTATATTAGGACGTTGAATAAGTTCTCGCGGTTTTCTAACAGATGGCGTTACCGGAACTGCGAGCGTGTAGACGATAAGGCATGAATAAAAGAAGTACTATAGGCAAGCTTGAAATTCAGTGTATGTCATTTTGCCGAAGTGTAAACAACCTTTTTTTATGGTGATAAACATTTCCAATTTCGTGCGAAAAAAAGAGTACTTGCGGGGAATTTAACTACACTACTTTATTTAAAAAAATCGGCACCTAAAGCACACAGAATTCTTGTTGAGACTTACGGTGACCATGTCCTGTCGAAAACGCCAAGCAGCTATTGGTTTGGATGCTTAAAAAATAATGATTTTGCAGTGTTGAATTGGTGAAAACTCATGTCAGACGCTAGCTGAACTTGCAGAATCATTACGAGTTGATCACACAATAGTTTCGAAACGTTCGAAAGCATTAGGAACTATTTTTTAACACAAATCATTAATTTTTACGAAAAAATAGCGCGAACTTATTCAACATCCGAATAAATAAATAAATGTCTATGAATAAAAACATAAAGTTCGATAAATATAAATAAAAATGTTGGGCTGATAAGTAATAAATTTATCAACCGGATAAGTATTTATAATTAAGTGCTTATAAATAAAAATATGAATTCCTATAAATAGAAATAGAAATTAATTTATCAATACCTAGATACTTACCTGGATATATGTACATATGTAAAGCCCAACATGTGTCTCCTGATAAATAAATTTCCATTTTCGAGCGAAAAAAAAAACACGGCTGAGTGCTTTTTTACTCAGCCTTATATTCAGTTGACCTCTCGTACATTTTTAAGAAGCAAAGGAACGAAATAAGAAAAATGAAGAAACGCGGAGGTTTATGATCCAGGCCGGTGCGTGTCAATGTCCATACGTGTGTGTTTGGGTTATGCTGATGCGAGGAGAGGATTTTTCAGAATACCGAATCCGTTTCAACAATACTGCGTCATCTTTCTCTGCAACCTATTTCTTTCGTTTCTTCACAGTGTTTTGCGATGTCCTCTACTTTTCTTTCCGTCCAGCCTCCCCGTGCTCGTCGCGTCCTTTTCCACCCCCCCCCCTTATCTTCCTGCGAGCTGGAAGAGCTATGAATCGTCTCTGGATATGGCTCGTGATTTTCTCTTCCTCGCGGAATATAAGGACCGTTGCCGAGGCTTTGGAGCGCTCCGTGCTCTCGGAATACGTAACGTCGGATTTTACTCTCCTATCCGACGTGCAGGAAACCCTGCGCCCATTTTTCCATTCTCCCAATTCTTTTTGCGTTTCTCCCTCTCTCTCTCTCTCTCTCTCTCTCTCTTGTTCTCTTTTTTCTTTCGCACTCGAGAGAAAATAGGAACGTGTCCTTTTACGTCACAAACGTCAGGATATTTTCGGTGATCCATCGTTACGTCGAGTCTTCTCGTAATTCGAGAATGCGGGGTATACAATGAGAATTGAGATCTTGAGATGCCCTCCCGATCATTAATTTTGGGCGACACCGATGCGGATGAAACATCATTTTTTCCGGTGGCAATTCCGGACAATCTTAGCCCTCTGCCGTTGCGTCCGCCACTTTCACTCGCTGGTTCCAGAAATTCTCGTCCCGAGCATGAGTATCGGTCTATCAGGCTCTACGAATTAATTACTCACAAACGACACACCATCACGAATGTATAAATTATTAAATTATATTTATCAACAATTCATTGGTGACAAAAAAATATTTACGACCTTTCTTCGCCCTCGAGCACCGGAGCGCGACGAGAAAAAAAAACATCGAATTGGAAGCAAATAATTAAAGCCCTGTTCCTTTCACCTCGGAATAAATTCGTAATAACGTGACAATTAGACGAGGCGGTGGAAGGTCGCAAAAAAACATTAATATAGATACTGGGAAAACGAGAAGGAAAAGAATGCGCGAGATTTAATCATTCGCGAGTTGCAACTTTCATTAATCATTCATTGTTTTCCGTCCCTTCCTTCGACCTGTTTCCCGTCTTGTCGCGCATCTTACGCGCGCGAGCCGGGCGATAAAACTTTTCGATCCGCTTTCGTATACTCGTAATCGCATTAAAGAAACGTGACCGTGAAATATTGGTGTGTGTGTGTGTGTGTGTGTGTGTGTGTGTGTGTGTGTGTGTGTGTGTGTGTGTGTGTGTGTTTGTGTGTGTGTGTGTGCGTGCATTCGGGTGGCGTATCCGAGGCAAAAAGGTAAATCAAGCAAGTCCCGCTGAGCCGGAGATTGGACTCTCTCGTCCGGTCACATGGCACTCGCTTTCCTCTTCTTACTCTCGGCGCAAGAGCCGCGGTGGGGGCGAATAAAAGAAGCTTTATTTCGTCGCTCTCTTTCCTTCCGAGTGATCTCTTGCTCGGGGGATGACTGACCAGCCCTAGCTATAATCAAGTGATTTTTTACGACCGACGATTAAGATTTATGTCAATATTTGCCGGTATACTTTGCCCCGGTGAGAGAAAGAGAGAAAAAGACCCCTTCCTCCCTTTGAGGGACGTACCAAAACCTGTGGTGAAAAAAGAAATTGGCATTAATATGGGTACTTGACGAATATAATTTCTTCGAATTTTTCTTTGACGATAATCGTCAGCGCAAACCTTTCGATGCATCTTGTCTATTTTTTTTCATGCATCCTTTTCTTTTTTTTTTAATTTTGCTGAAGTTGAATGAAATGAAAAAAGGGTCCTCGTGAGCAGCATTGTCACGATGCAGCCTTCGCGAAGAGTTAACGTAATTTTTATGCCTCGACTTTACGAGTACGAGAAATTTTATTGACACGCTGCCCTCTTATACGAGGGGCGAACGACACCGACGGTTTGTCCTGTGTCGTAAAAAGAGGAAAAAAGAAAATTGAGAATGCGCGGAAAAGCGACGAATATCAATTCCGTCCTTCGTTTGTCCATTTTTGTTTGCTCATACGTCGTTTCATATTTAAGTTCGTGTGAGAAAATCATACATAATTTTACGAATAAAATGGTAGGGGCGTAACAAACTATTAGATACGTTTTTTTTTATCGGCGGACAAAAATTTCAAGGGGCGAAACCACCCCTCAGAGCAAAGCATGTCAAGGCCTGATTTTGCAGATCCACCCGCAAGCAGTCCAGCCATTTCAGTGAAACTGAAACGAAAATTCTTGTAACGATCAGAGATTTGCTATGGGTACTTAAAAAAAAAAAAAAAAAAAATTGTGAAAAAATATTTAAAAACTTGTAAAAACAAAATTTAAATACAATTTTTTTCTCGTCTCGGACAAAAATAAGTGGCTACACTAAATCGTCGATTATTTATTTTCTGCTTCGATTTAAAACTCCATTCTGTGCTCACTCTCTTCGTTATTGTTTACTATTGAAAATGTCTTTTGATTAATCGCACTGCGATTATTTTTCTTTTTTTTGCAGAATTTCAAAGTCGGACCACCGACTCTTGCCAATATTTCCATACTTTTCCCAATGGCAATTTCCATCGCCATGTTCCCTTTGCCTCTTTCTCGGCCATTTCTCAAGAGAACTTTGCAGAAGAACTTATCGAAATATCGGGATGAATCAAACGGCATTCTCTAAGTCGGACCAAATCCCTTTGAAAGCTCACTCAATAAATTGTTGTCGCTCAAATAGAAGCGACGCTGGAGCCATTCGAAATTTTGGGATTTTGGCGATTCCAGAAAAAGTTGTCAGAATCGTCGAAAAATTTCTTTCTTTGTCTGTTAATCCTTTTCAAGGGTCCATTTCATATAAAATTTTCCATGGATTACGAAAACCACCGAGTTTTTATCGAAAAGTCAAAGTTACGGGGGCTAAATGCGAAAAATGTTTTAACACATTTTTGATGATTTTTTGTCAAATCTTTCGGGTGTTCGCGAAAAGTGATAGAGAATTCGTCTGCAAGCGGTAAAATACATCGATGTGGAATTTAAAAAAGAATATTAACAGTCCACAATGTCTCCTCATTTCCGCCAAAAATAAGTGGCTTTACTGAATCCCCGATCACTTATTTTTGGTTTCGATTTGGAACTCCGCTTTCTGCTTATTCTCTTCACAATCGTTTTCTCTCCAAAATGCCATTTGATCAACTAAACACTGACTATTATGCCATTTTTGGCAGAATATCAAAGACGGACCATCGATCATTGCCAATTTTTTCATTTAGTTAATTCGACTTCCGAAAATCACTGAAGTTTGAACGAATAATTTTGTCGAAACAGCCTGAATGTTCAAAATACATTTTGGATGATAAAAAAAAAAGAGAAAGAAAAAAATCTCGTCGCTCGAGATCCCGCCCCACAAGGCTCCACCTGACAATAGAGGCTGTCGCGTAAACAAAGTTAGAATTCGATAAAAAGGTTTTCCCTTTTTTTTCTTGGCGTATCTCGCCGTGTTGCAGATTCTTCTACCTGTACCATTTCTGCTTCTACGCGTATCACTACCGTTTCAACGGACAATACAGCAGTCTCGCCCTCGTGACATCGTGGCTCTTCATACAGGTAAGTCTCCTCCCGAATGCCCCCCCCCCTCCCCCCGCCCCTCCTCCGGTCCCGTATCCTCTTTGAATCGAGACGCGATAGACGTCACTCTTTCCGAGGGCTCGGAGGGTTGAGAGGAGCAGAGAGGGGTGGACGGAAGGAAAAATCTTACATTTCCTTCTGCAGCACTTCCTTTTCAACCCTTGAATATCGAATAACTCGCGCGACCCGAGATTCCTCCGAGCATTTCCTTATTTCTTCAAATTTCATTCCCCCTTCCCCTCTCGCTACCCTTAATTTTTTTTTAGTTTCCAAGCGCTCGATTTCCGGTCGCGTCTGACGATGTTGGACGATTGGTGAGGATGATTATTAGGCTGGCACAATTTTGAGCTCTATTTTCTCCTCTTTTTTCTCACCATCCAATTATATTATTTAAAGAAGGAGAAAAAATGGTCGAAGCTGCGATGCGTCAATAAATATTTAGAGGTCGCTCAAGCCTCCCATGAATTAATTTTTTTATTAAAACATCGATTTTTTTTCGTCCACTTTTCATCCATAAATTTTACGCTTTATAATTCTTAAATTAACTTCGCGAAAGCTCTAGTCGGCCAATGAATATACAGCGGTCGCTCAAGAGCTTCGAAATTTCCAATTTTGACATTTACTTCTCTTCTCACTCATAAATTTCATGTTTTGTCAAATTTTCAAAACAATTAATACTTTTTTCTTTAGCAAAAGATATTTCATATTTACCTCACACTTCTGACCCAAGAATTTTCATAAAATAATTATTTTAAGCTCTTGTACGCAAACAAAAACGTAGTTCGTTTTAGTCGTAAAACTGAAGTTGCCGCTGTTTTCCGCGCATCGTAATGCGTCCCACAGTTGGTCTCGTTAGTCAAACTGTGGACCAATCGTAGCTGTACTGTGTGACGAGCGACGCCATTTTACAAAGTACATAATAATACATAATAACACGTATGGTCTAATTGGTATTTGTTACAAATTATGATAATTAATTATTCAGAAAATATAACACTTCGCTGTTTATTTTGTTTTTATGCTACAAAAATTTAGGGCATGTGAGATTTATGTTTTGGCGGAAATTCTGAATTTCGAAAACCTTGAGCGACCACTAAATATTCCTCAGCCGGCTAGGGCTTTCGCGAGGTTAATTAAAAAATTATAAAGCGTAAAATTCATGTCAATGGGGACGAACAAAAAAATCGACTTTTATCAAAAATTTGAATTTTTGGGAGGCTTGAGCAACCCCTTAAATATTTTTTGACCGCTTGCAGCTTCTGCAACAATTGTTTTCTTTTCTTTAGAAAAGATAATTTGATGGTGAGAAAAAAATAGAGCTCAAAATTGTGCCACCCAATTAATTATGTTTTCGAACAAATCGATGGTAACGATCGTGAAAAGGAATAGGACATTTTCCGATGTTGTGATATGATACGAGGGTGTCGCCCCTGTCAGACTCGGTATGTCGGCCCTTCGACCGGAGCCTACACACTTGTTCCAGCAGGGATTTTTCCGAGTACTCAAAAAGCTTCTCGTCCTAAAGGGAGCGGGGGGGGGGGGGTGGGGGTGGTGGTGAGAGACTCGTACACCTTAACGAGATACAGTGCATTGCTCCTGTGCACTCGCGGGTCAAATCCGATGGTGTCAACTTACCAATCGATATTCGAAGCCTCGACCAATCAGCGCTCACGCGGGCTTTAACACGAGTGAGCGTTTCCGGTCCCCGAGAGCTCGCACGAGAGTCTTTCTTCTCCTACACCCTGCTCCTCCTTCGGCGTATGTACGCTCTTATTGAAGTAGCAGATATATTGCGCGAGGCATATACGAGGGTCCCCTCAAATGTGTTCGAAAGGCGGGACACTATCAAGATACGCAAACGATCGCTCAACTCCAGTCGGGAAATTTGTTGCTTTTTCCCTTACGTTATTTTTTTCATTCCGAGTGCTTTTGCATACAAGCAAGGGAGACTTTGTTCTCTTTTTCAGTACTTTTTCCTTAAGCAGAAAAGGCGTTGTCTTTTTCTTTTCGAGTATGAAAGAAAACACCAATAAAAAAGCGTGTGTTCAACTTCGGGTTATAAAAATTCAGTACACGACACACAGCAAGTGAAAAAATAACAGGAAAAAATCATCGAAAATACGAGGTAGTAGGGGACATGAAAAAAGAGGAACATGGAAAAATAGAAAAAGAGGCGAACGGAGTAATGAGAAATGTAAGAAGGAAAGGAGAGAAATCTTGCGCTAAATAAAGCAATATGAAGATTCGGGTACAAAAATTAAGTTGAGAAAAATAAAATAAAGGATTGCGGACGTAATTATATAAATGAAAAATTGTAACAAAATTACAGTTGTAGCTATATTATTACATGAATAATAATGAGAATAAAAATTCAACAAAATAATAATATAGTATAACAATAATAATATTTTATAGTACATTATAATATAATATTAATAGAAAATCATAATAATAATGTTAATAATTTCGGCTAAATGTCGAGACTTGTATAAAGTGCACAATAATGATAATAACGATAATCCTAGCAAGGAATTTGTTGAAACTCATACATGTGATAAAGCATTGAACACTATTAGACGAGTAGTTTTTTTACCGGTGGAAAAATGGTTTTACGTGGGGAAACCACCCCTCAAAGAAAGGCCTTCCAAGAGGTGATTTCCCAGTTTCACCCGCAAGCAGTTCACCGACCTGAATGGAATAAAACCCAATATTCTTCCAATGTAAAGCGAAGAAAAAACAAAATTACGCAGCTCATTCGTATTTATAACTACCGTGAAAATTGCAACTACGCTGAACGTTATTCCGCAAAATAATTTCGTGCATGCGCACGCGCTCCTTCGTTTCGATGATTATTCTGTTTTTGAATAAGGGGACATAGCTATAAAGAGATCTTGTTGATCAATAACAGTGAGTTACGCAATAACGGGGCAGGGTATGTATAGCGCGGCTCGTGAACAATTCGCGTATTCCTTCTCCCAATTTCATGACACGTGGCTAATTTTGCCCTCGTTCGAACTGACGGCTATGCTGTCAGTTGCAGACCTCGGCGCTCGGTATACTGCGAATCGGTTATTCTCGGCGATCCTTCGCAACCGGCAAAACCTTCGCTGTATACTTTTCGCGGGTCCTCTCCGTAACGTTGAATGTCGCGTCCACGTGTAACGTGCTCGGTGCAAGTATCCATGTATTGTTTTTTTTTCTTTTTCTTTTCACTTTTGTTTTTTACACTTTTCATTCGCCGGATTTGAAGACCGTCTGACCTCAAACGCAAGGCTGTATTGAACGTGCACCGAAGTGACAGCTTCCAACGAAGTTTCGGCGGAAAAAACTACTCCGTTGTTTATATAGTCCAAAAGAAAAAAATAGGCGTTTCAGCTACACAAAAAGTTATAGTAGGTTTCCAGTATATGGTAGTATTATGAATTTTTGTACTTGTTGAATTTTTTAAGGGGTCTTCTTACTTTAGACGCTAAAAAGGCTGTATTCATGAATTTTTTGATTGGTAGATATTATGGATATTGTTATAATAGTTGTTAAACTTAATAAATACACTTTCGAAATACATTAAACATTTTTTAAAATTTATTCGGCATTATTTATAGACGAAAATTGTAGTTAAAAAATGTCCTAAAAAATTGTAGGTCTGCGCTGTTGATGAAATCTCGGAGATGAGTCATTAAAAACAAAAAAAAAGTCAAACGGTTTTAGATTCCGTATGTTAATGGCTATAGCGCATATCATACGATTTTTGATATATGCAAAAATAACAAAATGGCGGACATTTTTCGAAAAAACATTTTTGTTTCATCGTTTTTGGCAAAAAAATAGTAAATATCAAAATTAAAAAAAACCTTGATATGCGCTATAGCTATAGTTGTAAAGAATATGTGGTTAAAATTTCATAAGGATCAGTTCAGTAGTTTCGAAGATTTTGTCAACAAGCCGTCGAAGAACGTTGTTTCGAGAAAAACGCGTTTAAAGTTTGCTTGGGTTATATAAATACATTTAAAAAAAACTTTAACGTATTTCGAAAGTGTTTTTATTGAGTGTAACAACTTTTATATTAATATCTATAATATAAACCTCTCAAAAAATGCATGAAAATAGCCTTTTTTAGCGTCTAAAGTGAGAAGACCCCTTAATAATCCAAGAGCTTACACATAGTCGACATTTTTGAAAATATAGATTTGTAGTTTTCAACGGATTCTCAAAATATAACATTAATAAACGGTTATCTGCAAAGTTCAAGTTGATCCGTTCAAAATTGATAGCCTTATTGTAGTTTATAGAGAGGTTTCGCGAACCGACGAACTTTGAAAGCGTTTTTTCAATATAACTTTTTCAAATTCGGTGACCACGATATCTAAAAAATCACTGCACCGATCAACTTTAAATTCTACAAGCTTCTTTCACATATGAAAAAGCACTGCTTGAACGAAGGATATTTTCTTTCGATGCATAGTACTTTTTTATGAACGAAAAAAGACCGTTTTTTTCATGGGAAATTGACACTCACATTAAACTGCGGTCATTTTTTCAAAAATCAATATTTGTTTCCGAGCAGTAGCGGTCGCCGCGAAAAGACCTTTTTCAAATAGCGCTCTGCACAAACCATTGTATCTATCACATTAGTCAATATTTTTCAACCCAAAAATTGTAAAAGATCTCTAAAAGCAAACTCTTTGATATTAAAAAAATAACTGTAAACCTGCACACGTTTTCCCAGAAAAAATCACGAAAATTTCTCTTTTTCCAGCCGTGAGCTAGGTGAACCCGCTAATTCAATTCCTGGGAACCCACTGCTTTGTTCGTTTATTTATTTCGAAATGGAAGGAATTATTTCGTTCACTGTACTTGGCGAAAAACCTCGTCGAACCGAGGTACAACAATTTTTTTGGTCGTTGTAACGAGCAGAAAAAAACTAGCGTGAGCCAGGAACGACACCACAATCGTTTTAAAATTGGAAAAGTGTCAAAGAAAAATTCCGGTCGCTCAACATTGTGGTTGAGATACAGGGTGTGTGTGTGTGTCCGTGTATGTGTATATGAGAATGAAACGGCACAACAATCATCCACATGTATGTTCTACGATCTTTTTCAGTTTTCGAGAAAAAAAGCATTGCTTTATTTTTCTCTTGTGTGCATGCACTTTCCTTGCGATTTGTTTTACTTGTGTTATTGTATAACGAAGTGCACTGTCAAGCAATAAATACATAACCAACTGAACACTAACGTTGATGCCTTACATTTTTATCAAAATATTCAAAAAAAGGTTTGGGCGGATCAATCACTAAAGTTCAGATGATCAAAAAAATACATATACTAGAGTAAATTGCTCCCAATCGCTTTAAGAAAAATTTCGAAGAAAAGTGCATACACAAACGGAAAAATAAATAAAAATCCGTGTTACGGAAAAACTCGAAAAAAATGTAAAAAATGCTCTTCTTAATCGAAAAGTAAAGAAAATCGTAGAATACACATCGGGGTGATTCGGATAGGTATTGACACACGGAGAAAAATACGGCCTCAAATTCTAACACTGGTTGCCAGAATTCTAATATTCAGTGCGAGAAAAGTATAGCAGTTTACTGCCAGTTCGGAATTCTAAGACTTGTTGTTATAGAAGTGTAAAAATGATTCTCACACCGTATAGTACAAATGATGCGTGCATATTATATCTGAAACTGTTCTCGCATAGGCGCGAGTCCTATATGCTGTATAGTAAAAATAATGCTATATAGGAAAAATAATATTTTCATTTAGATTTTACTATACGTACAGCATGAATCTTCGTACAGTATGTATAGATTTCACTATACGCATAGCATAAATCTTGTGCGTATAGCGAAAAATATTACAAAGTTATTAGTAAAATGTGTCTCTTTGTACGGTACTTTTTGTAGAATACTGGAAACTAATTGTTCCAATCACGTGGGCAAAATATTTTTTGACTACTACAAAAAATCACAATATGCCGAATAAAATGTATTATTTGTATCAGTTTACGTGCCATATCGTACGTTAAAAATTAAATTTCTTCATTATTACTATACCATAATTACAATTTTTATCTTCCATTCAATACTTTTTGATATTTAACGATATTTTGTTAGTAGCATTGTATTAATTCTAAACTTCGAGGCCCCTGTTTTCTCCGTGTACGATGCATCTATTGTATGTCACTTTTCGGGTCAACCTGTATATATACATTTATATATACATATATATATATGTGTGTGTGGATTTATGTTTCTACGTTGTATCGCATTACGCACTCCGATATATCCACGTTCCACGTGGAGATCCCGTGAATTTTGGGTGTTTCGCGCGATGTTAACATATCCCCAAATATTACACACGTTACAAGCAGTGCAACTGCTCGGCCAAAGTTTTCGCCTGGACGTGATTGGTCCCGTATCATGGGTAGTTTCTGATGTCAGTGAAATTTTACGTGCGAGAGGAGATAATTAGTTTAGAGGTGAGCATCGAGGGGTAATTAAATTTGGCAGGATGAGTTGGCGAAGGAAAGGTTCGTGAGCTGGCCGTATACTTTTATCAGCAACAATTTGTTTAAAGTTAATTTCTTGTTCATTCGAAACAGTCCCTACGGCTGTAATTATAGCAGCGTCCTGTTTTCCCCCTCCCTCCGTAGCGATCAATATCAATTCCCCGGTCATCATCGGCCACGACCGGAAATCGAATTTGCGGCTTGCCGCTGATAAGCCGCGCGACGGTTAATACTTCCCCCCATCCAAAACGACGACCATCGGACGGTGCACTTTTTGTCCCAGTGCGTTATCGAAATGTGGCGAAGGCGCGTTTGGGTTCGTTTGCATCGCAAGATCCGGAGGTATTTTTCGTCCACGTGGAGCAAGGAAGTAGGAGGATACGTGGAGGGGTGACCGGACATCCGTAATTAAAGATTGTCTCCCCCGGTCAAATCCGGCTGCACCACCGTCACCAGGGCGGTCAGCCACGATCTGCGGCCGGACCCGCGTACACCAGAAAAGCGAAGCCTGTACGGTCCGAAATATAGAGCCAAGCGTTGCTCACGGTGCAGAACGAATTTGCCGAATTTCCATATAAATTTGCTACCACTGTTGCTGCTCGGAGGAGAGAGCAGCGTGGTCGAAAAAGGGCGACGAGGCGCGCGAACCTCGTGGGGAATAGAGAGACGCGCGAGTATTCACCGCTGGCTTCATTGACCCTGATCTCACACCAACATGAACAACACCCGAAATTCTCGTTATCACATGGTCCTTCCTCCTTTCCAGGGACGAGCCATTTCCCGACAAGGCCCAATTTCCGACAAAAAGACCGCGAATAATTGTGACACTATTGGGGTGGTTCGTTTCAGCACTCGATGGTTTACTTTTTCCATCACTACGAGCTGCCGGTGATCCTTCAGCAGGCTCAGCTGCAGCAGCTGCTCCTGAGAAATCACGGGCCGGCGACGAATCATCCGCCGACACCGAGCACCGGCTCGTCGACGCCGGGGCCCTCGCCGACGCCGACACCCTCCGGTAGTCCGACCATCTGGACCTCGATGACCGAACAGCAACAGACGCAGGAAAATTACGTGAGCGAGCTGTCGCGACTGGATGACGATCCTGGCGTGGCCGTCGACAGCTCCGACGAAAATGGACTCGTCGAGGCGAACGACTCCCGGCGGGAAACCGTCCTAGGTACGTTTGCTCCAATGATCTTCGCGGTATTCCTCGAGAGTGCTGAATCAGTGAAGGGGCTGCTCTACCTAGAGGCCCGAAAATAATGGCCAAATTCCGTTTTTTTTCTTCTGAGAAACAGTTGGTGAAAAAGAAACGCATTTTTTTTAGCACAAAGCTACATATTTTGAGAGCCTTTTAAAAAATCACAGAAAAACAACAAAAACATGGTGGTCGGCAGATGAAAAAAAAAAAAAAAAATGTTTCACGACGTTCGGCGGTGGACACTCTTCACCTTAAGGGGCTATACCAGTGTGAACGTTGAAAATTTGGGTGATTTTCAGGAATTTTTCGGAAGAAAAGTACTCAATGAAATGTTCCGCAAAATGAAGAATATATTTGGCTATATTTTAACTATATTACATAATTTTTTCATAGAAAAATATTGATATCCAAGCGACTTATGCGCTGCCTTCGGAGGCGCAAAAGAAATAAATTCCTCCACTGCTGACATGATTCCGGCCGATTGAGTAGCTAAAACCGAAAAAGGAAAAAAATGTCGTTAAACTGGAAGGCATTTCCTGTACAATGACGTAGGATTTTCGAAAAATATCAAAATTTAACAAAATGGCGTAGTTACGAAAAAAAGTCTGTTTTCTTGCCTATAAAATGGTCGTTTTTTCCAATGCCAAATCGTTAATTTTCACCTAATCGAAAACATCCTACGTCATTGTAGAGTAAATATATTCAAGAGTACTCAGTTTAAATTTCAAGTCAATCGAATAATTGCTCTTTGAGTTACAATGTCAGCAAATTTAAAAAAATGATTGGAGATACGGCCTTGAAAATTGTACAGGATATTTTTGAAAGTATAAACTGTCGAAAAAGGCACCAAAAAAAGTCGATTTTTTGAAAGTGTCACACTGGTATAGCCCCTTAAACGGTCCATCCGAAATGTATAAACCAAACGGGTTATTCAAGTCAACATTAAATATGAGTCGTTGACGACCGTCGATTTTTTAAATAACTCTTTTATAACATCGTGGCGACAAATCCAAATTAATGAAAAAAAAAAGTCATCATTTTTACGTGACTACTAAAAAATTATGATCGATATAAAAAAAAGTGAGATCGTCAACGACCTTTGCATGTTTCTCGTATCTCCTGTAAATTTGGAGACAATCCTACAAGTGGTTCTCGAGATATCATGTCCGCCAACTTTGAAAACAGTGTTTCGAAAAACACGCGTTTAAGGGGTTTTCTCACCTTAGACGTTAAAAAAGCCTATTTTCATGATTTTTTTGATAGGTTTATATTGATATGTATTCCTCGGAGGTACGGGGTCGAGGATCGCGAGGAAGAGATCCTTCACCTTTTACCATCCCCTCCTTTATTTCTTCCATTCCTTCCGACATTCACAATCCTTCCAGAGTTCCCCCTCAGAGTGTTGACCGCAGCCACTCTTTCCTAATGCACTACTGTATCGCGTTTGCACGAGGGCCCATGGAAACTGCGGAAACCCGTGCAGAAATTTTGACCGGGATACCCTATGTCCAATCAAAGCCCGATCAGGATTTGTCATGGATTCCTCAAAACCGGTATCCCGGTTAGAATCCAACTTGCATCAGTATCGGCATATGTACGACGACGATGGCATCATTTTGAAAATTTTGGCGTCACGTGTATTTTCTGTATTACTATGGAATTCCTATCTATAGATAGGAATTTCTGTCTATAGATTCCTATCTATAAAATTCCTATCTATAGATAGGAATTACATAGTAATACCGAAAATACACGTGATGCCAAAATTTTCAAAATTATGCCATCGACGTCGTACATATTCCGATACTGATGCAAGTTGGATTCTAACCGGGATACCGGTTTTGGGGAATAACTCTCTGTTTATACCCACCGACATGTCGGTGTGTATAAACATGTATTTAAGACAAATTAAAATCAAATTCACGATGATTAGATTAAAATTTACACCAACCGTGAGTTCTTACGTATTTCGAGAGAAAAAATTTCGTCGAGGCAGAGAAATTTTTGCAAAAAATGTTGTGAGTTTCAAATATTACATTATAAATATGAAAAAAATCACAAAATGAGTTGTGAATTTCCTCAAGTTGAAGAAAATAAAAATCGAATTCACGACAGTTATATTAAAATTTACACCACAAGTGTAAACGTATTTTGAGAGAAAACATTGTGTTGAGGCAAAGAAATGTTCGCACAAAAAGTTATGTGCAAAAATTTCTTTGCCTCGAGGCAATGTTTTCTCTCAAAATATGTACGAACTCACTTTTGGCGCAAAATTTAATCGAATCATTTTGAATTTGATTTTAATTTGTCTTAAATACGAAAAAATTCACAACTAATTTTGTGAACTTTTTTGTATTTATAATTTCTTGTCAATAAATTTGCATTCACAGATTTTGATGTGAATTTTTTTTAATTCACATCAAAATCTCGCGATGAGCGCGATCTGCCATTTGAATCTTTGGACAAATTTTTTTTTATTGATAGTTTAATGCACCAAAACTTTATAAATGTTATTTATTTTTATAATAAATTTAACATGTCATAATTCCATTTTTGACATTTTATTTCCGCCTGTATTCACCCGTGATCCTTCCCAGATTCCTCAATGATTCCATGGGGAATCTATTTAGAGTCATTAAAGGATCCGGTTTTGGATCCCTAATGGAATCCAGTTTACGGATCTTACATTCAGTCTTCGAATCTGATCCGATATCGGACTAGATCCCGACTGGGAGCCCGGGATACAAGTCAGAATCCAGCTGTATCCCTGCCAAAATTTCTGCACGGGAAACCGCGGAAAACCTGGGCCGATACAGGCGGCTATATATTTGGCTGAGTTTCAGTTGTTTTACCATCAGAAACTCAGACAACCTGCCTCCCGCTCAGAGGTTGACGCGCGAAGCAGTGCACGGGCAAGCGGTCACCGCTTCAAGTATTGGCAGCCTCCAATGCTGCTTAACTTCAGTGACCGCCGAGCCCGCACACCGACCGCGCGCCCACCTCTATCGGTGATAGGTTTATATTATTGATATAATAGTTATTATTATTATTGATATAAAAGTTGTTACACTTAAGAAAAATACACTTTCGAAAAACATTGAACTTTTTTTTTAAGTTACCATTTATAGACGTAATGGTAGTTTAAAAAATGTTCTAAAAAATTGTAGGTCTGCGCTGTTGATGAAATGTCGGAGATGGATCATCCGAAACAATAAAATCAAACGGTTTTAGATTCAGTATGTTATCGGCTATAGCGCATATCATACGATTTTTTATATATACAAAAATAACAAAATGGCGCACATTTTTCGAAAAAAACCGAGTTTTTTTCACCGTTTTCGGCAAACAAATACCAAATATGAAAATAAAAAAAAATCCTTGATAGGCGCTATAGCATAGTTGTAAAGAATATGTGGTTAAAATTTTATAAGGATTGGTTCAGTAGTTTCCAAGATTTTATCAACAAGCCGTCGAAAAACGTTGTTACCAGAAAAACGCGTTTAAAGCTTGTTTGGGTTACATAAGTACATAAAAACATTTTTTAAATTTATTTATTAAGTGTAACAACTTTAACATCAATATCAATAATATAAACCTATCAAACCAATTCATGAAAATAGCCCTTTTTCAGCGTCTAAAGTGAGAAGACCCCTTAAAGTTTGAAGTATGGCGCTGCTGACGCTCGCCCCGAATTTTTGCAGGGAATTAAACTAAAAGGTGATACAATCGAATAAAAATATTTGTGGAAAATGCAATTTTTCGATCTACCTAGGATACAGCCCGTGAAGATGTCCAAACGAAAACCGAGTCCAATAATAGTTCACTTTGTCGTTTTTTTTTGGTCCATCAGCGAGCGAGGAAGCGTCCGAGGCGCCGATCGTAACTGGCGAACCTCCGGCCACGGGCCCCGGCCAGAGCAACAACTCCGAGGACTCGTCGTTATCCTCGAGAAGCGAAAGTGCGACGGCGAAGAAAGTTCCCGAAGTGGCCGAGGCGTTCGAAGTTATCGAGGCAACATTCTCGACGGAAACGACCGGCGAAAGTTCATCGGAATTGTCGAATTCCGAGGTGGCTTAGAGACTTTAACGACGAGGACGAGAACGACGACGACGATGACGAAGTGAGGAACGGTTGAGTGTACGTCGCTCGAGCTTGAAGAGGGAATATTGAGATCGAGGATCGCGAGGCATCCGATGAGAAGCCCGCGAAATTCTCAACGCACCGGAAACACACCTCGCGTTTTACGAGCTGTCGATTATGGTGGCACTCGTCGACCGACGATACATCGTTCCATGCAAGAAGATGCCGGAAAGTACGCCATTGGAAATGGACGATGAAGGAGCACGCGACGACTCGCATCGGTGGCGCCGAGCGCGCCGCGAGACACCAGCGGGCGAAATTTCGAATGGACTTTACAAGAGAGTCCCACAGGCCTCGACTCGCGACTTGACGTTGCGATCGGGCGTTAACCGAAGATACCGGCAATCAAAATAATGAATTTTTACCAAGCCACTAAATCCCACCACGCGGTGGGCAACGACGGACTTTGGAAGTTTCTTTGGTCTTTTTCCTTTCCCGAGGGTTTTGAGCGAGCGATACGGAGGGAGGACTATTTCGTTCACGAAATAACAGTGGCAACCGAATATCCGGACAAGTTTGGCGCGAGAGGTTTTTTTTTTCTTTGAGATCGTGAGAGCAAATGTGAGAATGGAGTGGAGTGAAAGAGCTGAAAAAAAAATGAACGGGCGGTCGAGGAAGAGCGACGGCGCGTGGGAGACGTGTACATTGATGTCGCGCAGGCTTTTTCATCGTTTTGTCACGACTCGAGAGCTCACTACGATAAATAGGGTACATCCGCCTCTGTAAAATAATTTCCCATCGTACCTATCCCACCCCCCCCCCTTCTTTATTTATACGTTCGTGTAAGATTTATCGTTCTCTCCTTCGTTTATTATATACGGATGTACATAAAAGATAATTGTACCCTAGCGTGTCCTGTCAAATGTTCCGGATTGTAACGATAAGCAGTGTAGTAACGTGGAGCAATAGATGGCGGGCTTTCGACGGTAAACTCTCGACGAGTGTCTTTTGCAATTATCTCTCTCTCAGTGTCTCTTTCTCTCTCGGGCGGCAGGTCGAGCAATCGTTCTCGAATTTCAGATATGAAGTCGGCTTCGGAGCAGGCATTTTTTTTTAATTTTACACTCAACGAAAAGCTAAACAAACTCGCGGTGATACCCGATTTAAAAAAAAAAATCAAAACGGTGGAGTAAAGAAACGCTCTTTACTTCCCCCTTAAACCCAAACAAGCCTTGTTGATATCGAGTTTAAAAAAATATTAAAACTGAATTCGTCAAATAAATATGGGGCTTCCTTCTTATTGCCCTCTTAGATCCAAACAAAACCGTGTTCAAGGCCATTCCAAAAATATCCAAAACTCAGTCGTTCAACCAAAAAGGGACTTCCTACTTAACTTCCTCCTCAAACTCAAACAAATCGTCTCAAAATTCGGCAAAAAAACATTTAAACCCTAGGTGTTGAACAATAGAAGGCTTTCTTGTTCTTCCCTCTTAAACCCAAATAAAACCGTGTCAATCTCTGTCAAAAAATGGTTAAAAATAAGTCGTCAAACAGGAAAGGGACTACCCTTTTATTTCCCTTTTAAATCCAAGCAAAGCCGCGTCAATGCCAATTTTGATAAATCCAACACAAAGTCGTCCAACCACAAAGGGAGTTCCTACGTCCCCCTTAAAGTCAAACAAATCGTGTGAAAATTCGGAAAAAAATTCAAATCGGAGTCGTCAAACGAGGAAAAGGCTTTCTCTTTACTTCCTCCCGAAACCCAAACAAAGAAGTGCCAATCTCCAATGAAAAAATATTTAAAAACAAGTCGTCCAACCAAAAATGCCTTTCTACTTCACTTCCCCCTTAAACTGAAATAAACGCGTCAGAAAATACTTGCGAAAAAAAAATTGAAAATAGGCCTTTCTCCTTCACTTGCCATAAAAATAAAAAATAACTCGTGGCACTATCCAATATAAAACAAAACAATAATTTTCGCTTTCGAAAATCGTCGATTGTTCTCGTGCCCCTGGCTATCTCCAAAGACAGGCGCATAGAGAGAATAAGAAGATTGCGAGAGAAAGAGGAGAGTCGCACGGGACACAGCCGGAACGGAGAACGCTTGATCCACAGCTTACCGACACGCCGAAATAGACAAATAGCCTGGGCAATGTCTCCGAGGAACGAACGAGCTTTGGGACTGAGCAGGACGACACGAGACCGTCTTGGCCTGCCACGGGAAGCCTCCCTCTTCCCACGCCCCTCCGACTTCCGTTACAACCGATACAACCATTTGTTTCAATTACAGGATAATTCGGAGCAAATCGCGGGGATTTCCAGCACATCACACGTCGAAACGATGTTTCGCCTTTTTCAATGTTTTCTTTTTTATTTCTTGTTCTCTCCGACGCGGTACAGTTCGGCCGACGATTCACAATTGAAAGAGTCTGTAAAACGAAATATCCCGATTGCTCGTGATACAATATTTTTTTCATTAATGTTGCCAAAAATATTCTCCTTTCCGGTTTTAGCGTCGGGGGTAAGTTGAATCAAGTTCGTTCTTTATTTCCAGATACACCCTTGCGGAATTTTAAGGCAGTATTCTAGTCTAGAGGCCGAAATTTCGGGCGTTTTTTCGGACTTTATAATTCGAACGCAGAAATTATTTTCACCATCCATTTTATACAGTATTTTTTGTTGATGTTTCAAGAACTAACAAACAAAAATCAGAAGCTTATGGGTCTCTAAATATGGTCGTCAAAAAAAGTTCTAAAGCTCCCATTTATTTGGAACAGAAATAAAACCAATTTGCTTCATCACTAGATTGTCATTATGCCAGGTAACAAAGAGAACATTTTTATTGTATATGGTGACTGGATGAAGAAAAAAATAATTTCCTGCGATATGTTTTTTTGTCGAAGTTCTGAATTTTTCTAAGATAGTAGTACAGATAATTTCGCATACCAAATTTGGAAGTCAATCGGTTGGATAGAACTCGAGATTTTGTGTCAACCAGGTTGGAAAAAAGTAGTTTTGAGAAAAATGCGTTTAACGTTTAGAGTACCATTTCAGACAGCCGCAACTATCCAAGTGGTATGATGGCATGTTATACTTAGGTTATATTAATGAGCCATTTCTGCCTTGCGAAGTGTGATTTCCTCGACTTTGAAATTATGATCATCTGAAGCTTGTTCTTCCCTGCGAGCAGTTCTACCTTTCTTAGAAGCTTCTCGAGTTCGTAGCTCCGACCGGTTAATCCTATTCTGGTTCCGTTTCAAATCGCTATACTCATGTACATATTGAGAATTTTGACATTTCCATTTAAGGACGTATTCTCAGGAGTCTGTACTTTGAGAAAATGCGAGAAAATCGATTTTTACAAATTCCAAGACTAGAATACTGCCTCAAGCAGATCCTCCTCTGTACCTTCCCTTTAGACGTCTTCTTTTCTATGATTTTTTTACATTTCTCTTTTTCTGTTTTACATCAATTTTTGGTCCTTCCTCCTTCCTTTGCTTTATGCATTTTTTACAATGCACTCGACAGTCCCATACTCGCACAATTATCTTATCGGTTTCCCTTTTATTTCCCCATTTATTTTACATTTTATATAGCCTCTTCCCTTACAGTCTCTTCACCATTTTTTCAGACCATCTACTTGTTCATTTTGTAAAATATTTTTTCACATTGACGTATGTGCGCTAAACTCTTCCTTTGTGCAAAACCGGCATGGGGTATCTTCGTACTATCAGGGTTGCGAGTAAACGCTTTTTCTTTAAATTTCGCGCGACAAAAATTGGCCGAGATATTCGCGTTCACAGTCCATGTATCAAAGAAAGGCACGGTGGTTACGCACGCTCGAAACGTATAGGCCGAATCGAGGTCGGCTTCGAACCACCTTTGGACGAATGCATATTTTATCTTGAATTGTTTTTCGTGAGAAAAAAATCGCGCGTGAGCCGCTACTGTGTCATTGTTTACTCACAAGGAACATCACTTTAATGTACGCCTTCGATTTCGTTGAAACTCATATATGTGATAAAGCATTGAAAACTATTAGACGCGTATTTTTTTATCAGTAGAAAAACGGTTTTAGGGTCAGAAACTACCCCTCAAAGAAAGACGTGTCGAGGGGTGATTTTACAGTCTCACCGACAAGCAGTCTACCGATCTGAATGAAACAAAAACCAAAATTCTGCTTAATGTAAAGCAATGAAGATACCAGTATAGAAGTATTTAAAAAATTGAATCAAGAGGTGACACGCCTTTCTCTGAGGGGTGTTTTTCCGCCAATAAAAAGAATACGTGCCTAATAATCTTCTACCCTTCATCACAAATATGAGTTTCAATAAAGTCGAAGGCGTACACTTGAGTGATGTTCCTCGTCAGCTTTGGAATTTGAACGCGAATGTTACGGCTAATTTTTGGCGCACGACATTAAAAAAAAAACTTTTTGCTCGCAATGACACACCCCATATGCGCACCAGAAGAATTCCAATAGTCGTGAACCACCCTGCATATCCAAAAAAAACCACAATCTTCACAATGGACGACAATTAGACTGATCGAGAAAAAAGGAAATATTCGGATGAAAAAAGAATTCGTGTGTTTTTTTAAGTCTCAAAGACAAGTGCCTCCACATTCATTTCCGCGGTCTCCCCGATGGTCGATTCCCGAGGGCCGGAAAAAAGCTTGGGTGTAGGTCCATCGGAGGATATAAAGAAGATGGTCATGTCGGTGCGAATGGGGAGTACAAGGAAAAGCCCCCGGGGCTGAATTTTCATCCGGCAAAGCAACCCCCCGGACTACTTTATTTGATTGGTTGTTCAGGGCTACGTGGCGAGCAGTCCGCCGCCGCCACCTCCTCCCCTCTCTTTGATGATCCCAGATAGACAAATTTGTCTATATACACCACCGCGCTTACGTGCATACCCGCGCGGTCTGAGGATTTGATGCAAAAAAAAAACGCCGCCCTCGTACTCAACTGCGTATTTATTTTTTCAGAGCTCAGGGACTTTTTCCGATTTTAAAAATTGTTACTTTAGCTGCGTCATTCTCCGAAAATACAACGAACAAAAAAACGAGATTAAAAGATTGTTTGGGCTTTGAGTTCTGAGGATTTGGTGCAAAAAATGTCGACATCCTACTAAACTACGCATTCATTTTTACAATGTTTCGGGACGTGTTCGTATATTTTTTGTAGATTGTTTTTTTTTAAGATAGTTTCAGATAGTTTTGTATTCTTTCAGATAGTTTTGGCTACGTTATTCTCGTAAAATACAATGAAAAAAAAAAAAATTTTGAAAGACTGTTTGGATTTGTTTGCATGTGCTTACATTCTGAGGATTTATGCAACAAAAAAAACGTCGTCCTCGTACTCAACTGCGTACTTACTTTTGCAATGCTTTGGGAAGTTTCAACATTTTTTATTTTATTTAAAAAAAAATTTTGGGCACGTTATTTCCGTAAAATACAACTAAAAGAACACGAATGAAAAATGATTTGGGTTTGTTTGAACTCTATGGATTTGGTGAAAAATAAACTTCGACCTCGCACTCAACTGCGTATTCATTTTTGCAATGCTTCGGGGCGTTCCTGCATTTTTTTCGATGGTTTTTTCAAAATATAGTTTCAGATAGTATTGCCTTTTTTCGCATAGTTTTGGCTACGTTGTTCTTGTGAAATACAATGAAGAAATATACGTTCGAAATTTGTTTGGGGTTCGTTTGGATTTATTTGGGTTTTGAGGACTTTATGCAAAAAAAACCGTCGCTCGTGCTCAACTGCGTTTTTATTTTTGGAATGCTTCGGGACGGTGTGGCATTTTTTAATTTCCTTTTTTCAAATCGTTTCCTCATTTATTTCTTAAATAAAAGAAACAAGATCAATAGATTGTTCGCGTTTCTTTCCGTATTTTTGTGTTTTTTTTTCAGACAGTATTGGTCACGACATTTTCGTAAAATTTAATGAAAAATATGGTCGAAGTATTGTCCGATTTTTATTGAAAAAAAACATGGTCTATTTCAACAACTTTTTTCTCGGCTTCACATTACTTACCTCCTGTGGCACTTGTTTAGAAAACTGTCTAGACTATGTAATAAAGATTCAGCCCGATTTAATGATTCGTCGTTCGCCGGAGTTTCGTTTCTTTGGTGCTCGCCGTAGAACGTTACCGAGAGGCGTTGATATAGACCGGCTTGGGCCGATCCCCGGCATAGCGAATAATCATGATCTTTAATAAAAAGGGCTTATCTGAGAGGAAACAATGGAGTATCCTGGATGGAAGAGTCTCTGGACTGGACATCGTACACAAGCCTCGCCGCGACTCACTCCACTCGCTCGTCCTTCTTCTCGCACTTGTCTCGCTAAGCCGTTATCTCATCATTTTGCGTTTTGGTGCACATACTTTGTCGCTTCGTCGATCCGACCAAGGATCGGCTGGCCCAATTGCGAAACTTCTTTCGTTCAAAAGAACCGCTATCTTTTAATTAGCGACATTCGAGGACACGAGGACTCACGCTGTTAAAAAAGTTAATTTTATTTAACTTGGGTCTATTTGAGTTGAATATTTTTTTTTCATTCCTCGCCGCCTACTTCGATTCTATTCGTTTGAATTTTTTTTTTCATCCGAATCAAGCATTCCCCAGGTCAGATACCACTGTGACCAGTAAAAAATCAAATTTTTCACATCTCAAAGTATACACATCCAAGAATATGTGTAAACATGTTCATGCTGAAATATTAAATATTTAGCTACATGTCGAAAAAATTGACCTCAATCTCACTAACCTACTCTAAAAGTTACAGATGATTTAGTGAAGTTGCGCAACGATTCACGTACACTAAAAAACTTTCAATCCCGTTTTTCTCGAAACGACTGTTCTCGTCCTGGCCGGAATTATAACTCAGAATATAACGGTCCGATCTTTAACTTAAAAATTGATATGTAATTTTTTTTAACAAGCTTCTATTCAATGTATTAAAAATTAACCATTGTCAAGTCATCGATCGAGCCGCTGGCCCACATGTTTCATACAGAGGCTCTATAATACGTCAATAACGTTGTTATTTTTAAATTTCTTCATCTAAAAGTTCACACAAAGTAAGTTCAATGTATGCTTGATAACATAATTTTTTTCCGAAACCCAAAAAAATCTAGCGAACGAAAAAAAAGTCGGACAAAACGACCTTTTTTCGGTCCGTCACAGTCACGTCTCCCTTAAAGTCGTCAATTCAATAAATATGTATTTGCGTAAAATATATTGTTATTACGAACGAATAACATTTTTATTTGAATTACTAATATTTTGATTTGCAACAAGCAAAGTAACCATATTATATTATACGCAACGCATATTTATCCGTGTTGTTAACAATCCTCAATGGTGAAGAAATATGACAAATATTTTGTATTACCACGATTTTCGTACGGGAGAGGATGTCCCTCTAGCGCGATCATTTCAAGCTCTGTAACTCGAGCTCGAGAAAATTCGTAGTGCGTCGATACGTTTCGCGGGTTCGGTTGTACGCTAGCTCATAATACAAATGACTCACGGGAGAAGCCTCAAGCCCTGCGTTAAACCCCGGCCACAGAGCATACTACTACGTTTATGCATTTGCTGCTTAATTCAAATTAAAAATCAAAATAGACCCACTCAGTCTATACAACTTAATATTTTTTTAGTAAAAATACCGAATACCATCATTATTAGCAGCATATAATTTTTGTATTACTCAACAGTGTTAAATAGATCACGATTGAAATAGTAAAAATACATTTACGATAAACTTCTGGAACAGAAGAATCAAATTTAAAAAAAACATTAATTTATGACAACTCTAGTTAATTCAAATGAAAAAGGATCAAATAGAGAAATTTAGTTGATTTCAATAAATCTTTTTTATCAGTGCAGGAACATTCCGAAAAAATCTTTGTTCAATTACAGAGAGTTCGAATTAATAATGTTGAAAAAGGTTTTTTTTATTTACATTTTATTAATATATTTTTTATTTGTTACTGGTGGCCAAACACTCAGTTCTCTTCTGGAAGGAGATCAAATCCGGAAGCGTTTGGGGCTCGATTAGGTCGAGTTAAACGTTTACATCTGGATCTGTACTCGTGAGGTAAGCACAGCTAGCATTTTTTCCACTGTGTGTACTTTCCCGTGGAGTTGCGAGTTTTGCTTGGTTGCGCGGACTGAGGCCACGTGGGCATGTATTTGAACAGCGGACCGACAAAAAAAATACCCTCCGCTTCCACACAATAGCAGCTCACTCTGGAGCTCGCTCCGGAGATAAAATTTGCCAAGGGCAATCTTCGGCAGATTTTAGCTCTCAAAGTCCGACCGGCACACGCTCCTTTGCGGTAGATCGGCGAACTCATGGTTCGGACAGTGCTCTGGTCCTTTGAGTACGCGCCCTGTATTTGCTCTTCTTGAAATATTATCCGCAGTTACGGAAGCGTTTTATATATATATATATATATATATATATATATATATTGAGACGTACAGGTCCGTCTCATAAATAAACAACCCCCACCATGGAGGCAGAAGCCATGGTAGAGTAAGGGAAGGGGAAATAACGAACTACCGAAACAGAAAAATAAACAAAACTATAAGCGAACAGAAAGACAGTTAATAGAAAAACAAGGAACCTAATTTAATTAAAGGAGGTTAACAATAACAAAGAGTAAAGGAAGGGGAAAGTCGAAGACAGAACCACAAGCGAGGAGGAAGACAGAGAGAAGAAAACAAAGGAAACTACACAAAAACAAGAGAGAAGCAAAATTTATTTAAGGAAGCAGAAAAAGTTAACAATAAAGCCAATTAGGGAATTATGGGTAAGAAGCTGGAGAAGGGGTAAGAGAAGACGGCAAAATATGGGTATATAAGGACGGGAATTTTGGAGGAAAGGCGTCTTCTCCTCCTCTTCTGGCTCTGAAGAATCGGGAAGTACGAGGTGACGCGAATATCAGCCCTTAAGGGTAGAGAAAGTGTTACTGAGGAAAACCGAGACAACAGAACGAGTGGAGGTCAGTTGACTTACAAAAAAGCACTTTCATATTCCGCGAATTGGACGAGTACTCCGTGACGCGAATACCAGCCCTTAAGGGTAGGGAAAGTGTTTAAGAGGAAAGAAAAAGAAAGGGAACCTGAAAGGAGCCAAAATTATCAAATCAGAGGAAGCGCTAAAAAGAAAATAAATAAATTCATTTATAAAACTTCGCACGATTATTGGTTTAAGGGAGAGGGAGCACGAGAGGATAGTAGGGAAAAGCAAACAAAAAGATAATTAGTTAGGTAAAAATAGGGAACCTCTCGCGAATACCGACCCGCGGATCAAGAAAAACGAAGTAGACTAAAAGGAATTATTATATAATTAATTAGCGGTAAAAGGGAGCGATTTATTAAAAGTTTAATCGACAAATAGTATCAGGAGAAGATAAAGGGACAGGAGGTAACAGGAGGTGCGAAATCATACACACACACACACACACACACACACACACACACACACACACACACACACACACACACACACACCCGAACACACCGATATTACAATTATTATAAACCAATTATAAAAGGCAAGAAATACACAAAAAAAAAACGGACTCGGGCGAGCGACGTCAGAAGGCACGCGTACGCCAAACTGTAAACAAAGCGCGGGCAGCGACCGTGACGAGTCAGCGCGCCGCGATCTACCGCGTCACGATCCATCGCGCCTCGAGTGTCGGTAAGGAAGGGGTTACGGTTACCGACGCATGGTAATAGATACCGGCCGCGCTCGAAAACGTTACCACTCGGGTAACTCCGCGAATCTTTACCGACCGACGCTTTAGTTAAGGGACGAATTACACGAAAACAATACAAACAACACATTACACTCATACACGGCGCTGAATAATATTGTATCGCATCTACAAAATTGAATAAACCTTTTTTTATTGTAAATTACCACCAAAATACCTGAGTCTCAATTAATTTATTCCCTGATCGAGTCTCGAACAAACAAATATATTGTGACGATATTCCGACCCGTTACATTTGGCGCCCGAACAGGGACTCGAACATAATAAAGAAAGACTCGTAAAAAGGTGGTAATACATTTTTTTTTTAAATGGAACCGCAAAACAACGAAAACTCCCTCCATTGGGAATCGACGACAGCGGACGGGTTATTAGAAGAGGCCCGTCAACGAGATCGGCGAAATATCGGCCGATTATCGGCAATAGGACCCAGGCAGGAAGAAAGGGCAAATGAAGAGACATTCGACATTAGTCAAAGCACCGTCAATCTAGATGTAAACGGAAATGAGCACAGCGAGCTCACGAAGACCCTCATAAGGGCTATGAATAAAATCCGCAACGAACAAAGGATAGAACGCATCACCACCAAAGCAGAGATGAAACAGCAAGATGACCGATGCGTTGTAAGGTCACGTCAGCTACAGGAAGAAACAAACAAAAAAGTAGCCAACGAAGTCAACAAGATCGAAGAACGGACCGAACGGAAACTCGTAATTGCCCAGAAAATAATTGAAAGAACCCAGGAACAAATCAGAAAAGAAAGTCAAGAAAAAAATGATGATTTTGACACCCGGATGGAAGACATCAGGAGGACGATATCCAACCTCCGGTATTCATCAAAGGAAGTGGAAGAAGTCATCACAGACCATTCAAAACGGATCACGGAATGCGAAAAAAACATACACGCTCAAACGTCGGCAACCTTGTGCAACACGACATGGGGAACAGGGCTTAACGTTAGTCAGGCCTACGTTGCCAAACAGAAACCGCCCACATACAATGGCGACGGCAGAGAAAGGCCGATCCGATTTTTAAAGGATTTTGTAGAATTCTGGAAAATCACCGGAAACACTGACCTCCACTATCTCATCAGCCAGTCACTTCAAGGAACTGCGAAGGATTGGTGGAGGATTGTCGAAGACAGAGTCCGGAACATTGAAGACTTCAAGGAAAAATTCCGGGCACGTTACTGGAGTCAAGAAATCCAGGATAAGATTCGCAGAAACCTGGAATTCGGGGCGTACGAGTGGGATGGACATCGAACGACCAGGGCGGAATATGCAACCCAAATCTTCGGGAATGCTAAGGATCTCAGCCAAGGCCCAGAAGAAGAAACGATCATCCGGAAATTGGCAAACCATTTTGACGAATCGATCAGGATGGCGGTGCGTGTCAGCGGAGTGAAAACGATCGATTCTTTTCTGGAACTGCTGGAAAGTATGGACGGCGCAGGGCCGCTAAATGCCCAAAGAGCAGTGCCTCGTCGTCAGGAACCCATCATTCCTAGGTGGCAACCAAACAACCCTTGGAAAAACAACAGATTCGGGACATTCGGGGGACCATACCCACAGGGAGCATACCAACAGGGAAAAACTGAGCATCCACGGTGGCAAGGATCACAACCATCCTGGCAAAATCCACAACAGTGGGGAAAAAGATTGGAGAACGAAGGAAGGAATTTCAACCCGACATCACCCCCATTCCAGAAACGACAACCGTGGCAGCAAGGATACGAAAATAGCAGGACTCACCTTAACCCGGCTGCATCACCATGGAATCCAGGTAATCCCGGGGGACCAATAGGAAGGAACATGCCCCCGAGAGAGCAACAGGAAGCACCAATCAACAGCAATGGAAATTTAGCAGAACAAGCACAGGACCAGGGAAACTGCTAAACGTTGCGCCCGAAACGATGGCAATTACGACGGTGATCGAACCATCACGAGGCGCAACGGAAGACGAGGAAGTGCTTCAGGCAGCCATGAAAGAAGCACGGGAAAGGATGAAGAGAAATCTGAAGAAGAAGGAGAGAATTAAGAAAAAACGGCAGATTCAAAACGACACGGAAGAGCAAGATGCCGAACAAATCTCTCGACTAGGAATGATCATAATTCTGGACGATAAACAAATTCGGGCACAGAACGGCGAAAGAACAGAAAGACTAACGAAACAACGAGAAGGGACGAGCGAAAGTCTGTCCTGGTCACGAGAGTCCATCAAACTTATCGAGGAACATCCGTGGAATCAGTACCCAATTGGAAATATTACAGTCAGGAGCAGCACCCCAAAAAATCAAGCAATCATGAAGCTAGACAAGTCTATGGACGCCTTCGTGAGCAATTTATACGAGCCGTCACAAGAATTCGTCATCGAGGAAGATGGACGGAGGGCACCCCGGAAAGCAGTTCATCCAAAGTGTTCAACCCTAACCGAGATCGACGGTGGCAGCGAGATGTCATGCACATCCGAAAACCTCTACCAGCAACATCGCGAGGGACTCAAGCCTTGTCCGATGCGGCCAGTCACGAAAACTGAAACCGTGGTCGCATTCGGAGAAAAAGAAGGACGTATAGGAGGATGGCAACACCGTCGACGTAAGCGTAGCAGAGCATTTTCGGCACGATATGGACTTGGCAGGCGGCAAAGACACGGGGGACGGCAACGAAGACGAGGATGGCGAGGCAGAACGTTTCTGGCTGGAAACGGCCCTGGTCGAAGGCGAGGAGGAGCGAAACGGCAATACCGACAACGACCGCATGGCAGAGCGTTTCTGGCTGGACATGCGCCTGAAAGACGACAAAGAAAGAGGGGACGGCAACGACGACGGCAACAGCGAGGCAGAGCGTCCTGGCACGAGATAAGTGTCGAAGATGACGGCGACGGAGACGATGAAAACAGCGACAAATGAGTAAATAAATAAATATTTGCGAGCGAGCGTAAACAAAGAAAAAACGAGCGATAAGTAAAAGAGAGGATAGGCGCAGAGAGAAGTAGAAGACAAATTTTTTTAGGTGACTCTTCATGTTTTGCATGGCTGAAAAGCAATCCAAAACATAAAGAGTCACGGGGGACAATGAGACGTACAGGTCCGTCTCATAAATAAACAACCCCCACCATGGAGGCAGAAGCCATGGTAGAGTAAGGGAAGGGGAAATAACGAACTACCGAAACAGAAAAATAAACAAAACTATAAGCGAACAGAAAGACAGTTAATAGAAAAACAAGGAACCTAATTTAATTAAAGGAGGTTAACAATAACAAAGAGTAAAGGAAGGGGAAAGTCGAAGACAGAACCACAAGCGAGGAGGAAGACAGAGAGAAGAAAACAAAGGAAACTACACAAAAACAAGAGAGAAGCAAAATTTATTTAAGGAAGCAGAAAAAGTTAACAATAAAGCCAATTAGGGAATTATGGGTAAGAAGCTGGAGAAGGGGTAAGAGAAGACGGCAAAATATGGGTATATAAGGACGGGAATTTTGGAGGAAAGGCGTCTTCTCCTCCTCTTCTGGCTCTGAAGAATCGGGAAGTACGAGGTGACGCGAATATCAGCCCTTAAGGGTAGAGAAAGTGTTACTGAGGAAAACCGAGACAACAGAACGAGTGGAGGTCAGTTGACTTACAAAAAAGCACTTTCATATTCCGCGAATTGGACGAGTACTCCGTGACGCGAATACCAGCCCTTAAGGGTAGGGAAAGTGTTTAAGAGGAAAGAAAAAGAAAGGGAACCTGAAAGGAGCCAAAATTATCAAATCAGAGGAAGCGCTAAAAAGAAAATAAATAAATTCATTTATAAAACTTCGCACGATTATTGGTTTAAGGGAGAGGGAGCACGAGAGGATAGTAGGGAAAAGCAAACAAAAAGATAATTAGTTAGGTAAAAATAGGGAACCTCTCGCGAATACCGACCCGCGGATCAAGAAAAACGAAGTAGACTAAAAGGAATTATTATATAATTAATTAGCGGTAAAAGGGAGCGATTTATTAAAAGTTTAATCGACAAATAGTATCAGGAGAAGATAAAGGGACAGGAGGTAACAGGAGGTGCGAAATCATACACACACACACACACACACACACACACACACACACACACACACACACACACACACACACACCCGAACACACCGATATTACAATTATTATAAACCAATTATAAAAGGCAAGAAATACACAAAAAAAAAACGGACTCGGGCGAGCGACGTCAGAAGGCACGCGTACGCCAAACTGTAAACAAAGCGCGGGCAGCGACCGTGACGAGTCAGCGCGCCGCGATCTACCGCGTCACGATCCATCGCGCCTCGAGTGTCGGTAAGGAAGGGGTTACGGTTACCGACGCATGGTAATAGATACCGGCCGCGCTCGAAAACGTTACCACTCGGGTAACTCCGCGAATCTTTACCGACCGACGCTTTAGTTAAGGGACGAATTACACGAAAACAATACAAACAACACATTACACTCATACACGGCGCTGAATAATATTGTATCGCATCTACAAAATTGAATAAACCTTTTTTTATTGTAAATTACCACCAAAATACCTGAGTCTCAATTAATTTATTCCCTGATCGAGTCTCGAACAAACAAATATATTGTGACGATATTCCGACCCGTTACAATATATATACACACACACACATATAAATCACAAATCCGTAAATTTCACCATGCCTCCGGTTCATCGAGCGCTTTGCCAAATGGTCGAGCTAAAAAATCAACATAATTCTCGGGCATCTCTTTACGGGTTAGCCTACTGTAAACATTAAAAAAAATCGTTCGTTGCTTAACGACCCAAACAAACCCAAACAAGCTGTTTTTCAAAACGGCGAACCTATCCGATGTTTCGACATCGAATAAACGGATTGACTCGAAATTTGGAACACTTATTCAGTATAATAGTAGTTTCGTCTTGACTGACATTTTTTGTCTCAGCATTTTTTTTTATTAGTTATTAACAATAACGATGTCATTTTTCCTCGAAAAATGGTGAAAAAGATTCAAATTTTGTTCTTTTGAAGATTGAAACACGATACCAAAAGACGGTAGATCAACTCTCATGCAATAGCATCTATTTTAAGAAAAAAAAACTTTTCGTCGTTTCAGCTGAACCAGGCGGCCAAAATCAAGTACACCGTTGAGTTCAAAAGTCCTTTAGGAGATTGTTTATAACTTCTTCAATTATGAATATTAGTTTATGAAATTTGGTACATGACTTTGTTAATTCACATACAAATAAATATCCAAACGATTTTTCAATGATCGTAATGATTCCTTTAAAATAATATTTTTTCAATAACTCTGAATTTTGGGTCGTCCCAGTAGCTTAACCCCTTGATCATCTGCATTAGCTTGAAGTTTAAAAAAATATCTTTTTATTGCATTCTTTTATAGCTTAGGGTTATAGCTATATTTCGTAACCAAGCGTTTTTTTTTAATTCTAAATGCTGACCGAGTTATAAAGATTTTTTGTGAAGGATTTTTCTTTTGCGTTTTTTTCGAAACTTTTTTACGAAACGGTCTTAGTCGTATCTCAAAATATATTCGTCCGATTTACTTCAAATTCGGACAGAGCACAGTTTATAATATCTTCTATCGTATGTCCGGGTGATTCTTCGTATGTTTATGTATTCGTTAAGGGATAACAGCACTCTAGCGGCAGACAATAAGGCCTAACTTTGACAATTTATTTTGGGAGTATGAAAAAAGGAATGGGATTTCTTTTGAGGGGAGTTACTTGACACATATTAAAGTATAAAAAAAATTATAATTTTCATACAAAATGGCGACGACAGAGCTCATCTTGAAAAACGTGTTCTTCACAAATAGCTCTACGGGAAGATGGCTTTCTCGTAAAGTATAAGACCTGGAACAAAAGCCAAAAAAAAATATAATCTATATATTATTAGCTAAGGGACTACGTAGGGATTTTTTTTATCAAATTTTGAGAAAATGGCGCACTTTGAAACCAATAAATCGATTTTTCGCCCAAAAAATAAGCAGCAATTTGTTTATAAAAAAAAGAAGTTCACATTTAATGAAAACACGGCTACTTAGTCCCTTAGAGAATGTGATTGCGAAGCTATTATCAAAATTTCAAATCGGTCCATGCAAAGGTGTTCGAGTAATCCGACCTCCCAGTTTGCAAAAAGTGGTTTCGAGAAAAACATCTGTAACGGGTTACACCTAATTCGCGGCCGAACAAGAGGTGTTTTCGTGATTTTTTTTTGCGAAATGAGTGCAGGTTTTTAACTTTTTGTTCACAGTAAAGTGTAACATTCCAAGTGTCTTTGACAATCTTTTTATTGGGACATATTTATAAACGACGGAGATACAGTACATTGCACAGACCGCTGTGCAAAAAAGATCCTTCGCGGTGACCACCACTGCTTGGGAATAAATCATCTAAAATCAAAAAACCAAATGAATTTAGTTTTTGTACCGTATTATCTAGACTTTAATCGAAAATAAAGATTTAATCAAAAATAACCATTTTTGAAAAAATGGTCGCCGATCGCAAGTGATCGTCGAAATTTCGGTGATATAAAAATTCTCTATTTTCCTTGATATAAAAAAAGTATGCATTAAAAAAAAAATCCTTCGATTAAGGACAGCCTTTTGCTCCCAGTTTTCAACGGACTGACTTGACATTTTCACAGAATATTTTTCAAAGGTTATATTATAAGAATCCGTCGAAAACGAAAAATCGATTTTTTTTTCAAAAATTCCAATTAGGTGTAATCGCTTAGAGTTCTACGAGGCGCCTGAAAAAAGTCCGAGGCGCTGCGGCAAAGTCGATAATTGACCCTTTGAAAAAATAATAACTTTAGTGTTTATCAATTTTTTTCCATACAAAAAAAAACTCAAATTTGGCAAGACTATATACATTGTGTGCAAAATTCCGATCTGGACATCCTCGTACTCCCATGATGAAAAAATCCGGAAAATCGAGCTATATTCTGGGCCTCTATCTTACGCATACCCATTATTCTCAAGCACTTTGCTATTCAAACTTTTGCGAATCGTATCTAGAAAGAGTATCTATTCTACTCAGGCATCGTATCTATTTCTACTCAGGCATTTTCTGAGAAAAGAAAGTATGCGAAATGGTGTTTATTTTTCCAATGATTCTCCCTTGGCACTTGCACAGTTATCACTTCGCTATTTCCTAAGACCCCCCCCCCCCCACTCCTAGTCATATGCTCCTAATGCACGAGGGCACAGGGAAACTGCGGAAAATTCGTGACCGTCGTCAATATTCCCTCCAAATTTCAGTGGCGTTCGCTACACCGGAAACTTGGTATAGCCGAGGCGTGTGTCGCCATTGACCGGTCACCCATCCGGCTATCGGCCCAGGCCAACGTTGCTCATGAGATCGCACTGGGCGGACGTCTAAAAAATTCGCGAAAATCGCTTCCGTCCTTAGGGCAACGTTGCAACGAGGGTCGACGAGCGATCGCGAGGACACACGTTTGCTCGTCAAAGTTATTCTTCGTTTTTCGCGCATGAACGGCCCCTCGAGTTTATCAGTGTTTAGCAGATGGCGGGGCAACTTTATTTATAACCTCAACTGGGGATGTCATGGCGCCGTACGCGTTATTTTGAGCTGCAGTAACGAGGATAGATGAGGGGGTGGTTTCGCGGGGTTGCTCACCCTCGCGTTAGCCATTCCTCGTACCTTCGTCGTGTCCGCGAGACTAACCCTGCCAAGATAGTCCAATGGTCCGTGAAGTAATTCATGGCGACCTTCTATATCGGCCGTAACGCACCGAGGCCCCACTTTTCCCTTAATTACAGCCAGCAATTGCACTCAAACTCCTGAACACAGTTTGCTAATTTTTTTCCAGCCTACAACCCTGACAAAAAATCATGAATAATAATAAAACATAACAAAGAGCTCGAAGATTCGTCCCCCGCGAATTTAACTGAAAATAAAAATACACACATACGTACGTGAAAAAATGTATTGTATTTCTCAAAACAAGATTGCCTCTCTTACGATGACATTTTCGAATAATTTTTTTTTACTATCTTTCTGTGTAATTTTATTTTCAATGAAATTCGCCGGGAATGAATGCTCCAAGCTTTTATTCCCGACCTCTCGTCTCCCTTCGTTGCTCTTCCTTCCGTAGACTTTATACTCGTAACTTCCGATTTATTCTCCGTCTACGTGGTCCAAGCAGATTTTTCCTCATACAAGAATTCCTTACTGCGCGAATATCGACACAATTTCACTATTCTTCCTCTCGCTGCGCTTTCTTTTTCGCCATACTTTTCATCGTGACGGTATTCATTTATTTATTTATGACCACTTATGTACATCGAATATCTATATCTATCAATATCGTGCTCGAGTCTTGTAGTTTATGCGTTTACGGTATGTACCATTTCGCAAACCCAAGTTACGTATACAGCCCTGGCCAAAAGTATTAGGTACCGTGTAAATTTTCTATCCGACAAATCGAATATCTCGACGATAAGAAATGGTGAACCAACTAACGAGGTTTTAAAACGGACAAAGCCAGCTTCAAATTGATTTTTTATTTTTGCGATTTTTTTCGTACCCGGTACGTTATTTTGAAATTGCCGGTTTTTCTCGATTTTCGCACTTTGCAAAATCGCGTGCTGGACTTTGAAAAATAGTAATCTCACCATTTAGTGATATGATCTGTGAAAAGGACACCGTTAGTTTTATTTTGGTTTTTTTTCAATCTTTTTCGGAGAGCTATTTAGTTTTTTCTTGAAACAAACGGCAGGTTTCCGAAAAGAAGCCGGCATCGTGCGGTGTAACTTGAAAACTATGAGGTATGGACATTTTAGTCTAAGGAGTAAAAAGTTGTACGGGTAAAAATTCAACTTCGTTGTTTCCACTGGGGGCTTCTCTTGTTTGTGCAAAAGTTGAATTTTTACAATTTTTTTTTTGAGTCACCGATTTTTTTAAAGATTATTTTCCAAAATTTCTTCGAATCGCTATTGTTGATATTGTTGATAGTCGACGATTGTCTCATTAATTTATTGCCCTAACTTGTTTGGGCAATAAATGTTTGAATGAAAATATGAAGAGGAGAAAAGGATGCAGCCTTGGCCAAAAGTATTAGGCACCCCTATAAAATAATGGTATTTAAAAAATATAAAAAAAACTATTAGAATTGTTTTGGACTAAAGCTAAGACGGCATCATCAAATATAAAATTAAACAATGGAAAACCTCTTTTGGTGGATTACGAAACGTCTGTATCGTAAAACGCTAAATATGTGCGCTTTTTACATTTCGACGAAAACTTTTACCAGTCTGCATTTTCTATTCTTGGAGTGGAGAAGCTGCGATTTATGCGATTTCATTAGTTCAGCGCGATTCATTGTCTTCGAAAATGCCGTAAAGTAGTGAGCTTTCATACGAAAAACGGGTAAAAATTCAACTTTTGTACAAACAAGGGAAACCCCAAGTTGAAACATCGAAGTTGAATTTTTACCCGTACAACTTTTTACTCCTTAGACTAAATATTCCAAACCGCATAGTTTTCAAGTTACGCCGTACGATGCCGCCTTTTCGGAAACCTGCTATTTTTTCAAGAAAAAAATTAATTAACTGCGGAAAAAAATCGCAATTTGTTTTTAACGGAACCATAGCTAACGGTGTTTTTTTCGAAGATGATATCTCTGAATGGTGAGATTACTATTTTCGAAAGTCCAGCACGCGTTTTTGCAAAGTGCGAAGATTGGAAAAAAATCGGCATTTTAAAAAAGGACGTACTAGATGCGAAGAAAATTGAAAAAAAATATAGAAATCAAAATGAAGCTGGCTTTGTCCGCTTCAAAACCCCGTTTGGTAAATTGGTTTACGATTTTTTTGCCGAGATATTCGATTTTTTGTCCGGATAGAAAATGTACAGCGTGCCCAATACTTTTGGCCAAGGCTGTGTATATATATATATATATATATATATATATATATATAACCCGGCGGAATCCCCGGGCAAGGCGGGAAGGGAAATTGCCTTTATATATATAATATAATATAAAAATGATGAGAATATTTTCCATTTTTTTCGTTTATTTTTGAGGGAGGGCCATGAACAACAGCTTTGATATATTAATATACGTACATACATGTGTCCTGTGATGAATGGATAATCCTGCAACTGTCGATAGGTCAAATCATGTCCTACTATATGCTGGAATTTCAGTTCAGCAAAAGTCTCACGGTTTTCGAGATTATGGGTTTTCTGTTATTTTTTTTTAATCACCCGCTTTTGGTTTTTTCCATGCCGCTTCTACAAATGATAACTTTTTTTACCCTGTTAAAAAAAAACACTCTTGGTGATTGTTTTATCTAGCAAAGTCTCCGTTTTAGCTTTAAGTGTTAAGGAAACTTTATGAAAAAATATTGTATGTAGAATTTTCGTACAAACCAATTCGAACATCTGAGTTTGATAGCCTGCAGTGTAAAAAAAATGTACTACGCATATTGTGCCAATTACTTTCAAAAGTTGCTTAGTTATTGTCGATTCCAAAGTGGCATTTTTCTTCAACATTTGACTTTAAATAATTTTTTTATCTAATTTCAAATGAACTGAGTCGTCTTATTGCAAATTTTAAATACAAATAAAAAATATGACAAATGATGTTACTAGTGTGAGGTTCGAGCTGTTTTATAGTTTAAGGTATGCGCACAATGGGAAGGGTCGATCCCTCGCGTGCTTCCTTTAGAATTCGACGTTGAAATGGCCACCTACGCTGCACGCCAACGCATGGTATTTAAAAGGGATAGTTTACTGAAAGAGACGGAGATACAAGACTAATGTAGATAAAAGAGACGGAGATAATTTGCGTGCCCGTCAAAAAAAGTTATTATTTGTAGAAATGACATGCGAAAAACCAGAAGCAGATTATTTTTTTCAAGAAATAACATAAATCCCAAAATCTCGAAAACCGTGGGACTTTTACTAAAACCCTGTATACACTGCCGCTCAAAAGTTTGGATACACCAGTCGATATTTCTTGCCACACTAAAAGTTAGATAGCTACGCCAAAAAAAGAATCACCAAATTTACCGGACGGCGTTTTGAAGGCAACAAAGTCAGCTTTCTTTTGCTTGTTTGAAATATTTTTTATGATTTTTTTTCGACCCGGTACGCACTTTTGTACGTCACAGTTTTTCGGCTTTTTTTCGACTATCGAGAATCGGGCTTATGAAATTTCTTTTGACATGTTTATCCATGATAAACTTGAACGGGATAGCGCTCCATTTTCGTTCTTTACAAAGTTTAGTACGATTTTTTTCGCAAAGTTATTTCATTTTTGGCTGCAAATGGTAAATTTTGGAAAATGCAACGTAACTTAAGAACTATAAAGTTCAAGAGGAAATGTCAAAGATTTAAAAAGTTGTGTAAGTTTGTACAGGAGCGTCTGAAATATTTTCAAAATTTTACTCTGAGATTTTTTTTCTATTTTCGTTTGAAATTCTGATGAGTAGGATGGCTGAACTCAAAAAATATAACATTTATAAGAAAATATCAGGAGAAGAATTCACGCTGCATAACGCGCCGACCAAGCAAACCCAAACAAACAAACAAACAAAACGACACAACACCAAACAAAACCAAACAGACCCAAACAAAATTATCACGATTTTATTCGGACGAATACGTGTAAATTATTTGTCCAGATAGATTGTTTGTTAAAATTGTCGTTTGTTAAAATTGTAGAATGTCTTAAATTGTTAATTTAAGACATTCTATCCCGACGATTACATATATGTTATTCGTCCGGATACTAGCTCACATGAATCACAATAATATGTACGTCTACTGGAAATACGGCGTGATCTGAGCCGCTATCCGGACGAATAACATACGCTTATTCGTCCGATATCCGGACGGGGAGAGACTCCGTAAATGTATTCAGAATTTTTTTCTAAAATCGTTTTGGCCGAATCTCGGCGAATCGTTCGAACATTTGATTGGCGTATCTCGAAAACTATTGAGTAAGAGACAAAACATCGAGAAGGACAAATGTTGCAGGGTTTCGTTTTGAATCCGTTGACATTTTTTCACATTTTTTACAATGTTTTTTTTCAGGTCTAGATGCTTTTGAAAGATTGTAATTTTTTTTATCTGAAACAAATGTCAACGTATTTAAAGCAAGACACGGCAACATGTTCTCCTCGTGATATTTTTTCTCTCACTCAATAGTTTTCGAAATACGCCAATTAATTTTTTGGACGATTCTATGAGTTTAGATCGAAAAAATTTCTTAATTTTTTTTAAATCTAAAAAATGCATCAAATTTATAATCTAAAATTAAAAGAGTTTCTCCTGATATTTGTCCTAAACGCCATACTTTTCGAGTTAAGCCATCCTACTCATCTGGTATTAAAAAATTCCAGGCTATTCAGTATAAACTTACGCTACTTTTTACATCGTAAACATTTCCTCTTAAACCCTATAATTCTCGAGTTACATTGCATTTTCCAGAATTAGTATTTTTAGCCAAAAGTGAAATAATTTTGCGAAAAAAAATCGTACAAAACTTTTTCAAAAACGAAAATGGAGCTTCTGCTACCCCGTTCAAGTTTATCATGGATAAACATGACAACATTGTTTTCCATAAGTCCAATTCTCGATGGTCTAAAATAGCCGAAAAACAGTCACGTACAAAAATGCGTACCGGCTCGAAAGAAAATCATGAAAAATATTTAAAAAGAGCAAAACAAAGCTGATTTTGTTCCCTTTAAAACGCCGTTCGCTAAATTTGCTTATCTTTTCTTGTCAAAGCTATGTAACTTTTACTCCGGCAATTGGTCTATTCAAACTTTTGAGCGGCAGTGCACACACACACACACACACACACACGCGCGCGCGCATACGCACACATATATTGTATAGTACATTTGAAAGTTCAAATGACGCCGAGTGGACCATTGATGCTTCTACGTTACTATTCATGCAGCACTATTTGCTTCGATTATCTTTCCAAGCGAAATTTTATTCATTTCTTTCCTACGCGATATATTCAGAGATCCGGATAATGAAAGTCTGGAGGTTCGAGGGACCGAGTTTTCGCTGAAAAGTGTGAAATATTGGATGCGTATCGTACCAGACAGTGCTCAGCATTAATTTGTTTAAAGGCGAGACGTTCTTTTATCGAAAAACAAGCGATCGTTGAGCCCATCAGTCTTACCAAATCACATTCAACGTCAACGAGCTTTCTACCTTCGGCCAATTACACGGAAGACTTATCCCCGGTGGCACTTGCGAGCATCATTTTTCATGAAAATAATAACGCGGCCGTGCGATATGCTTCGTGCTCCACTTTTTATCGTCTTCCGATCACGGACTTCCGGTGCAAGTGGGAAAGGTCGAGGCTGGTGGAAAAAACCGGCTTTTGGGGTGCAATTGTAGTATCCGAAAAGCCCAAATTTCGGTGAATAAAGACAGCTCTTTTATTCGTAGACAGGGATGGAGGAATCGGTTATCTTAGACGCATATTGACGTATAGCGTCGATCGCATTTATTAACAAATACTTATGATAAATACTTATAATAAGGGGGGGGGGGGGTAGTTGAAGTCACTTGTAGGTATGGATATGATCACGTGACAACGTCCCTTCCGGTTCGTCTGTAAGTTGTTGATCGGTAGGTTGATCATGGAGAACAGTCGATCGGTAACATACATCGTCAAGTTTTTTGTTTATTGATACATCATTTTTTCAAAATGGAGGTCCTTCAGCAACGAGTCGAGTGCCAACCGATGGCCCGCCGATCCTGACAATCGTCGGGCTGTAGCCACCATTTCTAAATTCCTTCGAGCTGCGGTTACAGAGCGTTTTTGGAGCCGTTTTCCAACGGACTCACCAAACTGCCATCCTCGTTGAAGACGTTCTTCGGGCACGCTTTCCTCGTGCAGATCTCTGAATACCCGTCCCGACTGCAAGTGCACGTGTTGCAGTACTTTTTGTACTGCGCACCCGGCTTACAGATCTGGGGGCAAGCCATCATGGTGCAACCCCAGCCGGAACCGTCCTTCGCACAGAAACAAGTATTGCAATGCTCCATCTTCGTCTCACCGGGCGTGCAAACCTGCTCCGTCGTTTCGCGACGCACTCGGGCGTTCCCGGTGGAAGTCGTTGATGGTTCACACAACATCAGGGTGCACGCCAACGCAGTACCGTCCGCCGTGCACACGCAGTCATTGCAGTCTTGCTTCACCAGCGTTCCAGGGATGCATGGCGTGTTTTTATTCTCTACTGGTATACCTGATGTGGCGAAAATAAAAATATATGTTTTAAAATATTTATCGATGGCTCATTTTATGTTGTAATCAATGCTCGTTCCCTGGCACAGGAGGCTGTCAAATATCGGTACTTCTGATAGGAGCTATTTTTCAGTTGATAACGACAATGCACAAAAAAACTTGGGGGATCGACGAAATTACTCATTTACAGGCCAACGAAGTTGAGGCACTAACGTATTTGATATTTTAGGTCGGTGGATTGGTTGGCTCGATGGAATAATTATTACAATAACCTAACATTCCATTTTTTCTCCAATAATTAACTAGTATTACTCAATGACGGATTTCGCTACCCTAGGTCATTTTTTCTCGGTGTAATTGATCAGAACTAGTTATCGAATCAATCTTGACAAATTAGGTCGTTTTGCGAACCACGCAAAGTGGATGGGAGCTATTTGCTAATTTACAACGACAATGCACAAAAAAAGTTCCTAGGATCAGCGAAATTGTTGATTCAGAGACCAATGACACATGAGGCACTAAAGTATTTGATCTTTAGTGTCTCAGTGGATTATTTGGTTCGATGGAACAATTATTAAAGTAACCTTGCATTGTATTTTTTTTCTTAATAATTCCCCAGCATCCCCCCAATGACGGATTTACCCAGCCCAGGTAATTTGCTTCGAGTGTACTTGACGAGAACTAATTGTTGAATCAATGTTGACAAACTTGGTCGTTTCACAAGCCACTCGAAGTGAATACGAACTATCTTTTAAAATCAACCACGATAATACACAGAAAAGTCCCTACGATCAACGAAATTGCTCATTCACAGGCCAACGAAGTTGAGGCAATCAAATATTTGTATTTTAGGTTCGCGCATTGGTTGGTTCGATGGAATAATTATTAAAGTAACCTCACATTACGTTTTTTCCCCGATAACTCACTAGCATTCCCCAATGACGGATGTCGTTAGCCCAGGTAATTTTTGTTCAATATACTTGATGAGAACTAATTATCTGGCGAAACTTGAGACGTATAAATTGCTGAATAATTTTCAATTCTGTGGTAATAAACAAAAACCACCAACAATTTTGGGTAAAGTGGAGTTGACGAAATGGATTGAAGTATTTTCGAGAGATCGTTTTACTCACCAGAGACAGCGGCGATAGCCAAAAACGCGATTGCGAAAAGCTTCATATTCGTCTTGAAAGATTTTTCTACTCAGATTTCAACTGTTTCTCGCACGGTCCAGTTTTTGACTGAATACCCAAGAGCGAGTAGCGGAACTAAATATAGTGATCGTCAGATAGGGGGGGGGGGTCGTTGGAAGTTCGACGGTCCCAAAAAGTGGGGTGCGGGTAAAACCAGGCGGTGTCTCTTCGTTTATCTTCGTTTTACTGAGAATAATTAAAATAATTATTACGATGTATCAGCCGCGGTTGGCAACCGAACGAGAAAATATTCTTTCTATATTACAACCGGTTTATCACTGATCAAACATTGCACTTCCTGGGTTTTGTCGTATGTTTGAGCAACACAAACAGAACCGAGTACATCGACAAACTTGCGACGTGCGGCTCTCAGTCTATTTGATCCCGCAGGTCACCCGGCGGAGATGAGCGAGGGATTGTTTTTTTCTTCGTTGCTTTATCGGGAATTTCCGGCAACGGCTCAAAGGCTTGTCATCTAAATTGACTTATCTTCAAATGTGTCATCAATCGGAAATTCCACATTGTTTTTTTTTTTATTATTCTGCTCCGTGCTGAAAAGTGACTGCGGTGTACAAATAATTCCGCAATTCGTATATGAATGTTCGAGCAAAAAAATCGTTGATGAGAAAACTTAACAAACAAAAAAAACAATGCAGAAAAACGTTTTCCTTAATTAAATATCCATTACCTATATTGGTGCTTTTAATATTTAGGTCTATTTATCGTGTTGTATTTATTGTTATCTGTTACGTGTTATATTTATCATTTATTATTACCATTGACAATCCATGGAGAGAACTTTTCGTTCATACTCTTGGAATGTTAAACTAGGCTTGAAGAGAAATGTTTGGAAAAATCGATTTTTGGTTTTCGACGGATTCACAAAATATAACATTTCAAAAATATTTTCTGAAAATTTCAAGTCGCTCCGTTCGAAATCGAGGAAATTATGGGCATTTATAGCGAACTTGAAACGGCGAATTTGGCCGCGTTTTTCTCAAAATGACTTTTTCACGATCGGTGATGACGATATTTTAAAGATCACTGCACCGATCAACTTCAAATTTTACGAGCTTCTTTTACATATCAAAAAGCAGAGCATGAACAAAGGAATTTTTTTTCGATGCATAGTTTTTTTCTTCTTATTAACGAATTTCTTAAAAAATTCTATTAAAATCAATATTTGATTAAATCCTTTATTCATGCACTAGATAATTGCATGCTAAATGCGTTTGATTTTTCTTATTTCGGACGACTTGTTGCCGAACAGCAGTGGTCACCGTGAACGATGTTTTTTAAACAGCAGTCTGCACAGTCCACTGTATCGACCACTTTTATAAATATTTTCATATTCACTAACCTTAATACTTACGGGGTCTTCTCACTTTAGACGCTATAAAGGCTATTTTATTGAATTTTTTTGATAGGTATATATTATAGATTTTAGTATAAAAGTTGTTATACTTATTAAATACATCTTCGAAATCCATTAAAAAAGAATTTTTAATGTATTTATGTACCCCAAACAAACTTTAAACGCGTTTTTCTCGAAACAACGTTTTTCGACGGCTTGTTGATTGAATTTTCGAAACTACTGAACCGATCCTTATGGAATTTTAACCACATATTCTTCACAACTATAGCTATAGCGCATATCGAGGTTTTTTTAAATTTTGATATTTACTATTTTTTTGCCAAAAAGGTGAAAAAACACGTTTTTTGTTGATTTTTTTTTTCGAAAAATTACCGACATTTTATTATTTTTGCATGTATCAAAAATCGAATGATATACTTTATAGCCATTGACATACTGAATCGAAAACCGTTTGATTTTATTTGTTTCCGATGATCCATCTCCGAAATTTCATCAACAGCGCAGACCTAGAATTTTTTAGGACATTTTTTTAACAACATTTTTCGTCTATAAATAATGTCTTAAATAAATCATTTTTTTAATATTGTATTTCGAATGTGTAGTTATTAAGTGGAACAACGTTTATATCAATATTTACAATATAAACCTATCAACAAAATTCATGAAAATAGTATTTTTTTAGCGTCTAAAGTGAGAAGACCCCTTAATAACTTGCACACGTTTTCACAGAAAAAATTCACGAAAATTCCTTGTTCCCCCGGCCACCAGCTAAGTGCAACCCGTTAATGCGTCTGGCCACCTTGGCCGATCGAAAAATGGGTATTTAAAAAAAAAAACTCGATATTATGGGCCGGAATATTTTTATTTTTTTACACAATGTCAGAAAGGGCTTTAAGAATAAAGTTAATAAATTTCCGTTCAAAATATTTAAAAATTACGCCGTTATGCACATTGCCGCGGAGGCCCTCCGCACGATACGCGCGGTCGTTGTCCCAGCTGTTACCCGGTCATGTCACATGAAAAAAAAAAAAATCAGCTCATTCGTGAGTAGTGTCGCTACAATGTAGCGTAGCGGTTTTTTGTCGACCATTAAAAAAATTATGGTGAGTCGAAGAAAACAGTTTGTATTTTTCACCGAAATTATAGCTCACCATAATTTGTTTAATGGTCGAAAAAAAACCGCTTCTCTTTAATTATCCCGAATGCCAAATAATAACATGTCCTTCCTTGTTAAGCAATAAACTTTTTATTCCTTCTTTTAAAAATTCGCGAAAAAACAATCGCGTACTTGATCCTTCCCCCTTAATTTGTTTAAAGGCGAGACTTTTCCGTACCGATACTTAAGCAATCGTTGACTCCATTTATCTCGGTGAATCGCATTCAACGTCAACGAGCTTTCGATCCCCGGCCAATTAAGGGGTCTTCACACTTTAGACGCTAAAAACAGGCTATTTTCATTAAGCTTTTTGATAGGTTTATATTATAGATATTGACATAAAAGTTGTTACACTTAATAAATACATTTTCGAAATACATTTAGAAAAATGATTTATTTAAGTCGCTATTTATAGACGAAAATGGTAGTTAAAAAAAATTCCTAAAAAAATGGTAGGGCTGCGCTGTTGATCAAATATCGGAGATGTATCATCCGAAACAAAAAATGAAACGGTTTTAGATTCAGTAAGTTCATGGCTATAGCGTATATCATACAATTCTTGATATATGCAAGAATAACAAAATGGTGGACATTTTTCGAAAAAAAAAAAAAAAAAAAACAAACAAACAAAAAAGGTGTATGTGGCTTCCGGATGGAGGCCGTGTTGAGGATCAGCGTTGTGCCGACGTTTCGCAAACGTTACAGTCTGCATCATCAGGGCTGAGAGCTCCGATACTGAAGCTCTCGTGTCTCAGGTATTCCTTATATAGTTGCAGTCATCGTTCCGGATAGCTGAACCAGCCAATCAGATGTTTTAATTGATCAGCTGGTCAATTAAAAAACCGGGAGGACGGTGTGCCAAATAGGATTGACGTGATATCCTCCATCTCTGTTTAGATTGCCCGGATGTTTTCGGATTTCCAAGCCTTCTCGGTGTTTCCTGGAAAAATAGCTGTTTGATGGGGCCAGACTTTGGGCTTTGTCGAACTGGATGGCATGACCAGTCTCCATCCAATGTTCGGCCAGCGCTGATTGTGTTATATGGCCATATTTGATACACCGTTGGTGTTCTTTGATCCGTGTACTGATCTTCCTCCCGGTTTCTCCTATGTACACTTTACCGCATGAGCAGGGTATCTTGTATACTCCTGGTGCACTTAATGGTGGTCTTTGGTCTTTTGCACTCGGAATCACTTGTGCTAGTTTCTTCTGAGGTTTGAAGATGACTCGCACGTTATGTTTTCCAAGGACCCTCCCTATGCGATCGGTTATGCCCTGAAGGTATGGAAGGGAAGTTGTTGCGGTTATTTGTCCTTCATTCTCCCTATCAGGTGCTGTAACCGTTTTCGGATCAGCTGTTTTTCTTTTTAGATTTTTTAATTGACCAGCTGATCAATTAAAACATCTGATTGGCTGGTGCAGCGATCCAGAACGATGACTGCAACTATATAAGGAATACCTGAGACACGAGAGCTTCAGTATCGGAGCTCTCAGCCCTGATGATGCAGACTGTAACGTTTGCGAAACGTCGGCACAACGCTGATCCTCAACACGGCCTCCATCCGGAAGCCACATACTCTTCTTATTACATAAAGAGCCGTGAAAGCCTTAAAAATAAAATCAGACGCCTACACGGAGAGGCTATTTTGGGTTCTGTTAACACCTTTTCCAAACTCAGGAAAACTCTGCACATCCAACTGTGCTCGTTAACATTCCTAAAAAGGTGCCGCGACCATCAAGTGGTACCAAAATGTTTTCAATTGAAAAACTCCTTTCCATCAAAACAAGCCAAAACTATCCTCCACCAGGCCTCGCTGAGACTGGTGAAAGAGAGAATATCTGTCACCAAAAAGCTTTTGGACCAAAATTCCCAAAAACTCCTTAAACTTCACCTACGTCTATCTGACTCTTTGGAACCACCGCTGTGGGAAGATCTTGACCGTGTCACTCACGAACAAGCCCTCCACTGTGCAGACCTAAGATCCAAGAATCAAATAGAAAAATTCAGGAAACTATGTCCGCAATCAAAGCAGCCCATCCTAACCCACACAGATAAAAACCTAAGTAACCACACACTCTCCGCAGCTGAAACATCAGTCCTCGCAAAAGGGTACAATTTCGCCATTACACCAACAGAAATTCCAACCAGAGAAATCATCAGCCAGGTGGAAACGGCCATCTATCGTCTCCCACTGGATACTGGCAACGACATCAGGAAACGGATAAGCAATATTCTACACAAGGCAAAATCTCCGCAGCAGAATATCACGAAGGAAGAACACCTTGCTCTTCACAATTTGAAGAAAAACAAGGACATCTTAATACTACCAGCTGACAAAGGGAATGCAACTGTCATCATGGATAAAACGGACTACTGCAGTAAAATTTTGAACCTGCTCGAGGACACCAACCCGTACAAGAAATTATCACGTGACCCTATATCGAGTGTAGAAAAGAAAACAACAACACTTCTAAAGAAGGCTGGTCTATCAGAAAACCTAACCAAAGCCCTAACACCCAAGGAATCCCTACCACCCAGGCTTTACGGTTTGCCAAAAATACACAAAAACAACATCCCACTTAGGCCCATTGTTAGCAACATAGGCAGTCCTACATATCATTTGGCACGTTTTCTCTGCAAACCTTTGCAGGAACTCGTAGGCCTCAACAACTCCCATATCCAAAACTCTCGGGATTTTGTGAACAAGATCCAGACTATCAAGGTACAACCAGAAGACATTTTAGTGAGTTTCGATGTTGTATCCCTGTTTACAAACGTCCCAACCAATGAAACCCCAAGCATAGTTAAAAATTCCAAAAAAGTTGCCCCTAACCTACTGCCCCTCATAGAACATTGCCTAAACTCTACATATTTCCAATTTCAATCCCAATTTTATGAACAAACTTCAGGCGCAGCCATGGGTTCCCCTATTTCTCCTATCATCGCCAACATCTTTATGGAGAACTTCGAGAACAGAATTCTGCAAGAAGCTTCCCTCAAGCCCTCCACCTGGTTCCGATATGTCGATGACACCTTCGTCATTTGGAGTCACGGCAAAGAAAACCTCAATCATTTCTTAACCTTCCTCAACTCCCAGCACCCCAATATTCAATTCACCATGTAGATAGAACAGGAAAATCAAATCCCTTTTCTGGATGTACTGGTGCAACGGAAAAGCGATGGCACTTTGGGCCATAAAGTTTACCGGAAGCCAACGCATACGGATAGATACCTCCATGCTACGTCCCATCACCACCCTTCCCAAAAACAGTCGGTCATAAGCTCTCTGGTCTACAGAGCTCTAGCGATCTCCGAACCAGACTCCTTGGAGGTTGAACTAGAACACCTACGAAAAGCTTTAGGAGACAATGGCTACACGCCAGGCAACATCGAAAGAACGATCAAAAATCTAAAAAGAAAAATAGCTGATCCGAAAACGGTTACAGCACCTGATGGGGAGAATGAAGGACAAATAACCACAACAACTTCCCTTCCATACCTTCAAGGCATAACCGATCGCATAGGGAGGGTCCTTGGAAAACATAACGTGCGAGTCATATTCAAACCTCAGAAGAAACTAGCACAAGTGATTCCGAGTGCAAAAGACCAAAGACCACCATTAAGTGCACCAGGAGTATACAAGATACCCTGCTCATGCGGTAAAGTGTACATAGGAGAAACCGGGAGGAAGATCAGTACACGGATCAAAGAACACCAACGGTGTATTAAATATGGCCATATTACACAATCAGCGCTGGCCGAACATTGGATGGAGACTGGTCATGCCATCCAGTTCGACAAAGCCCAAAGTCTGGCCCCATCAAACAGCTATTTTTCCAGGAAACACCGAGAAGGCTTGGAAATCCGAAAACATCCGGACAATCTAAACAGAGATGGAGGATATCACGTCAATCCTATTTGGCACACCGTCCTCCCGGTTTTTTAATTGACCAGCTGATCAATTAAAACATCTGATTGGCTGGTGCAGCTATCCGGAACGATGACTGCAACTATATAAGGAATACTTGAGACACGAGAGCTTCAGTATCGGAGCTCTCAGCCCTGATGATGCAGACTGTAACGTTTGCGAAACGTCGGCACAACGCTGATCCTCAACACGGCCTCCATCCGGAAGCCACATACTCTTCTCATTACATAAAGAGCCGTGAAAGCCTTAAAACTAAAAACAAAAAAGGTGTTTTTCACCGTTTTTGGCAAAAAAAATAATAAGTGTCAAAATAATAAAAAAAAATCCTTAATATGTGCTATAGCTATAGTTGTAAAGAATATGTGGTTGAAATTTCATAAGGACCGGTTCAGTAGTTTCGAAGATTTAATCAACAAGCCGTCAAAGAACCTCGTTTCGAGAAAAACGCGTTTAAAGTTAATTTTGGTTACATAAATACATAAAAAAAATTGTTATCTATTTCGAAAGTGTATTTACTAAGTGCAACAACTTTTATATCAATATCTATAATACAAACCTATAAAAATCATGAAAATAGCCTTTTTTAGCGTCTAAAGTGAGGATGCCCCTTAAACGGAAGACTCATTTGCGAGCATCATTTTTTGAGGAAATAATAACGCCGCTGTGCCTACGATGTGCTTCGTGCTCCACTTTTTTTTGCTTTCTGCTCAAGGGCTTCTGGCGTAAGTGGGAAAGGATCTGGTCGAGGTTGTTCGAAAATTTTGCTTGAAAGCCCAAATTTCGGTGAAAAAAGACGGCTCGTTTATTCGTAGACAGGGATGGAGGAATCGGCAATCTCAGGTGCATATTGACGTAGCGTCGGTTGCATTTTTTAAACAAATATTTATCATAAAATGAAGGTACTGATTGTGGAATCAAAAAGGGGCGGGCGTGAGGCCACTCGTAGGTGTGCATATGAGCGCGTGACAACGCCTCACTCAGAAAAAAGATTCATTATGTTCTAATAAATTGGCACATTAGAACATAATTTATTACAAATTAATAAATGCTTACTCGTATGGAAACAGTTTTTATGTAATTGTAACTACAGCATTCATTCGGCGTTACTAAATATGTTTTCTTAAGTGTCGATTTTTCACATCAATTAAAAGCAATATTTAAAACGCTGCGGCTCGCCGTCCGGTTATCGGACGAATGTTATTCGTCTGGATTGCGGCTCAGTTCACGCCGTATTTCCACGGACATATTATTGTGATTCATGTCAGCATCGTCCAGACGAATAACATATATATAATCGTCTGGATAGAATGTGTTAAATTGTCAAATAATCTATCTGGACGAATAATTCACACGTATTCTTCCGAATAAAATCTTTCTTTTTTTCTTAATTCTCTAAAATCTTAATTTTATAAAAATTAATTTTTATAAAAAAAATTATAAAATCTTTTTATAAATTTGTTTGGGTTTGTTTGGCTTTGTTTGGTTTTCCGTTTGTTTGGGTTTGTTTCATCAAACCCAAACAAACCCAAACAAACCCATACAAATCCAAACAAACTCAAACAAACCCAAACAAAATTATAAAAATTTTATTCGGACGAATACGTGTAAATTATTGGTCCAGATAGATTGTTCAACAACACATTCTATCCGGACCGTTATATATATGTAATAACATATATATATATATATATATATATATATATATAACTAGCTGACATGAATCACAATAATATGTACGTGGAAATACGGCGTGAACTGAGCCGCTATCCGGACGAACAATACGCTTATTCATCCGATAACCGGACGGGGAGACACTCCGTATTTAAAATAGAAAATTTGAACAAATATTTCCTTAAATCAAATAAATACTACTTTCCAATCACGAAAACCTCTTATTTCGCGACTATGATACTAATGCGCGCATGCGCACTTTGCCCGTCACCGCGACGAGCCCGACAGCAGGCCGCTCGTCAGATGTAGCTCATGTATACGCTCACTATGTAGCTTCTTCCTATGCCGATGCTTTTGGCACAAGTATCGGTGTTGCGTTTCGGAAGTGAGGAATGATTTAAGTGTAAGTAAGAATATAAAGTGAAAAAAAAACGTTCAAGTGAGGAAATAATGACGGACGAAATAACACAATTTCTCGAAGAAACAGAGCTGGATGAAGAATCCTACTAGATGTTAAGAAAAAATCTATTTGTCGGATATAAAATACCTATTTCTTCTAACCTATATATTCTATTAGATGTTCAGAAAAATTCTTAGTAAATCATGAACATGAACTTAAATAACATTTTTTCTTAGCTGTTAATAATATCGTAGTAGGCCGACATACGAAGAAGAAAACTTATTCGCCGGGAGACAAACGTCTTTGTCCTCAATAAATATTTTTTCTGAGTGCTCTTCTGGTTCTTCGGAAAGTTGTTGGATCCTGCCCTGATCGGTCGGTTGATCCTGGGTAACATCCGACTCCAGACTTTTTTCTAGATCCATCAATTTTCCGTTGATTCTTTGAAAAATTGTCTGCCGTCAGTTTTAAACAGCAATCGGTAAAGGACAGCAAAACGGCGCTCTTCCATCAACGGGTCCAGAGCCAACCGGTCTTTTGCCGATCCTGGCAATCGCCGAGCTGTAGCCACCATTTCCTATTGCCTTCAAGCTACGGTTACAGGGCATTTTTGGAGCCTTTCTTCGACGGATTCACTAGACTGCCATCCTCGTTGAAGACGTTCTTTGGGCACGCCATCCGCGTGCACCCCTCCGAAAGCCCGTCCTGACTGCAATGGCACAGATCTGCGGAGAGCAAGCTTTCATGGTGCAAGCCCAGCCGGAACCGTCGTGCAGGCAGGAACAAGTGTTCCAATCCTGCCACTTGATGTCACCAGGCTCGCAGACTTGTACCGTCGCGTCGCGACGCCCTCGGGCCTTCTTGGCGTTCCTCGACGATGATACACATAACACCAGGGTGCACTCCGTCGGCGTACACACACATTTGTCGCAGTCTCCCTGCATCATCTTTGCAGGGACGCATTGTATCGGTTCATGCCCTTCTTCTAAACCTGGTGTGTCGAAAATAAAAATATATTTTTAAAGATATCGATGGATGGTTCATTTTATACTGTAATCAATGCTTGTGCCCTGGTACAAAAGGTGGTCAAATACTGATACTTTTTGTATAAGCTGTTTTTTCAATTTTCAACGACAATGTACAGAAAAAGTCCCTAGGATCAACGGAATTGTTCATTCACGGGCCTAGGAAAGTTGAGGGACTAAGATATTCGATACTTCAGTGTCTCAGTGGATTAGTTCGTTTGATGGAATAATTATTGAAAATACCTAACATTTCATTTTTCCCCTGTCAATTCCCTAGCATCCCCCAATGACGGATACAGTCAGTCCAATTAATGAAAACTAGTTGTTATCAATTGATGACAACTAATTCTTGAATTGTTCTTGACATTCGATTAAATGTTTTGGATTGAAGCCTATTTTGGATGCATCGTACTCACCAGAGAGAGAGCGGTGAGAGCCAAACACCCTATTATAAAAAGCTTCATTTTCGTTTCGAAATGTTTTTTCTCAGATTTCGACTGTTACACTTACGGTCCACTTTTTGACTGAAATCCCGAGAGCGAGAAGCGCAATTCAATACAATGATCGCCAGGCTGGGGAAACGTTTCAAGTTCGGAGGACCCGAAAAGTCCGGTACGGGTAAAACCCCGCGATGTTTTCTCTTTATCTTCGATTTATTGAGGAGGGTGAAAATAATTATTACGATGTATCGGCGTGGTTGGCAAAAGGACGAGAAAATATTATTTCTACATTACAACCGGCTTATCGCTGATCAAACGATGCACTTTTTGGGTTTTGTCGTGTATTTGAGCAGCACAAAGAGACCCGAGTATATCGACAAACTTGCGACGTGCAGCTCATTTCATTTTATCTGCGGATCATCGGGTGGAGATGAGCGACAGATAATTTTTTTTCTTCTCCTCTTGATCGCAAATTTTTACCAATGGATTGTCACATAAATTGACTCATCTTTAAATGTGTCATCGATTGAAGATTCCAAGTTGTTTTTTAAATTTATTTATTATTCTTCTCCAAGCTGAAAAGTCACTGCGGTGTATAAAAAATGACCGCCATTTATATATGAATGGTTCAGGAAATAAATTAGGGTCAAAACATTTTTTAGAAAATTAACCATCGCGGAAAATCGCGGAATGGAGGATCCATTACCTCTATTGGTGCTTTTAATATTTAGATCACTGTATTGTATTGATCATTTTTCAGCTGTCACGTGTTACATTTATACATTTTTGTTCCATTGGGAATCGACGGAGCGATTATTTTTCGCTCATACTCCAGCATTGTCAACTTAGGATTTAATACAACGAAGATGGCTTCGTCTCTCTTGTAGTTAAGTGCGTAAGAACAAGTGTTAAATGTTCGAACTTGACCTCACGTTAGCACTTTGTTGTTTGTGAATAGCGGGGTAATGGAAACTTTGATAATAAGTGGGACAGAAACTTTTCCAGTCTTCCAACCGAAGTGTCAATGCATAGACGCAGTCTTGAGAATGTTTATCGAAATGGGATTCTTCAGCAGGTCTACATAAGCTGGAAATTAAAAAAAGACGATTTCTTATTACACTGTTCTGCAGCTTATATTCTTAACTTCCATTTGCAACGAGGATTTAGTAAAAAATTGTAAAAACCGATCGAGTTATGACGAATTTTTGTGAAGGGTCATCCACTGTTCTACATTGAAGCGCCCCGTTGTGATTTACCGTTCTTTCGTTTGCGTTTTTCTGGAGACTATGTTTTTTGACACGGTGGGAGTCGTATCTCAAAATTTATTCGTTCCTTTCATTTCGAATTCGGACAGAGCATAGTTTATAACATTTTCTATCGTTTGACCGGATTGTTTGTATAAGTTCATCCGATTGTTAATAATAAATTATTAAAGTTTCTTTTATAATCGAACATCGAACTTTTTTCTACAGCTTGCCATTTTCGTAATTTTCAAAATAAAAAAAAGTATCTTATCATACGTAGGTTTGATTATCAGACTGAACGTCCACTTTTTACTTGGGATGATCCTAGTAGTGAGAACCACCTACGTCGATAGGCCGTTCAGCACCGTTGGCACTTTATTTGAATGACAATAACTCTATTGTTTATCAATATTTTTTTAATAAAAAACACTCCCGACCGCGTCATTCCAATAATCTCACCAGAAAAAAATATTGAACGTTGACCTGTTATTTTTGGGACTCATGATATCGATGATCCGATAACGCTTCTCGTAAGACACATCATCAAAATATTCTCCCTTGCTGGGAAAAGAAGAATCGCGTTTAATTCACGGCCATCTCTGTAACATCGAAAAACAAAATTACATATATATATATATATATATATACATATATATATATACGAACGAACACACATCCATATATGGAGGCAGTCGAAACGTGCTTGTAATTTGAATGAGATATGACCGAAATTTACTCTATTATCACCGAGTTGAGGTCAACTAGAGACTATGTCGTCACAAGCTCGCCACCGCTCACTGTCAGCACCCGCGGCCCTTGATGAGCTTTTGATCTTTCGTTAATTCATACGTTTTTACTATTACGAATGCGTATTAAAAATTTAACATTATCCATTTTGCGATGTATTTTTGTGCTGGTTCTTCGCTTAATCAGGGACGACCCTTTTTCGTCGATAGTAGGTACAAGCATATATAGTAATTTCGTATGAATAATAACTTTTTTGTGCGAGTGAGCGAAGAGGTCCCTTGGGAATAGACGAAGAATGTAATATGTAATATATATATATATATGAATACACGTACGGCCACTTGGCGAGTTGATTAACTTCGTAGTGGGCAAACTAGTCTGCTCCGGCCACACATACACTCGTCCGTCACGAGTGTCTGCAGTCTCGGGATTAAAATGAGAACTCCGATAAAACTCGGAAAAATCGTCAAACCGTTAAAAGCAAGTTTTTTCTTTTTTTTTAAATTCGGCTCATGGATCAGTAGGTCGAAGAGGTCTCGATCCCCGAGCGGCCGATTATTGCAACTGATCATTTTTCGTTTCGGCTTTCGAAAGCAACGCAATCTCGAAAGTGAACAAAACAAAATTACGAATACAAACATTTGCGTACTCCACAGCGATATCGAAAAAAAAATAATAATTATTTTCTACGAACAAAAAGTACGATTCAATTTGCATCCGCTTTTGTGTTTGCTGTCAGATTGAATTTGCTCGGTACGTATTCCGCCCATGAGTTTCCGGTTTGTTTGGATTCGAGAGCGCGCAAACACGCGCGCGCATTTATCTACGCGAATTTGCGCACGAGTTCCATTTTGAAAATATAATAGACGGATAGGAATGCATACGCGTTATATTTATTTTACTTTGATTATCAGCGGTTACAATTCCCGCTTCGTCAACGCCACACGGACGGTCGTGGTAGGTCGCCGCGTATGAAATCATGAACGATTATTTGTTTAGCTAAAATTTACATAGTATACGCAGTGTTGCTAATTCGATAGCGGAATTGGCGGAGGACGTTCACGAGGGAACCTTTCGATAAGAAACGGGCGCTTGTATTGGTGCCAGTTAAAGTTGACTGGTAATCTTACAGATGCCGACCTCGGACTGTCAAAGTTCACTCAGATAGAGCGGTAAATAAACACTTTATTCTGGAAGCTCGAGACCGGTTGCTCCAAATCATGTGAGCCACTGCTTCTTTACTAGTTTAACTTGAAATAGTTTCTACACATACACAAGCTGATTTACAACTTTTAGGGTTCCCTTTGACAGGCGTGTCATTGCGAAGAAAAAGCTTTTTTAAGAGCGTTTCTTTCCGATTTTTTTTTTACCTACTAGATTATTTATTTGCGATTTGGAATTATTATCCAAAAAGTCAAAAATTAATAATGTTATTGAGGTATAATAGAGCCTCTGTATAATAAATGTGGCCCAATGGCCGGATCAATAACTTAACAATGATTGGTTTGAGAAATGAAAATAAAAAAGGTTTAACAATCTATACAAATGTAGTTTTCGTTTAATGAGAAGAGTATGTGGCTTCCGGATGGAGGCCGTGTTGAGGATCAGCGTTGTGCCGACGTTTCGTTTTCGTTTTCGTTTCTTTGAAAAAAATCACAAAATGGCGGCCGTTCACAAAAGTGTAATTTAGGCGAAACTTTTCCTTATATTCCGGGGGCTTAAAAAATAATAATTTGAAAAAAGGCTCCGCGCAATGATAGCTACTGCATTCACGGAAACTTTGGTTTTTCGCCAAAGTCAAGCCAGGTCGAGAAAAGTCGTTTCGAGAAAAGCGCGGTTGAAAGTTTTAGTACACGTTAGGGTGGCACAAATTTGAGCTCTATTTTCTTTTCACTTTTTCTCACCATCCGATTATCTACTTTAAAGATAAAATAAATTGTCGCGAAAAGCTGCGAGCGGTCAAAAAATATTTAGAGGTCACTCAAGCCTCCCAAAAATTAATTTTTTTATTTAAAAAATCGATTTTTTTTCTAGAACATTTAGAAAAAAAAATTCTCATCTTGCCCATCGTAAACCATGGGCCAATAATCTCGTGACGTAAATATGAATAGGCATAATTATGAATTACTCAAAATTTCATTGTGAATTGTATAAAACATTCGTTGTCGTAGTTTTTTCATAACAATCATCGATAATATTGTGCTTTTTCAAGTTGGTAGTAACACAAAAATTTTTCTACTTTACGTAATAAAAATGATAAAATGCATAATTTTGCCCTTTAATTATATATTTAAAAAAAATAGCATATATAGAATAAATCTGTACCGTATATGCATTTTTTTGAGGTTCATTGAAAAAAAAATGAATAAACCGTAATTTGACTCAACTGAATCGCTCCAACCTCTTTAAGGGAAGCTCGGGAAAGCTCTAGCCGGCCAATGAATATTAAGTGGTCGCTCAAGAGCTTCGAAATTTCTAGTTGTCGCGATGTTTTTTTCTCTTCTCACTCATAAATTTGACACTTTGTGAAATGTTCAAAACAATTAATCCTTTTTTTCTTCAGAAACGAATTTTTTAAATTTACCTCGCACTTCTAACCCGATAAAACGGGAGACCTATAATTTTGTTTACGGACAAGAGGTTTAAAGAATTATTTCATGAAAACAAAGATCATAATTCTTGGCTAAGTAGTGTGAGGTAAATTTGAAAAATCTGTTTCTCAAGAAAAACGATTAATTGTTGTGAAAATTTTACACAGCGTCAAATTTATGAGATGAGTAAAAAAAAATTGGCGAACATTGGAAATTTCGAAGCTCTTGAGAGACAACTAAATATTCATTGATCAGCTAGAGCTTTAACGAGGAAAACTTCAAAATCATATAGCGTAAAATTCATGGATGAGTAGAGAAGGAAAAACAAAAATCATTTTTACAATGAAAATTTGCATTTTTGGGAGGCTTGAGCTACCCCTAAATTTTTTTTGACCGCTCGCAGATTTCGCCATAATTAGTACTAGTATAATTAGTACGCCACAATACTAATACAATTAGTACGCCACAAACTAGTATACGTGACTCGTCGCGCTATTCGCTCTCAATAAATCGTCTGGAACTTGGTCAATTTTCAATATTTTAACCTGAACATTTTTTCACATATTCTTGAATATATGTATACTTTGAGCAAATGAAAAAAAAAAACGATTTTTTACCCGTCACAGTGGTAACCCGCCTTAAATGTCGTGCGACAAAAATTGGCCGAGATATTCGCGTTCGAAGTCCAAGTATTTAGTGAAGAATGGCACAGTGACAAGTACATTTTTGGTCTCAACGTTTTTCTTTTAACTAAAAAATAGTAAACACGGAGACTCGCTTTGCAGGTCGATAATACGGCTCAATTATCCTCATTTATTATTTTATACATAAAGGAAAATAATTCGTCTGTGAGCAACTACTGTGCCATTCTTTGCTCAGCATTGGACTTTGAACGCGGCTATTTGAAAGGCTATTTTCATTCGTTTTTTTTTCATAGGTTTATATTATAGATATCGATATAAAAGTTGTTACACTTAATAAATACACTTTCAAAATACATTGAATTTGTTTTTATTTGTTCAAGTCACTATTTATAGACGAAAATGGTAGTTAAAAAAATGTCCGAAAAAAATTGTAAGTCTTCGCTGTTGATGAAATCTCGGAGATGGATCATCCGAAACAAAAAAATCAAACGGTTTTAGATTCAGTACCTTAATAGCTATAGCGCATATCATACGATTTTTGATATATGCAAAAATAACAAAATGGCGGACATTTTTCGAAAAAACAAAAGAATGTGTTTTCTTTCATCGTTTTTAGATACAAAAATAGTAAATATCAAAATTTTAAAAAATCCTTGATGTGCGCTATGGCTAAGTGGTAAAGAATATGTGGTTAAGGACTCATAAGGATCCGTTCAGTAATTTCGAAGATTTTATCAACAAGCCGTCGAAAAACGATATTTCGAGAATAACGCGTTAAAAGTTTGTTTGTGTTACATAAATACAGAAATCTTTTTTTTTAAAGGTATTGAAAAAAAAATATTTTTCTTGCTGTGACACACTCTATATGCTCACCAAGGAAACCCTAATAGGTGTGAATCACCCTGCACACATTTGCCGTTCGAACGAAGCGAAAATAAATGGCTAATATCAATGTAGGTATGCGTTAACGCTTCAATTGCGCACATAGGCGCATAACTGACCGTGAGCCAGTCCGACTTGCGAATATTGCTCGGTTTTGCTTTTCTTTTTTTTTGTTGCTATTTCCGATCAGCCGATCTGTGATGATCGGCGATTGGTTTTACCCCCGTGTGAAGAACACTTTACGAAGCTACTTAGGCGCTCGGAGTGCAATACGCGAATCAGTTATTATCAATTGATCGAAGTCGTAATCATTAATTGCAAAAGCGACGGAACTATGTGGAAAACGTGTGGTTTGCTAATCGCGTTGCTGGCTGTTGGCACGGTCTCCGGTTAGTATTTTCGTCGGCCGGATTGTCCGACTGTAAAGAAGGTGGACAAGGAAATATTGAAGGGTAGTAAAAATTGGGCGTCGATAATAGCCGAGATGGTGAAACTGATAAGTTTAGAGTGACATTTGCATGGGAGGCAAAGTGCAGCAGTACATTGATAAAAAAGATATATTGAAATCAACCAAATGCGTTTATATTAGCATTTTTTATATTTTAATTAACTACATTTTCTACTTTTCTTAATTAACTACAAACAAACTCAATGTTTGTTTTTAATTTGATTCTACTATTCGAGAGATTTATTTCAAATATATTTATTTATTCCAATCGAGATCTATTCAATATCGTTGAGTAGTGAAATATTTATACGTTTCTAATAATTTTGGTATTTGGTATTATTTATTCAACAAAAAAAGATACTTAGCTTAGACAAAAGAGGTCGATTTAGATTTTGTTAATTTAAATTAACAAGCAAATTCACAGACACAGTAGTACACTCTGTGGCTGGAGTGTGGCGCAGGGCTTAAGGCTTCTCCCGCAAGCCATTTGTACTCTGAGCGAGCGTACAACCGAGTCCGCGAAGCGTATTTGACGCACTACGAATTTCGTGCATTGTCACTCGCGTCCGGCCAAGTGTATTCCGAAAGACGTGAGAATTACAGCTCTTGTGATACTCGCGCAAGAGAAACGTCCTCTTGCATATACTAAAGTTTTTGTAAAACTCAATATTTTTCATAATTTTCCACCCTTGAAGATTGTTAACAACACGGATAAATATGTATTGTATATGAGAAAATATGGGAAATTTGCTAGTTGCCAATCAAACTGCTAGTAATTCAAATACAATTTTTGAATTCAATACACATCTACCGCATGCAAATAAAGATATTTTCAATTCAAATACATCACTTGTACGTTCAAATCAATAATGTATTTTATCCAAATATGTAGTCATGGAATTGTCTACATCGAGGAATGCTCGAAACAAATAGAAAAATATTTTTGAAACAAATAGAAAAAAACTTTACTGGCTTAACTTAAAAGTTTTCAATTTCTTTTTACATTGAAGAGTATGGTTTTAGGCATCTTTTACAATGTTTGTATTGGAAAATATAAATGTGATAGATACAACGGTTTGTGTAGAGGGCTGTTCGAAGAACGTCCTTCGCGGTGAACACTGCTGCTCGGAAACAAATCATCCGAGAAAAAATCAAATATATAATTTGATAAAAGATTGATATTTGAAAAAAATAGCCGCAGTCCAAGGTGAAAGTATCGATTTTCGGCGAAAAAATTATATTTTCGTTGATAAAAAAATCTATGAATAGCCAAAAAATTCTCCATCCAAGCACTGCTTTTTGATATGTAAAAGAAGCTCGTAAAATTTGAAGTTGATTGCTGCAGTGATTTTTGAGATATCGTAGTCATCAATGTTGAAAAAGTCATGTAAAATTCGCCGGTTCGTGGTTTCTACCTATAAACGCCCATAACTCCCCCACTTTCAAACACATCGACTTGTAATTTCCAGATAATGGTTTTTAAACATTATATTCTGAGAACCCGTCGGAAAACAAAAATCAATATCTTCGAGAATTTCAACTAAGTCTAAGCCCTTAAATATATACCAGTTAAATAAAATAAACTTCAAAGAAAGATTAGCTGTAACTAGCCTGTTTGGTATTGAATAGCCTATCGGATCGGATGATTTCAATTGCAAAAGAAAAGTAAGTCCTTTATGCCTGAACGTTCTCCAGTAGCGAGAAAGGCGAAAAATAAAAATTGCGAGCATCCGAGAACTCTCAATTTATCAAATCGCCTCCTTCCGCCCATACATACATACGCGTGTATTTATTTTTCCGCGCGATACGGACCGGCCTGAATTCTTGTTTTCTCCCCCTCGAAATCCAACCCTTATGTGTTTGTGTCTTTTATGATCGATAGCAGCCAACTGGGCCGACGAGGCTTGCACACCCGGTCAGATAAAGATGGATGACTGCAACGTTTGCTTGTGCGTCGATGACGGCACTCGCTACGACTGCACCGGAGTCCCCTGCGAGCCAACGCGAAACAGCCCCGAAACTTACAAAAGAATCACGAAACGCAACGCCGACACTTGCACGCCTGGCGAAAGTTTCAAGTTTTATTGCAACACGTGTATGTGCGGTAACGAGGGATTGAAAACGCAAGCGGCCTGTACGAGAAAAGGTTGCGGGGTGGGAATATGGAGGGAGGACGGAACTTTGATTAATCCCGAATAGTGACTTGCCGATTCGAGAGATTTTTAGATCGGACTGAAAACGCGCCAGAAACGTCTTCGCGTCGAGGAAAATCGGATGCTTTGAGTCCACGGTGGAACGCTTATTGATGAGACGTCCATTAAATTTTTTATGTCAAACATCCTCATAATACATCCGATGAATAGTATGAAAAATGTTCTGCTAATTATTTTACTACCTTTCTTCGACCCCAGGAAATTATTCGCCTTTCCACGCATATCGGTGTGGGGCCCAAAAAACAGGTCGATGCTCATCATTTTTTTCGGTTCGGCGTATTGACATAGCGAGATCATGATTTTATACACAATTGATACCTAGTCTTGCCGACTTTCAGTTTTGTTTTTATTGAAGCATATTGATAAACAATGAAGTTATCATTTAAACAAAGTGCGTGCGTTATTGCACGGCCAATCGGTGTCGGTGGTTCTGCCAACTAGGGTCAGCTGAAAAGAAAAATAAAAAATCTACCTTTGGTATGATAATAAAACTCTCGTACGACCGGATGCTTTTTTGAAACTGAAAATTACGGAAGCGGGAAGCTGTAGGAAAAAAGTTTTATTTTCACCCCAAATAAATAACTTTAATTATGTGATATTGAGAAATGGATAAACATATCGAACAATCATTCGGCTACACGATAGAAAATGTTATAAACCTTGCTCTGTCCTGATTTGAAGTGATTTGGGAAAATAGAATTTTAGATACGACTTGAATCGTCATCATCATCATAACTCTGTCAAGTTTTGGCATTTATCCAAGACCTTTATTGTAAATATTTAAAAAGATAAAAAATTGATTTTTGTCTTCTTTAAACGATAGAACTATATATGTAGAATATTTTTCCAAAGTTTCAAAGCGAAATTCGAAAAACTTCAAACGTTACAGTCCGTCAACGCTGTGCTCCACCGCTCGGATTCGGAGCGGGAGTAAACTTCAAACGAGTTTTTCTCAAAACTGCATAATCGAAACTGGCGTGCAGGACTACTCAAAAACGTTTAAGCTGATTGAGTTGAACCTTGGTAGAAATATTGATAATATTGCTACCTTCCACTAGACGGGAATTGTTTTTGAAACAAAAACTTCTTTTTTAATCCAAATTTTACAGTAATGTTACCTGAAATGTTGATGTTTTTTTTTGTATGTGCGTGCTGTTCTCTTAATTTCCATTTTCTTGATTTTAATTACCGTCAAATAGAAATTATATATGTTCTAACTGAAAAAATGTTTGAATTCGCAAATCCCGCGGCAACCTTGCACTCTGCCACAGTTCCGCCATTTTGATGATAAATTAATTTAAACAATTGTTTTGTATACTTAAATCTGCCATTAAAGTATACCTATGTTTGATAATTGTAGAATTATTATTACTCAGTTTAAAAAAATCCTCAAAATTGCGTTATTTTTTCCCGTCTAAATGTATATACCGCCTTAAGATCCTAGGTTCTAAAACTATACAATAAACAGTTCGTCTTTTTGAATAGTCAACCTTATGCAGATCACTCGACCGCTCGCCCGAATTCCCGTTCAATTTGCTTTTCATACGTCTATCTCGTCGCGTAAGTTGCGCAGATTTTTCACCCGTATATTGGCCGACGGAGCAGTTCCTCGACAATATCCCCCGGTGCGGGGGTGGAGGCGGAGGTCGGTTTCATTTTGTCGGTAAAACGGCGAATGCCGAGGTACAAGGGGGCAGGATAAATCGATGAAGGTTTCGAGAACTGCCATCAAGAAGTACAATGGTCGTTAAGGTAACGATGACTGCAACGAACGACAGGGCATTCGTGAAGCTGCTTGCGCGCGGCCGCACTTACTCCCAGATCCGAGTTTGCATTGCCTCGTAATATGGTACACTCGGGGTATATTCATGAGTTTCAGTTTGCAAAAAAAAAAAAAAACTAAAACGAGAAAATAAGCCACACCCTGCCCTTACAGACATGTTTCTCGGGCAGTTTGACAATGGAGAAAAAAAACGATCGATCAGGGAAGTGTACGACAGTTGCATACAATTTTTTTTCATCCCACAAACAAGTGGCCTTGTTCGAGACGTTTTGTCATTCCGCCCTTCGAAAGAGCTTCTTACTTGATTGAAAAAAAAGTGCGTGCAGCGGAGTGCTTTGAATTTATCACGACAAGGAAGTAAAAAAAGCGAAGAAAATAAAGCTCCCAAAGATCCAAGGGTTTGAGGTGTCTCGAGCAGATTGAAAACAAGTGGAGAAGAATGATGAAAAATTGGATAAAAATGGCGCTTCAGATCATTCTTCGATGTATATCCTTGTAGCTATTAACCCTGCGTGGTCGTACTGGGACGATTTTCTAACAAGGGAAATATCACTTTGAAATTTCTGGCAATCATTAGGAATTAATAGCAACAAATATAATAACTTTTGTACTTGAAAAATCGCAGATTAACATTCTATAAAGATTCAAGGGTATTCGTGATTTTTTTTTACAGCGATTGAAGACGTAGAGATCCAGTGCGACCGCGGAAAGAGCGAAATTACAATCGGACCGCGCAGGGTTAAGGGGTCTTCTCACTTTAGACGCTAAAGAGGGCTATATTCATTAATTGTTTTGATAGGTTTATATTATAGATATTGATATAAAAGTTGTTACAATTATTAGGGGAGACCGGGGCAAAATGGTATAGCGGGGCAAAACGGGATAGCAAAAAATGAAGTTTCTTGGTGCTTGATTTGGGGCAAAATGGGATAGGGGCAAAATGGGACAGAGAGGAGTGGAATATCAAATTGGGGCAAAATGGAATCGGGGCAAAATGGGACACAAAAATAAAGTGTCGCAGCCCGCTGAATTTGGGGCAAAATGGGATGACAGGAAAATTCATGCTTCGGCTCTATGAAAGAGCTGTTGAAGCATAATCCAATCTAAATGGTGCTTGTTGTTCGTTTCAGTCCACATATACGCAGATAATACGGACTGACCGATATAGTTGTCGACACATATCCGTCGATTTCATGGGGAGCCTTTTCTGCGGGGGCTTATATTCGAAATCCAAGGAATCGTGGATTCGTTGTAATTCATGCGAGAAATGGGCCCACTATTCATGTGCACATGTTGACGATAACTTAATCGAGTATGTTTGCAACAATTGTGCCGATAAAAATTAGCTTAGTTAAACAAGCAATAAAAATTAAACATTGCCGCCGTTAAATTATAGTATCGTAAGTAGAGTGTGACCCAAATATCGTGTAACATTCAATAAAACTTGTTTTCACTCATTTATTACCCCTCGTTTTTTACCCCTGCATTTCTTTCGTTTCTGCATCGAATTATTCCATTGTCCCATTTTGCCCCGATCCCGTTTTGCCCCAACCGCCTCTTTCTGAGGAGCCTGATTTTCTCCGGCCCATTTTGCCCCAGTCCCGTTTTGCCCCAATGACGTATTTTCCAGCAGTGTTGATTTTCACTATTCCAGTTTGCCCCAAACCCGTTTTGCCCCGGTCCCATTTTGCCCCGGTCCCATTATGCCCCGCTATACCATTTTGCCCCGGTCTCCCCTACATACACTTTCGAAATACATTAAAAAATTTTTTTAATATATTCACGTCACTACTTATGGACGGAAATGGTAGTTAAAAAATGTCCTAACAAATTGCAGGCCTGCGCTGTTGATGAAATCTCGGAGATGAATCATACGAAACAAAAAAAATCAAACGGTTTTAGATTCAGTATGTTAATGGCTATAGCGCATATCATACCATTTTTTATATATGCAAAAATAACAAAATGGCGGACATTAAAAAAAGCGTTTTTCTCACCGTTTTGGGCAAAAAATAGTAAGTATTAAAATTTTGAAAAAATCCTCGATATGCGCTTTAGCTATAGTTGTAAAGAATATGTGGTTAAAATTTCATAAGGATCGGTTCAGTAGTTTAGAAGATTGTATCAACAAGCTGTCGAAAAACGTTGTTTCGAGAAAAACGCGTTCAAAGTTTGTTTTGGGTTGCATAAATACATTTAAAAACAAATTTAATGTATTTCGAGATTGTATTCATTAAGTGTAACAACTTTTGTAACAAGTGTAACAAGTGTTACACAAAAAGTGAAACAACTTTTAGATCAATCAATAACATAAACCTATCAAAACAATGAATGAAAATAGCCTTCTTTAGCGTCTAAAGTGAGAAGACCCCTTAATACCTCTGCGTGGAGTTTGGAGCCCAAAAAAACGGTTGGTTTTCGGTATTTTTTTCTCACCAGAGTATTGGCACAATGGGGTCGGTATTTTGCACACATATTTTTGGCATAATAATAAGACTATCGTATGGGCGGATACTTTTTTGAAATATTGAAAATGAGGCAAATGGCCAACTGAAAAAATTCTTTTTTGACCAAAAAAAACTTTAACCATTTGTTATAATCGAATGGATGAACGTCTAAAAAATCATCCTGTCATATGGTGGAAAATGTTATAAAGTTCGCTCTCTTCGAAATTGAAGTGAGTCGGATAAAATAGATTTTGAGATACGACTTAAATCGTATTACAAAACAGTTTCGAGAAAACAGGAAATGTTTTTTTTTTTATCAAATCGTTAAAGAATCATATTTTTTCTAAAATATTTTTCACAAATCAAAATGAAGTCCCTAGGCTATAAAGCTAAGCAACAACCCTACTCAGACCCTTTAACTTCACTGCTCCACAAATACGAATAAATTTCGGATAACTTCGATATCGAAACTGATGAGTTTCCAGAGGTTGTCTCCCAAGAATGATTGGGATAGAAAAGGAAGCAAACGAACGGCAAAAGGACAACATTTGCACTCGTATATGCCAGGAGAACCGGAATCGTACGCGAATGGTCGAACGGGGAAACAAAACGGAGGGTACCTACGGCGAGTGTTGTTTCTAGAGCGAGAGAGCAGAATCTTATTGCCGATTCGGCTCTCCCGTTCTCTTATATTTCTTACAGCCACAGCAACGACGCACGTACCCGCCCCGATATAACTCTCTAATGAAGATGTCGCCGGGAGTTTATCTTTGGGAAACGAATGCCAGTGACGGCGTCAATTGGGTCGAGCCCCGAAGGGATCACGGCCATTACGTAGGAAATCCGAGCTCGGTTCGTTAGACCGTTCGATCGCGGCATTTCTACGCTTTTTTTCCTCCCTTTTCAAAGTCTACTCAATGAAAAAATCAAATCCAAGCTACGATGTTTTTCTCGTTTCTATCATCGACTTGTTGAATTGAGCGATCATTGTAAAAACCGTTCTATACAGATTAACAACCATTCGAGATGTGAAATTGCATAGAGTAACTAAGTAAACATTTTAAAAATTAATTAAATTACAATAATAAGCGAGACGTGACATAATTGCATTCATTTATTTGCAATTAAATAACTAAACGTTTCAATGATCTGAGCAAAAGAACAGCCGTCGAGCTCCAATTAGTGCAACGTTTTTATGGCACAATATTCATCGAATGTCAATTATCAATAAACAAATGTTTGCATTCTGTCCTATTCAAGTATCAATGATGTTGAAAATTACATTACATAAAATAGGTTTTTTGTGTAAAAGTAATAATAATAATAATAATAATAATAATAATAATGACGGTGATAAAATAAAATGTGGTACAATCCTCATTAAAAGAAAATATAATCATGAAAATATAAATCTTGAAGTAATATTATAATAAAAATGAGATCGTCTTAGACTTATTTTTTTCGAAGCAGAGATCGAAGATAAAAAGGGAGAGTAAGAGAGGGGGACGGAGATTAGATTTCACGAACCGACAACATGTACGTATGATAATACCAATAATGATAAAAATGGTGACGAAATTAAATAAAAGAACGGGAATTCTCCTGGCAAGAAAATATAATCATGAAAATATAAATAATAAAGTAATATTATAATAGAAATACGAGCGTCCCAAAACTTATTTTTTCGGAGTAGAGAGCGAAGACTAAGAGGGAGAAAGAGAGTGAGAGAGAGGGAACATAAGAAAGAAGAGAGAACGTTCGTTTTTTTCGTGCTTAGGAGCTTAATCCTCCTAATTGTAAGAACACCGTGAAAATACTAGAAGCAGTATTGTTAACATACAAGTTCCGGTAAAAATTATGTCAAAACCATGACTAGGAGTACAATAATAAAAAAATAAAATTATTTTTAAAACATAAAAAATGCGAGGGAGAGAGAGAGAGAGAGAGAGAGAGAGAGAGAGAGAGAGAGAGAGAGAGAGAGAGAGAGAGAGAGAGTACAAAAATACTTCCTGAAAAGGAAATTTCAATATCCTGCCGTAACTCGGTCGACGAAATACTCCTAGACTATCGGCACTTGCGCTTATGCCAGCCTCCTTCCCTCCTCATCCCTCTTCGCGCGTTCGTGACTTCGTGAGATATCGAGGGATCACTTTTTTCCTTCGTCCTCTCCGCCCCTTATTCTTTTCGCCTTATTCACTCGGCCTTACTGGTGCGAGTCTCGCGAAGCCCGTGGCCTCTTGAAAAGCGTACCTCCGCCCGCGACCCGCGACCCACGGAACAAGAGGGTATCAGCTAATTTAATTCGTAAACCGAGGGAATATAAAAAAGTGAGCTCTCGAGGTGCGGAAAAGCCCTTGGGTTGAGAAAACGCGAGGATGGAGGGCTCGAACTTCCTCGGAGGTTGGAACACGGGAAAAAAAGAAACGTGTATATAAAGCCATTCTCGTTTTAAGAGGGTGTGCGACGGCGCACCCTTCGCCCATACATATATAGATATTTTCACTCGGAACCCTCGTCGTATTTTGTGTGACGTTTTTTTTTAACCTTTCTTTTTTAATCGTCGACACGGTCTTTACAGGCACTTTTTTCTTCCGTCTTCCTTCGATGTGTCCCGTTGTGCGCGCGTTCAGTCGCAGCTCTATTGCAAAAACGCGCTCGTGCGCAAATTTCGTTATTCCCGAAAAAGTATATCTGCAAAGTTCAGTTCTTCTTCGACATATTTTGTCGTTTAGTTTCAGCATTAACAAAGGACCCTGTGACGGGCCGAATTTTTTTTTTTCGATTTTTTTGTCTACTCGAAAGGTAGGAGAAAAAGGTATGTATTAAGGGACAACATTACTGTGACGGCTTCAAAAAATCGATTTTTTGAAAACCATCTAGAAAAATCTAAAATAGATTTAAGATTAAGATGCTGTTGGACCCAGGTCGAAAAAATAATTATTTTCGGAGATATTGAATATTTTGTGGAGCGGTGCAGCGCTCCGTGACGCTCGGGGTCCCGCGCAGCTGCGCGCCTCAGGGTCGGCAGGTATACCGGGCCTTTCCCAGGTCCTGCAGGTCTTATACCTTTCCCAGGTATTCTTTTGTCTCCCTTCACAAAAACCGACTATTGTTATAAATATAGTTTCGAAAAAAAGCCATAGGTGGCGATAATTGAAAAATGTTCAAGGCAGGTATAGGGATAGCGTCATAGCGTCAGTTTGCGAATAGAAGCGACGCTACTCGTGTCTAAACGCTCCGAATCGTTTCGTTTATAAATATCGAACGCTCAGAATTATTCTTTGCACATCGAATTGGATAATCCGAAAGTGTACGCGGGGAAAAGGGAACAAAACGGAGCTATGTGACGAGGAGTCGAACGAAAATTTCGAATCGAAAACCTCCGAACCGTTATAGCTCCGAAAATAGTTCTGCAGAGTATGTGAGCACGTCGGCGAAAAAGTTAAAATCGTCGGACGATTTAGAGGTCGGTGTTACTAACGCTTTCGGTTATCGTATAGTACACCTCGTCAATGCATTGAACATTATATCGACGTTAGTGAAGTGCAAAGTGTGTGATCGCGATATAAAGTTTACTGAAAAAAGTTTGCGCGGACTCGGATTCAAAATCGAGGTCGATTGCGGCCATTGTGAAAAAGTGCAAATCAATTCGTGTCCTATGATTGACAATGCATACGAAATAAATCGTCGGATCGTATTCAGTATGCGTCTTCTTGGCGTCAGTTTGAATGGCCTGATGAAGTTTTGTGCATTTATGGACCTACCGCGCTCCATATTTCAGTCTTTCTACGATCGAATCTTAAATTCGATTTCGATTGCCACTAAAGCTGTGAGCACAGTGAGCAAACAAAAGGCTGCACTTGAGGAGGAGACAATTTCGTTGGAAAATGGGGTGGAGGACGGAATTATCGTTTCAGGCGACGGATCGTCGCGTAAGCGCGGTTTCAGCTCGCTTTTCGGCATAACATCGCTAATCGGCTGGTACACTAAAAAAGTGATCGACGTTATGGTGAAATCGAAATATTGCAAAGCTTGCGAGCATTGGGAAAAAAAGAAAACACCGCGGAGTACTGGAAATGGAAAAGTACCCACGACGATGAGTGCCAGGCGAACCATAGCGGCTCCTCCGGAAAAATGGGAGTCGACTCAGCTGTCGAAATGTTTCCACGGTCTGAAGAGTTCTATGGCATAAAATATAAATATTATATTGGTGACGGCGATTCTAAAACGTTTCTGGGCATATCGAATAGCGATCCATACGACGGTTTCGAGATAAAAAAAAGAGTGCATCAATCATGTCCAAAAACGTATGGGGACGCGCCTCCGCGAAATCGTGAAAAAACAAAATGGATTGTCTGGCAGAGGAAAGCTCACCGGAAAATTGATTGACGAGTTGAGCACATATTACGGCTTGGCTATTCGGAGGAACAGCGATGATGTTGAAAAAATGAGGAAGGCAATTTGGGCAACTATCAAACATAAAATATCCACAGATAGTGAGCCACAACATGACGATTTGCCCAGAGGGGGAGCCGAGTCGTGGTGTTCGTGGCAGCGAGCGGTCGCAAGCGGTAATATTTCTGAATATCGCCATAAGCCGCCTCTTCCTGAGGAAGTATTGGAGGCAATTACGCCAGTCTTGGAAAATTTGAGCAGAGACGATTTGCTGCAGCGTTGTTTGGGCGGCTTCACGCAAAACAACAACGAAAGCTACAACAAATCAGTTTGGGCTATTGCCCAAACTGATTTGTTGTAGCTTTCGTTGTATTGCCCCCAAGTGTCAGTCCGAAAGCAAAAAAATCGTCGATATTGCAGCTGATATCGCGGTATTATTATTCAATGATGGCCTGAGAAGTCTCATGAAAGTTTTGGAGACCTTGGGGATAACTATCGGCCCAAATTGTTTCAATTTTTGCGTTGAAACCGACGCAGCGCGGATCGAGCTGGCGGAGCGCTCGCTCACAGACGCTGCAAAAGAGGCAAGAAGAGCCTCTACAAGTTCGAGAAAAGATGCTAGGGACAATGATTTGCTTCTTGAAGGCCAGCTATATGGTGCCGGCATCGCTGATTAAAGGTAAACTATTTTTTTTCCAATTTATCGCATAAATTAACAAACCTAAAACTTTGAACGCGTTTTTCTCATAACCACTTTTTTGAGTGCGGCACGCAGCAGAACTCGAGCAATTTTTATCTGATCGACTTCAAATTTGGACTGCATCAATAAAACTAGATTATCTAAAGAAGTACGTAGGATTTTTTCGATATCTCAATAATAAAAAAAGTCACAGCCTATTTTCAACGAGAAATTTTGCTCGAAAATCGTCCTTTAATTTCAAAAGCGTGCCTATTTTTTTTAAATCAATATTTTTTCAAATCCCTGTGTACTTCTCTTCAAAATATTATATTATTAACGAAAACACTCGGTATTTTTTTTTCAGATCGACTTTGAAGAGAGTTCTGCTGCGTGCCGCGAACCACTGCAGAGGCAACAGTACCTCCCAGGTAGGAATTGACGATGAAAAAAGGGCTCGCCAAGCTCTGAAACAAGGCTCACATTTTTTAATCCAGGCTGAGCACCAGCCTGATTTCAGGCCTAGCCGAACCTCTGAATGATAACGCGGTTTCAGGCTCTTGCACACAGGCTTGAACAAGGGTTGGTAGAAAAGCCTGTACTAAGCCTGAAACGACGAAACAACAAGGCTGAAACGAGCCTCGTTTAAGGCCTTAAACAAGGCCTTAAACAAGGCTTGTTGTTTCGTCGTTGCAGGCTTAGTACAGTCTTTTCTACCAACCCTTGTTTAAGCCTATGTGCAAGAGCCTGAAACCGCGTTATCATTCAGGGGTTTAGCTAGGCCTGAAATCAGGCTGGTTCTCAGCCTGAATTAAAAAATGTGAGCCTTGTTTTAGAGCTTGGCGAGCCCTTTGTTGATCGTCAATTCCTACCTGGGAAGAGCGTCACTATAGTGCAACACAACTTCGCTTTGTGTGCATAACACTGTAATATTTATTTCATGGCTGTTTCGTTTCTTACTTAATTCATGAGAATGTCTAAACGAAAAAAGTTCATTTTTTCGGGTGGAAAAATGTCGATGTTTATTGCGTCAAATTGATCTAGAAAATTAAGATAGAGGATGAAGTAAAATGTCAGTAGTGTAATTTTTTTGCAGATACACAATTTCAACATATTCTCGCATTTATTGCTAATTTTTTTCATAAAAGTACAGAAAAAATATTATTTTAAACTTATTTTATTTTATCACAACCTGAAACAAGCCTGCATCCAGCCTTGATTTTTTAGGCTTAAAATTCACCGGCTGAATAAAGCTTGAAATAACCCTGAGTTTAGGCTAAGCAGCCAGTCTGGGTTCCAGGCTGCTCCAAACGATGCAATAAAGCCTGGCACAGGCCTGTCTCACTCAGGCTCGGTGAAACAAGGCTCGCACAAGCTTGTTTCCATCGTCAGCCTTTTGATTTCCTACCTGGGCTGACGCGGGAGCTTCCCCAGCGTCACCATGGGGCGTGAAAAATTTGAATTTTTTTTTTATGTATCTTCAGTAAACAACGAACAAAACAAAAAACATTTTTTCGAATATCTCTTTTTTTCCCACAAAAAAAAAATTCTTGAAAAATGGCAAAAAAGCAGGGGGTCACAGTGGTGTTCTGCCTTAAGAATACATTGAACTCATTTTGTTAAAAATGTCATTTAAAAAAATTAAAAATTAACAACGTTATTGAGGTATAATAGAGCATCTGTATAAAAAATGTGGTCCAGCGATAACCTGACAATGGTTCGTCCGAAAAATTAAAAAGTAATAAAGGTTAATAATCTTTGTATTAATTCATAATATTGTTCATTCATTTCATTGTCAATTGAGAATTTTTTTTTTCACAAAATGGCGAGTGTTGAATAAAGTTTACGTTTGGCGAAATTTTTACTTATATTCAGGGGCAAAAAAATACAAAATAAAACAACGGCTACGTACAACGATAGTTGTAATAACCGAAAAATTCGTTTTTTTTTAAATTGATAATCAGTCAATTATAGGTAGAGTTATGATTCTGGCCAGGTCGAAACAAGTCGTTTCGAGAAAAACGCGATTGAGAGTTTTAATATACGTAAATCGTTGCACTACCTGTTCTCACTGAATCGTGTATAACTTGGTCAATATTCAAGTTGGTCAACTTGGTCACATTTAACTTGACAATTCCTTCACATATTTCGGAATATGTATATTTTGAGAAAATACAACAAAAAATCAATGTTTTTAGGTGTCCCACCTTAAAGTTTGTGCTATGGCTGCAACGGCTTAAAAATATTTACAAGAATCGTGGACGCGCATTTGCAGCGAATAAACGAGTACTACGTATACATATATATTTTTCCCATTTATTTGATTATATATAATATACACGCCCGGGCGGGGGGGGGGGGGGGGGGGGTCACCTGTAATGTTTTAGTTTTTATAATATATCTGCACAGCTCGTCTATTTTTAAATAGTATTAATTAACTAATATAAGTAGAAAAAAGGTATTTTGGATAAAAATCGTCTGTACGGTTGAGCCTTGATAACTCGAGACCTATCGAATCGATTTCCATTGATCTTTCACGAAAACACAGCTAAGACTGTTGAGTATGATTGAGACTGTTCAGCATTGCCATATGTATTCAATTACAATTTTATTGAACAAGCATACAAAGAAACAAACATGCGTTTCTTATTGAGCAAAAACAAATGGCCACGGCACACAAGTGCAACTGAATCAACTGATGAATTTAAAATTGTATTTATAGGTAATTCATCTCAGAGTGAGAGGAAGAGGGCAAAGAAAAGAAGAGATGTGAAGGTTGATAGGAATATCGATAGATGGTTTATTAGTGCACTAGGATGAAAGAAAATCCTCTGGCACAGAATCCGTACATAATGTAACCATTTTTTCTGATAAAACGAACTTTGGATTCAAAACAAAGAAGAGCATTCATACATCTCGTTGTTTTGTTGAATCTCATATTTATTTTCGCAATAAATCATCTTCGACATATTTGTTTTCACCATTTTTTCTTAAAGTATTTTATAGACTATCATAAGATTTATCTATCTATATTGGACCGTTCGTCATTAATGAATTCGAAATTTCGTTTCTTCTGAATATCCATCGATCGAAGTTTCGACACCCACCCGCTTTCGCACATGCACTCGAATGCACGAAAATTAATAAATAAATATATATATATATATATTTTCTCCTTCATTTCCTGACTTTCGACGCATATCCTTCGGGTTTCTACATATTACATTTACCTATCCTCCCCATCCGTGCTCAGGCGTCTTAAGGGCTCAGGCGTCTACTGTGAAAATGGCAACTTAAATTGAAGGGAAAGGTCAAATATACGTTGCAAGGATCGCAGATTGAAAATCATATTATGATTGGAACGATAGAACTTCTATTAAAACTTTAAACACGTTTTTCTGGAACTATGTTTTTCAAATCGGTATACACGTGTCCTCGACGTCCGATGAACGGATTGACTTGAAATTCGGTACACTTATTCAGTGTAATGGTCGTCGATCAAGACTTCTGAACATTTTTTTTCCATTAGTTATTAACGATAATGATGTCAGTTTTCCCCGAAAAATCGAAAAGAAAACAATTTTTTTTGGCGATTGAAACATGATAACAGAAAAGAGCTCGACCAAGTCTCAGCCAATATTATCTGTTTTGAGTAAAAAACTCGTTTTTATTTATTTCGGAACATCCAAGTGGCCAAAATCAAATAGACCGTTGAGTCCCTCACGATCAAGGGTCATTCACGAGATTGTTTACAAAGTCATCAATTATTAATATTTTTAGATGAAATTTGGTACACGACTATGTTAATGCACATACAAATAACTGTCCCAACAATTTTCAATCATCTTACATCTTTCTCCAAAGTTAATTTTTCTAGACAACCCTGATTTTCGGGTCGTCACAGCAGCCTAACCTCTTAAGGTAGAACGAGCGCGCAATATTGATTTCTATAGATTTTGTTGAAATTTTAACTAGACAGTGTTCTTATTATTATGCATATTTGAGTGAAATTTCCGAACAGTAGACTATTTAGATTGGGAGATAATGGGTTTTCAAATTGCAATTTTTAACAGACTGCAGGGTCTACATTAAAATTTAGACAGAATAATTCTTCGAAAAAATTATTTATCCCCTATAACAAGAAGAAATATGGCAACAGCGCGTAGGTCTACGTATCCAATGACATGAGTTTGCGCGGCATATTTAAAATAATACTACAACACAAATTTTTATTTAAAAGTAATTTTCAACCGAACAAAGTTTTTAATTAGTTATGAATGAACCAACACTTTTATTTGTTAATGAAGATAACATAAACAATATAAAATATTAATATTTATAATGCAAATATTTTTTTATGAGAAAACGTTTAACTTCAGGAACACGATAATTATTTTTTCTCGAAATATTGAACAATACTGTTCTGTGGTCTTGCCATATGTCTTCTTATTATAGGGGATGCATATTTTCTACGGAAAATTTGTCTGTCTAAATTTCAACGCAGACCCTGCAATGTTCAAAATTGCAATTTTAAAACCCATTATCTCCCAATCTAAATAGTCGACTGTTCTGAAATTTCACTCAAACATACATTATGACATGAACAATGTCTGGTTAAAATTTGAACAAAATCTATAGCAATCAAGATTGCGCGCTTGTACTACCTTAAGCTACCCTATACCGCATTTCCCGAGGGTACGACGAAACTGTGGGAAAACCCGTATGGATGAAGACGCCGCCATATTCTTCCGATTCGTCGGTGCACATACGATTTACCCGTCGACTGCACGCTGGGTCATTTTGACCCCACTGCCTTTTTCGCTACGTATTTTTCAACGCATTTCCCACTCGGAACGAATGTTTCGGCACTTAATTTTTGTGATCTTTGAAAAATCGATTTGGTCCATGAAATAACGATCATTGACTACAGAAAAGTATCTACAAAAATGGATATTTACCGAAATATAACGTTCTAAAAAAATCTGGCATCCGACAGACCCCACATGCAGTCAGAGGTTCGTGGCGAAAGTGTACAGTCGAAGGGTTAAACATCTTAACACCAAGGTGTCAGAAGTATTGGCCTTCCGCTGACTGGTTGCCGCGCCGGCCCGTGTACGCTCACGCGGTCACCGCTCCGAGTATCAGCTATGAACATCGCTGCTTAACTCGAAGGACCGCGGGAGCTTATGTTCGTGAAATTCTGAAAACTTTTTTGGCGACTAAAATTTGTTTCGTGTATGTTTCGTATGCACGTAACGGCCACGAAAATTCGCATCGCACGGACACGAATTTTCCTCGCCTGCATGGACTAATCCACGCGCGAAACGGGATTACGTAAGGTCGGACTAATGTAAGCCAGTCGGAGTGGATTCACGATTTCACTCTTTTTTTCCTACTATGCCATGTATAACCTTCCGCGGTCTCTCTCTCTCTCTCTCTCTCTCTCTCTCTCTCTCTCTCTCCCTCTCCCTCTCTCCCTCTCTCTCTTTCTGTCCGTCTCTCGTCGCGTGGAAACAGCGAGTTCCCATTCCGCCGGATGTGCCTAATTCCCGCCACCGTCCGTCGTGCGCTCGTTCTCCAATAGTGTAACCCGGGTAGCCGTGCAATGGAAAAAAGGAAGGAAAAAATAACATCGCGGATGGCTTCGAGGAGTTGATGCAACGCCATCGATTTGAGAACGCGAGAAACCTCCAAGCATTGCCACGACTTTATAATAATCAACGGAACAAGAAGTCAATACCTCGAGAGCTTTTTATACAGCCTAGGTAGGCCAATTTCCCACCAATGCGCTTCGTTTTTACCGTGTAGCTCAATTCATTTTTAACGAAGTGAAAATTGAATTGAAGAGCGGTTAACTGGTGAACATTTTTTGAGAAAAGGACGAAAAAACGAACCCTACCAAACACAAACAAACTTTGAGAAGCGTAAATAAAAATTAACTCGAAAAAACCCAAACAATTTTGAACATCGTACGTACAAACGAACCCAAACAATTTCGAGAATCATACATACAAACGAACCTAAACAATTTTGAGAATCGTACGTACAAACAAGCCCAAACAATATTTGACAAGCGTACGTAAAAACGAAGCCGAACAAATCCGAATAATGTGCGAAAAACGTACGAGATGTGTACCGTAAAAACGAACCCAAACAAAACATCAATTTTTTATAAACACGTGGAGCGATACATATGTTTTGTTTTTTATTTTTTATTTGCAACTCTTCGTTGCAAATTCATCTGTACCCGGAGGGCTTGACAGATCGATATACACGTCCTGCAGATTCCGTTGGTAATCATAGGACACAGCGAGAACGGGGAGAGAAACGGAACGTACAGAGAATCGCATATGCACACGGTGGAAAGCACCAAGGATCCTAAAGCTCTCGTGGAAACATTATATAATATGCGCATTAATGGACGAGCCGTTTATCCCCAGTAGTCAGCTTCTTCACGCTGACACGCGTATTAGCCTCTACTCATTTCGGACAAAGCCTGCTTCATGTACCACTGATTAAAACGCGTATGTGGCTTCCCTGCTGAAAGGTGGACAATACTTCAACGAACAAATTTTTAACACCCTCTGCGCATTATTATTCTTTTCCGTAATCTCTGGTCAGTTTTGAAAACGGCAGTAAAAAATATATTATTTCTCGAGAATGCACGTTAGCCTGGGTCACTGACTCTGATGGGTGACCGCTCAGCCGATCGCTCAGGATACTTGCTACATAAATAACGAGCCGTAGACACTTTTGTTGAGTCTCATTGTGTCTTTTATCGAGTTTCATTTTTTTCTTTCATCGAAGGCGTTTGTTTGGAGTTTTCTGGGTATCTTCGCGTTTCGTTTTTTCATTTTTCGAGAGCACTTGTTTGGGTTTTATCGAGGGCATTTGTTTGAGGCTGTTAATGAGTCTTGTCGAGTTTCATTTTTTTATTTTATAGAAGGAATTTGTTTGGGCTATATCGAGTTTTATTTTTTATTTTATCGACGATATTTGTTTGAGTTTTTATCGAGTTTCCTTCGTTCTTTCATCGTTATTTCAAAATCGAGTTAAGGGGTCTTCTCACTTTAGACGCTAAAAAGGCTATTTTCATGCATTTTTTAAATAGGGTTATATTATAGATTTTGATATGAAAGTTGTTACACTTAAAAAAAACACTTTCGAAATACTTTGAATTTTTTTTACTCAAGTCACTATTTATAGACGAAAATGGTAGTTCAAAAAAGTCCTGTTAAAATTGTAGGTGTGCGCTGTTGATGAAATCTCGGAGATGGATCATCCGAAACAAAAAGATCAAACGGTTTTAGATTCGGCATGTTAATGGCTATAGCGCATATCATACGATTTTTCGTATATGCAAAAATAACAAAATGGCGGACATTTTTCGAAAAAACGTATTTTTCACGGATTTTGGAAAAAAAATAGTAAATATCAAAATTAAAAAAATCCGTGATATGCGCTATAGCTATAGTTGTAAAGAATATGTGGTTGAAATTTCATAAGGATCGGTTCATTAGTTTCGAAGATTTCATCAACAATTGTATCAACTAATTTTATCAACCAGATTTCAACAAACAATATCAAGGTCACTGAGCCCATTTAATTCACTTCAATTTGCTGTTTTTTAAATCTCCGTACGACCATTCCTCGCTGAGATATCGACCTTTGAATGAAAAAAACGTCCTTTTGTCTTCAGTCATCGATATCTCCGGAACTAATGGTCGTACGGGAATTCGACCGGCAGTTTTAGAAAAGTGAATACATAATCTACAAGCTCTGATTATTACTGTAGTGAAAAAAAAAATGTTTGCCATCAGTTTTGAAAAAGTACAAAAAAACGATGTTTTCTTGGTTTTTATAAAATCCACCGCTACTTTGCAAATATTGCGATAAACACTAATGTTTATGGACGGTCATTCAGCTCAATTTGTCCCCAAGAGCCATGCAAAATTTCAAATTGATCCGTTAATCGGTTTTTCTTGCCCGATTGACCAAAATAAAAATAAATTAAAGGAGTAAGTTTCCTTTCTCTCAGACATCATTTCATGATTATTAAGAGGAAAAAAAATTTCATTACTTTTCGTACAATTGGGTATTGAGTACGCATCAAATGTTGGAAAAAAAACCCTGAAAATCATATTGACTAAAAATGTTCGAAAAAAATGTAATAAAAAAAATGTTGAAATTTTTTTTTTATAAAAAAAATCAATTTCGATTTTTTTATTTTTGATTTTGACGGTTTTTTTCAAACCAACATTGTACCGCCAGCGATAGAATTACCCAAAGCGTACCACTCTCGCAACTCGAGCTTTAGTTAAATATCGTCTCACCATGATTACTTAAGAATATGAGTTTTCGTACCATAATCAATACAATTTACAGATACTAAATATTCTTTCTTCGACAGTTTTGAAACGTCTAATAAGTCAAAATTACTACTCATTTTCCAAATAACCCAAACAAACCCATACAATGTTGATTTAAAAAAAATAACATTAAAAAAAATCAAAATTGTTTTTTTATTAAAAAAAAAATTACATTTTTTTCTCGAAATTTTTTACTTAACTTGATTTTCAGGGTTTTTTCCAACATTTAATGCGTACTCATGAATCATGAAATGCCGGAGAAGGAGGAAACTTGCTCCTTTAATTTTTTTTCAAATTTTGGTCAATCGGGCAAGAAAGACCGATGAACGGATCAATTTGGAATTTTGCATGGCTCTTGGGGACATATTGAGCTGAATGACCGTTCATAAACATTAGTGTTTATCGCACTATTTGCAAAGTAGCGGTGGATTTCATAAAAACCAAGAAAACATTGTTTTTTTGTACTTTTTTAAAACTGATGGCAAAAATAATTTTTTTTCACTACAATATTAATCAGAGCTTGTAGAGTAAGTATTCTCGTTTCCAAAACTGCCGGTCGAATTCCCGTACGACCATTAGTTCCTGAGATATCGATGACTGAAGACAAAAGGACGTTTTTTCATTCAAAGGCCGATATCTCAGCGAAAGATGGTCGTACGGAGATAAAAAAAAGAAAATCGGAGTGAATCGAATGGGCTCAATGACCGTGATATTGGTTAAATCCGAAAAAAATCTCCGAAACCCGTGCAGTACTTTGAAAAACGTAAAAATTTGCAACATTTTTTTTGTCGTGATATGTCTTCAGACCGCGCAATCAGTGATTGTAAAAAAATTCATTGTCAAAACTGAAAACGAGAAACTTCAAGCTGCAGAATCCTTTTTTTTTTGTACGACCATTTTTGACGAAGTTACAGCCTTTAGAAAAACACGAAAAAAATGGTCAACTTTTCTCGCTCTTTTATTTTTTTCTGTGTCAGTGTATAAACCGACCAAAAAATTCATGAACATAGCCTTTTTGGAGCGTCTAAAGTGAGAAGACAAAAAAGAAGATTTCTTTCTTTATAGTGGGTATTGTTTGGCGTTGTTTGGTTTCCATCAGGGGCATTTGGTGGGTTTTCATCGAGGGCATTCGTTTGAAACCATTCATCCGGGAGGAACTGAATACGGAGGAACGTTGGAAAAAAATGATTTAACAAATAAGAACTTTTTTGAGACTCATTTGGCGCGAGGAGAAAACTTATTCAGGTGCTCGATAAAACTTGCAGCACATTGTTTTGCATATTCAGTCAAACGTATGCGAGTAGAGGAAATTCCGCGTTGCCAATAAATATGTAAGTCGGGTAACTTTACGTGCGTGCGGAGTCGCATAGTCGACCGTCAAGCTGGGTATCAGGTGCGAGGCGTGAGAGCATTGAAAAAGTGCAGTTGTATAATCGGCGGTCTTGCAGGCGCGGAGGAAAGAATTCCGGGTGGAAAATATACCTATACAGTTCAGTCTTCATCCCGGCAAAGTTTTTCAGTCCATGGAAGATCGCGGAATACACGTTTTTAATTATTCGAGTATTATGAACGTACTGGTGTCGTGGCATTAAATTTCAGGGATTTTTTAAGGCGCAGCAGTTAGTCAAAAGAGCTTTCCAGTGTGAAAAAGGTTGCAAGCGTCTATTTTAATATCGAAAAAAATCTTTGTTTGATGGAGTAGGTATATTTTTGTGGGTGCATCAAATCATTTGGGTCTAAACTTCACAGTGTGGACAATATTGAGACGGGCTGGCTTACAAGAAACATTATTGCCCACCTTAGATTTTGATAAAGCTCATGTATATGATGAATCATTGAAAAGCATTAGACACGTATTTTTTTGATCGGGGGAAAATGCCTTAAAGGGGGGAAACCACCGCTAAAAGAAAGGCGTGTCACCCATTAATTTAATTTTCTTTCAATGCTTCCATAGTGGATTTTTCATCGCTTTACATTTGAAGATTTCTGGTTTTCGTTTCATTCACAATCAGATCGGTGGACTGCTTGTCGGTGAACGTGCTAAATCACCTCTTGACACGCCTTTCTTTACGTGCTGGTTTCTCCTTAAACCGTTTTTCCACCAATAAAAAAAATACATGTCCAAAAGTTTTCAATGCTTTATCACATATATGAGTTTCAACAAAATCGAAGGCGGGCACTTAAGTAATTTTCCTTATTACATTAATTGTGTCGAAGAAAAATTTGACACGTGGACAAAACCTGAATGTTGAAAACACGTTTTTTTTTCATTTCGTAGTTTCATAACCGAGGATCTTAACTTTAAATAGCAACAAAGACTTTATAAACGTTCCAAAAATTGAGTGAGTTATGACGATTTTTGTCAATCCTCCTTTTTTCCTTGTGCGTTTTTCTCGAAAACTATGTTTTGTGAAACGGCGTAGGCCGTATCTCAAAATCTATTCGTCCGATACACTTCAAATTCGGAAGACGCATAGTTGATAACATTTTCTATGATGTCACCGAATGATTATTCAATATATTTATTTATTTCTTAAAACAAAATCATTAGGGTTGTTTGCGGCCCAAACTCGCAATTTTTGTCTACAGCTTGTCATTTTCGCAATTTTCAAAATTTCGTCAAAGTATCCGGTCATACGGAAGTTTTATTATTATACTAAAAGTATATTTTTTAATTTTTCATTCGCGACGTGCTTAGTTGGACCATTTCCACCGATTGGACACGCAGCAACAACGACGGCGCTTTGTTCAAATAATTATTACTTCATTGTTTATCAATGTTTTACAATAAAAAAAACTGAGTCCTCGCAAGACTATGTATCAATTGTGTGAAAAATCCCGACCTTGTCATCCCAATACTTTCAGCAGAAAAAACATCGGAAATCGACCTGTCTTTCGGGTCCCGAGTTACGTTACAAACGCTTTGAGGTTTTATTTCTATCCACCGCGTCGATCGCTCACGCAGCCGACAGTACATCGAGGACATCAAGTCGATTGTAGATGATTTTTTCTCGTTCTCGCGATATCTCTACTCAATGTGCGTTATGGGCCATTATCGAGTGCGCGCGTAATAGTATTCGTTACAAAGGGCACGATCCTCGAAATCCGAAATCCGCCATGCTTGCCTACGATAGTTATTACCCTTGTGATACGACATCCCTCGCTCTCCACAAGGGTTTTGGTTACGTGTGCGTGGGTGTGTAAACGCGTTACCGGATACTAATAGACACTGATGGCATCCATCAGTTGATCGCGGGGCTCCCCCATGCACTGGGCTTGAACATCAGAAGCATCGAGACGTTTTGAGGGTGGTCCAGCTGAGAGGCCTGTTATGTGTCCTGGATATTCCCTATATAATAAGGGGTCCCACCACTCAGCCCATCCTATATCCGTGGTTAGGTCAATGCCCGAAGCCTCCATAATGCCCGCAACTCGAACCATGCTAAAAAATCGCACCACAATATCACAAAATGGCACCAAAATGTCACAAAATAGCACCAAAATGTCACAACGCTTGAATCATCGAGAAAAAAGGTTAGGCCAATACGCGTTCGATATCCGGTCGAATCCATCGTAACATTCCTCCTCATTACTCGCTTCATTAAGTTCTCAACGAATCAGGAGGCTACGCCATCGAAACCTCGCCACGGCCGGATAGTGATTTATAGTTGCGACTGTATCCTCCACGAAACCGTAAATTGCGCGGCGTAGCGAGGGAGCGGCGCATCAACGATCGACACGAGCGAGCAAACTCCTCACTTATACCTACAACAACAGCTCGTGTGTGCGGTTACACGAGGCGGAAGAAAAAAGACGGAAAGAATCACACTAGTTTCGTTCGCGTCCAAGATTGATGGCTTCCGGAAGAGCAAACTCCCGACGAGAAGGGGGGGGGGGGGGTTTGAGAACATCGAAGAATCGTGAAGAAAGTCCGCGGGATGGGAAGAAGTAGCGGGAAGCAAAGCATTCTAAATGAGGGAGAGAGATTTTGCCCAAGTTACTCGCGCGAAGTGCGTTCGATCAAAAAATCTGACACCCCCACTGGGCGAACTTGCGCTTGTAGTAATGCAACCAGGAAGCACCGCAACGCCAACCTCCCGATCATCGTTGCACAATTATTTCCGAATTACAAGCGGTTTCACTCGAAACCCAAACTTTAAGCTGGTAACAGCCGCTTTCTGACACAACGTATTTAACGAAGATTTATTACTGCGGTACTAATAGAGGGCCTTGAAACGTTTCCGTTAATAATTCGATGATTGAACGTGCCTTTTTTCAACCTTGGCGTTTTTCCGGGTCGTCGAACTTTTCTCTCTGCTGAATTTTCTACATGTATATCTATTTCTACTTTTCTTACGTATTCGGATCACGGTGCAAATATTTGTTCCAATTAAAATATTTAATTAGAATCTTAACGATACTTCGAATAAAGTTTGACCACAACAAATTAAGTGTTACACCCTAGGGTCTTAACTTTAATTTGCGACGAAGTCTTTTTTTTATTTTTTGGCTTTCGAAGATTTTAATACTTTTTTTTATCAGTGTTTTTCTCGAAATTATATTTTACGAAACGGTGCGAGCGGTTTCCCAAAATCTGTTGGTCCATTCACTTCGAATTTGCAGCGAGGGTAGCTAATAATATTTTCTTTCGTATAACCCGATGATTTTCTTTTATGTTCACCTATTTGTTAATAACAAATAATCGAAGTTGTTTTTTTTAACGAAAATTGATTTTTTTTACAGCTTGCCATTTTCGCAATGGTCAAAATTCCAAAAAAAGTATCCGGTCGTACGAAAGTTTTATCATTATGCTAAATGCACATGTATTAATTTTTTGTTTTAAATCATACCAATTGCCGGAACCACCTGCACCGGTTGGCCATGCAGCAACGGCCGCACTTTCTTTAAGGGGTCTTCTCTAAAACCGTTTGGTTTTTTTGTTTCGGCTGATGCATCTTCGAGATTTCATCAACAGCGCAGACCTAACATTTTTTAGGACATTTTTTTAACTAACATTTTTGTCTATAAATAGTGACTTGAATAAATCATTCTTTTCAAATGTATTTTTTTAAGTGTAACAACTTATATTTTACTGTAAACCTGTCAAAATATTCATGAAAATAGCCTTTTTTAGCGTCTAAAATGAGAAGACCCTTTAAATAATATAATAATAACCGCATCATTGAGCAAAAGTTTTCAATACAAAAAAACTCAAACTTGGCAAGCCTGTGTATAAATTCTGTATAAAATTTCGACCTCGTCATTTCAATACTCTTATCAGAAAAACAATTTTTTAACCAATCTGTTCTTCGAGCTCTAAGGCAGATCTATCGAAATCCTAAACCTACAAATTGTCTATTACTAATGACAGCATCAAATAACACCAAACTGAGCCGTCATACAATGAAAAAACGACCTGGACTCGTCTGCAGCCCTCGTTGCCGATGCCAACGAATTGTTTATTGAAAAAGTCGAAAATAAGTTAATTTTTACTCTTGTTTATTTCACCGAACCAACGAATACTCCGAATAATTGAATATTTTATTATTCCATCTCACTATTCGTCGGTCAACTGTGACTCGAAATGTTCTTTATCCCAGCCGTTTTTTCTTTTACTCAAAAAAGTTCAATCGCGCGCATATAACTTCTGCCCCAATTATACGTAAACAATATAGTAGCAATACAAAATCGAATTTTTCGGTCTCGCGCATCGTCGATTCGTCTGGTGGCGTCCTCTTCAGTGCGATTCGTCCGACACGTTTGCATATGCATCCGATGTTATCGGCCAGGCAAATACGTGTATTCTCAAGCAATAACATCGCGAATGTGTGTTAATTCCCCAAGAATACGCGTCGCCAACCTGGCCTCAGTTGACGCAGTGCTCGGGATCTCCATTCGCAATTCTTCCTCTCGATCTTCGACAATCCTCGTCCCTCTTCAATACGTATTTTGAAACTTCCAGTAAGTCATTTGAAAAAAATACACCTCGGTGGCCGCTATCGTACGAGTTGGATTCCTAGTTACAACTGTGTATTCTCAAGCAATAACATCCCGAATGTGTGTCATTTTCTCAAGAATACGCGTCGCAAGCCTCGGTTGTGTCTTTCCAGCCCGGAGCTTTCCTCAGTTTCTACCTTGCCCTCAAGAGACAGTTCCGACGTCGCCGTCGCACTCCGGTTCTCTCGCAGTGTTCCTCCTTTTAACAGAAAACGAGCGACATCCCTGAGCTTTATTATTTTTGGTTGGCAACGATCGGTACATTTTTTTCTGATTTACGATTACGACCGGTCATGATTTTTTTTTACGTCAAGCATACATAGTTGCCAATATGAAACATATATAGCTGTAAACGCAAACTCAAAGGTGTTTCGCACGCGCGCACGCACACACACACACACACACACACACACAGACGTTTATATATATATATATACCCCCTCTATAAATGTGTATATATGTATGTGTGTGTGTGTATTTATAGAGGGTCATATTCCGCGTTCAAAGTCCAAAGCTGAGTAAGCAATGGCACAGTAGTTGCTCACGCGCGAATATTTGTTTTCTTCACGTATTGAATAATGAACGAAAATGATTGAATGGTATTATCGATTTGCAATGCAAATCACCTTGTTCATCATTTTTCAAAGAAAAAAAATTAAGAAAAAAAAATGTACTTGTCCGAAGGTAGATTCGAAGCCGTACTTGACCCGGCTTACACGTTCCGCTCGTGAGCATCTACTGTACTATTTTTTGTACTCTGAACTTTAATATCTAGGCCAATTTTTGTCGTATGACATAAAAAAAAAAATTCCTTATATGTTGACGAAGCACACACCTTATATGTTGCAAGCACACACCTTATATGTTGACGAAGGGAACAGGGAAAGTTGTGAATCACCCTGTATAAAAGGTATATATAAATACACTAGTGGAACTAATTTTGGACATTTTTATTAGGAATCAGCTTTGTTTTATATTTACGCAGAAAATGTCTATTCTGCGACGTCAAAGTGATTAATGTTTTTATATCACTCTAAAATGTTTGTACTTAATATTTGCCTTAATAAGCCTACTTGGATAAGAATATAAAATCTAAGTGATTATAACGTAAAATTGTTCAATAAATGGGAAATTTTAGGAAATTTTAAATTCTTCCAGAATTAATTTCACTAGTATATATAGGGAAAGGCAATTTCAAAGATGTTCGATTGTGAGGGCCGTCCTCAAAACGGCCAGATGTGCTCGTAGTCTATATAGGTACATATTCTATAACGGGTTTAAAAGACCATTTTCCACATACATGTGTATGTATATATATATATATATATATTGTTACAGAACAACCATATTCCATTAGTTTTACGTCGACGTCACATTACAGATTTATGTGCAGAAAGCACTTTAAAGACAGTGCGTTGACTACAAAAAGTATAAATGTGATGGTCCCTCACATTATTATAGAGAGAAATTCTTCCTTCCCGGCAACTGCGCAACTTGGGCCCACGTGTGTGTTACAAAAACCCATAAATTTTCAATGGGAAATGACATTTATGCTTCATACCGGCGAGCCTCGCAGGCAGTGCGTCATACACCGGTCGGCTCTTTTGACGTGAAACAAAAGGCAAAAAACGATCCCGGATTAAAGAAGTTGTGATTTTAAAATAAAGAAATCTGCAGTCACAGAACGAGCACGGGCCAAATGAAATACGTGTATAATTGAAACGAGAGATTAACACTCATCGCGTCGATGAGTCTCCCTTTGTGCGAACGCTTCGAGTGTGAAAATGCGGAAGAGCAAAAATGTGGCGAGCCAATTCCGCGTTGTTCATTCAAAGAGCGTTTTTTTCCTGCCGGAGCTTCACCGTTTGTGACAACCTTAATGGAGCATCACTTTGTACCGTTTCAATTTTACATTTGAATTGGGTGTTTTTTTTTCGACTCCTCGTACTTGTCGGATTGCTCGGTTTGCACGACTGTCAGAATTTAATTGAAAACACGACGGATTGAAGCCGTGTAGAGTGAAGAAAAGAAAAGAAAAAAATATTCGGTAAAATTGAGGTGTATGCTTGGAATTTTGAAGATACGATCTTTTTAATTGCCTAGTTTTTATAGCCTAGGATGTAGAGCTTTGATTTGCAACAGAGATACCGGAAAAATTCCAATAATTGACCAAGTTATGACGATTTTTGTGGTCCGCCCACTTTTACCTTACCCTTCTTTCTTTTGCGTTTTTTCGACCTCTATATTTTATGAAACGGTGCAAATCGTATCTCAAAATCTATTCATCTGATTCACTTCAAATTTATAACACTTTATAGCCATCGTTTTATTCATATAATTTATAACACTTCCTATCGTCTGACCGCATGGTTTTTTTTTCATATGCTCATCCATTTGTCAATAACGAGTGTTCCAATTTTCTTTTATTCTTCGAAAATCGCCTTTTTTCTGCAACTTGCTATTTTTGTAATTTTCAAAACTTCAAAAAAGTAAACCGGTGCGATGGTCTAGTGGTTAGCGTGCTCGCCACTAAACCAGCGGACCGGGAGGTCCCGAGTTCGAATCCCGGTCGCGTACATTTCGTCGTGAAATGTTTTTCTTCGGCATTTCGCGGCGAAATAAGACTAGTTCCACGACCGGGGGGCGAATTCGATGACCGGCTGTATTGGTATAGGTTTTCCGCAGTTTCCCTATACCCATGACAGAAAATGTCATGATGAATATAATACGGAGGGGGAAGTCGGCTGCGGCCGCAAGAGGGGGGAACAGAGAGGAAGATGGAGAAAAAAGGAAGTAAAACAGTAGAGGAAAGAACGGTCATAATGTGGGGAAGAATAGGTAACAAACGCGAAAAGCGTGTACCTAAGGAAAAAACCAATAAAAAAATAACTTCAAAAAAGTATCCAGCCATACGAAAGTTTCATTATTATACTAAAATCAGATCTCTTATTTCAGATGACTCTAGTTGCCAGAACCGCCTACACCGATTGGAAGCAACGGCGTTGTTAGTTTAAATAATAATAACTTTATTTATTTTTTTTTCAACGAAATAAAAACTCAAGAATACTCTTATCGGAAAAAATATTACAAATCGATTTATCTTTTTCTGAACACAATCGGACTCGAATTTGAGTTAGAAATAGAGACTGGCCCGGATCTCTTCATATTTTCGTCAATGGTAAATAACGTGTCGCAAGAAACACACACACACACACACACACACACACACACACACACACACACACACACACACACACACACACACACACACACACACACACACACACATTTTACAATGTCATAAAAAAGTTTGCTGCAGCTTTACCGATCTCATTCTTGCCTGTCGTTTTCATTTCGACCACTTTATACGTATAGTTTCCTCGTATATATAGGAAGACGTTCGACGACCAGCCGAAATACAGTTTATCCCGAACGATCCTTCGACACGATCTCCGCGGGATGTCGCGTTCACCACACATTGTATATATATCCGGGTCTCGTACTTCACCCGATGGGCGCACCAATTTCAAACATCATCCCTCGTTCCGCGGAAGGGAATATATAGCCACTTTCTCGCGATATCCCTTCGAATCCAGTTGGTATCTCGTAAAGAAGCAGACAAAAAAATAAGGAAAACGCTCGTTGCCGGCTGCAGCTTCGCCCATCCAATATAGTTGAACCCTTTCGACGCGTTTTATACTACACGTGTTGTAAAGATTATAGCCTATTTATTCTTCTCCCGCTCTACACCTAGAGGCTTAATCAAAGAGCCGGGCATTTACGTCCGCGTTGGAGGAGAAAATATCATCAAAAATACGAAAGTGACGTCCACGACGTCACGGAATGAAGCGACGATACTTTTGTAGATTTCTTCACTTTGTCAAATTGAAATGATACGCTTTTTGTATTGCCCGAATCGGGGGTTATTGTAAATATCAATATATGAATAATTAATAATTGCTAATAATTATTAATAATAAGCCTCATAATGGTAATAATTGAAAATAATTAATGATTGGTAATGATTCACGATAATGATTTATTCATAACAATTATTAGTAATAAGTGTTCATCATTAATTATTACACCCATTAAAATATTGAATCATTTCCAAAATTCGTTAGTTCAATGGAATAAATAATTCTTAATTACCACCTGATATTTCATTTTTCCAATCAATTATTCGTTGGTTCCCAATGACGGATTTCGTCAGCCGAAGTTGCCATTTTCTTTTCTCGAATGTTTACGGACGCATAAGTGCTGTGAAATTCAGTGACGAATTTTTAGTTATTTCTTTGCAGTTGAGGGCCCCAAAGGGAAGAGCAAGCTCGTTTGGCTAGATAACGCATGATAATTCTGTCTACGATGAGTGAAACCAGGAAAGTGGAAAAGCTCGCAGATCACGCAAGCCAAAAGGGTGATAATCATATTTGCCTTTGTTTCTCGCGCTAGCTGCACTCGAGTTCCGCGCGTACGCTACTTTCACGGACACAGTGAAATCTCTCCTAAACTCGTCCTATATGTATATAAAAGTAAAATAGTACGGTCGTTACTGAATTTTATGCCTCAAATGAGATTCACGAGGGTTCGAAGTTTTCTCTTTTTTCCCTACTCGTTCACCCCCGCAATAAACCTCGACCGTGATTCTTATTATACGTACGCCACCACTATTAAGCTAGTTCGCACTGTTGAACATTCGGTCGCTCGAATTAATCGGCTTCCGGAAATCTCCCTGGTCTTGGGCTTAAACGGATAATGTCGTTGAGGGCGAACACCATGGTGACGGGCCGGAAAAAAACTCGTTTTTTCCGATTTTTTGTCTCGGCTAGTTTATTGTTTTGGGATTTGGAAAAAAAGTATGTCATTAAGCATACACTGAACGTATTTCACGTGAATTTTTATTTAAAAAATCAACAACCTTGTTGGAGTATAATAGGGCCTGTGTATAAAAAATGTGGTCCAATGACCAGATCCGACTACTTGACAATGTTCAGCGTGAAAAATAAAAATAAAAAGTTTTATAATCTATATAAAATATAGTTCTAATGATAGGTAGCCGTTTTTCGGAAAAAAAATTTCACACAACGGCGGTTGTTAAAAAAAAGTGTTATTTTGTGAAATTGTTGCTTATATTCGGGGAGGGGGGGGGGGGGCTTAGAAAATACTACAATTTTCAGTATTTTAACTTGACATTTTTTCACATATTCTTGAATATGTATACTTTGAAAAAATGCTAAAAAAATCGATTTTTTAAACCGTCACAGTGGTGTTCCGTTTAGGCACACGCTGCGGTGGATTTACTTTGTATTCGATTCGACATTTTTTGTCTGTTGCGTAGCCGTGAAAGTTTTGAGCCTTATACGTGACGTGAGTTTGTATGTGTGCGTAGTTCGTTCGTACGGCAAATTCAATCGAGCGGGATGAAATTTTGGAGAAAAAAAATTGTTTTTCGATATTGACAATTACAGGAAGCAGGATCGTTCGAAAATTTCCCGACAAGTCTGGCAAGTAACGTAACACGTTCTCAATTAGCGTTGCAACCGAGTGATCTAATTATACGTGCGTAAGTGTAACAAGAGTCGTATGCGGCGAAGAATGAGATAAGAAATCTCGGCGGAAATAAATAGCCCCGAGGGCGCGTCGAGTTTGCGAGACTGGTACGAGTATACCTGCTGGTGCGGAAAATCGATATTCGTACTCGGTATACGTGTGGGTGTTTGTCTCGTGTATGCTCGCGTGAATGGTGCGAAAAGCCGCGGTTCGTTTCAAGCCTCGGGGAAAATTTGGGAGATCGAAATCTGAAGAAGCCTCTCGCGAGGATAATCATTTTTGCGTAGTTCACTCGTCAATATATTCGAACATTACGCGGATCTTTTTGAATATTGAGTGTATAGAAAATAAATCGGTGACGGGTCTGCATAAGCTCGGATCCCAAAAAACAGGTCAATTTTCAATTTTTTTTTCGGGTAAGAGTATTGGGATGACAAGGTCGGGATTTTACACACAATTCATACAAAGTCTTGTCGAGTTTGAGTTTTTTTGTATTGAAAAATATTGATTAACGATGGAGTTATTATTGTTTGAATAAAGGGCTGCCGTTGGTGCATGGCTAATCGGTGGAAGTGGTTTTGGCGACTAAGGTGATCGCAAATAAAAAATAAAAAATGTCATTTTAATATAATGTGCAAAAGAAAAGTTCGATTTTCGACAAAAAAAAACAGCTTTGATTTTTTGTTATTAACAAATGGATAGCGCATCATCGAATCATCTGTTCATACGATAGAAAATTTCATAAACTATGCTCTGTTGAGAATTTAAAGTAAATCGGACGAATAGATTTTGAGATGGCGGTCTGAGAGCGCAGTGGGTGATCTCTCCCTTCACAAAAATCGCCACACTCGATCAATTTTTCGAATTTCTCCAAAATATTTGCTACAAACTAAAGTTAACACCTCAGGCTATAAAACTAGGCAATAAAAAATGCCTGTCCTCGAAATGTCAAGGTCGTGCCAACCCCTTAATCAGCTCTTCAAATATAACGCAATATGAAACCGAAATTCGTGCATCGGCGAGTTATTTCTCCACTGCGGTGAGAAAAGCACAGACCTTTTGTTGCCTCAGTGAGAAGAACGCGTGCGAAGGAGGGAGGGCGGAAAGGGAGTATGGCCGTTGTTGGTGAGAGAGTAACGGAGGGAAAAAGGGTCTTAAAGGTCCGACTCGATTGGATGAGAGTGAAACCTGGACGCAACTGCCAATACACTTAGGTCGAATTCGCCTGTACGGCGGCCGCCTCCGACAACGCAGCCCCGCGTGCTCTTACCAAGAGAAACAATTCTGCGATAATAAGATCGAAGGAGTGACAGAGATAGTGGCCGATACCCTGGCAGGAATGCAGCAATGGCAGCAGTCTGGAAAATCGGGAAAAACACGGGAGCCAAGAAAAAAATAAACGAAAAGGAATAAGAGGGGAAAAGAGAAAGGGAGACAGTGGAGGAAAAAGGAAAATCTATTTCTTGAAAGTGAGAATATCGGCCATTTTTTTATATCGTTGATGCAGTGAATTCGAGTCTTTTATCGAACCAGTTTAATCGCCCCATCCCAAATACAATATGAATAATTAAATAACTAGATAATTCGAAAAATGTTGTTTGGGTTTCAAGAAGGACGAATGAATTGGACAAGGATCAACATAGTGGTAAAAATTATCTTTTTATTTCTATATACTATTCCTTTAACTTTTGGAGTTGGTTGCGCCATTGGCGCGTCCCAGCGATTTCGCGACGGTCCTTGAAACGTCGTCCCTTGGCTCGATCTGCAGCCAAAAGCCACCTTCGGCCGTCATCGAGAAACTACTCTTGCTGAACTCAAGGGGAACGCGAGTTTTCGGACTGGGCCCCAAATTGCACTTGGACAAGAGATGACAGAGCATAACTTTGGTCTCAAGGAGGGCGAATCTGTTACCGATGCATATTCTGGGTCCTATGCCGAACGGAAGATAAGCGAGTGGATCTATGTAGTCTTTGTTCGGTCCGATGAAACGCTCGGGGTCGAAGGTGTTCGGTTCTCTGAAGTACTTAGCGTCCCGAGCCAGGGAATAAACGGGCAGCCAGACGATTTGGCCTGGTTGTACGGTGACCGTTTTGGCGCCCGGAAAGGCAGGTGGTAAATCGTACGGCTTGACGCAGGCCCTGTCGAGAAAAAAGCCGAGCGGATAGTACCTGAGTGTCTCGTTGATGAACGCGTCAAGGTACTGCATTTTGTTGATGGCCTCGTAAGTCGGGTCGCCCAGCGTCTCCGCGAAAACTTCGTCAATCTCGTCCTGGAGTTTCTTTTGCATTTGAGGATCGACCGCGATATGATGGGCGGCGAAGCTCATGAGGGTGGCGGTCGCGTCGAATCCAGCGAGGAAGAATACAAAAGCCTGAGAAGTCATCTCAAGTATCGTCAGTGGGGCGGAACTGCCGTCCGTCTTATTTTCTCTTGATTCCATCATCAGTTGGATCATGTCGGGCCTGGTGATGCCCTCCCGCTCCCTCGTCTCTACCGTGTCTTTCACTATACTCTCGAAAAAATTCACCACTTTTGGATCGAAAAATCTGATGTCGAGGAACTTTACGATACGTGGAAAACTGCGGAGAAGGAAAAACTTGGCAGAGGTCGCGCCGTCGAAGTTGAGGACATCTCTGCCGAGAACGTAAAATTCGTTGTTTGGATTTCTCATTGAGTCGATGCTTATGCCGAAGGCGCAAGTCACCAGCACGTCAGTCGTGTACTTCATGAAGGCGTCTTTCGAGGACATGAGGTAGGGCTTCTCGGTTGCCGCCTCCTTGGCCAAATAATCGGTAAAGTTCGTGGCGCAAACGGACATCAGCTTGAACATCGCCTTCATCTTGCTGCTCGTGAAGGCCGGCGTCAAAACGTTTCTCACTTCCTTCCATTTTTCGCCGCAAAGGGAGAAGAGATTGCTGGCAAACAGCCGCTCGCGCGTCACGTCTACGACCGCCCGATGATCCACGAAGTGATCGAAGTGCTTGATGGTGATGTCTTTGATGAGGTCCAGCGATCTTATTACTACGATCGGCTCACCGAAGTCGTAGAAACCAACGTATTTCGCGTTCTCGTCCAACCGGTAAATTCTGTCGAGGGTTTCGGCGAACGAGCGCCGCCTAAACAGCACCGGCGCCATGTTGCCAAAAATCGGCAACGGCTTTTCGTGCAATATGCCCAACTCTTCGAATTTCGTCTTCGATTTTCGCATAAAAAAGTAACGGATTATGAAGAATCCTGCAATACAGGTCAGAATCAGCGTCAACCACTCCATTTTGTTGTTATTTTGGAAAATGGAACTAAGATAACGGCAACCGTTGGCTCAGCCACTCGGACGATGCTGATGAAACTGATCGCTTAGACTCTCGTACAGCACACTGCCACTGCTGTAACGTAAAGTTCAAAATGTCACGTGTTTTTTCAACGGTTTGACCTACGACGTACGAACGATGATTATTAACAACATGTGTACACTCATAGCCGCAGCAATTAGGTAAAATTATACGTTGATACAAGAAGCAGCTTTATCATTTCTTTACATGATCGAACGGCATGTCGAATATAATGCGCATTTTATCTCGCACAAGTGTTTATCGACGCAAAAAAGTTTTAACGAAACCTTACTTTTTCGAGACGAAGACAAAATTCAGAGATAGGGTAGATTGATCGCTCAGACAATTCAACGCTTTTAGCACTTTTTTCCGTGCTAAAAGAAAAACAAAGGAGAATTATTTTTTAAGGGAACCGATGTGTTGGTCTAGTGGTTAGCGTGCCTGCCTCTGAAATCAACACATCGGGAGGTCGCGGGTTCGAATCACCGTCTCGTAGTTTCGGCGAGAAATAAAAACACAGGCGTGACGTAGCTCCAGTTCTACACAGATGCCGCGCATACGGACCGGTACGTGTGTGTGTCGGATGTGTATGGCTGTAGCCTGTGAGCTTATTTCTCGACGAAACGCGACTAGCTCCGAGGCTGGGAAGCGAACTCGTGACCGGCTGTATTGGTATAGGTTTTCCGCAGTTTCCCTATACCCATGACAAAAGAAAAAAAAAGAAAAAAAAATGTCATGGTGAATGCGATACAGAGGGGGAAGTCGGCTGCGGCCGCAAGGTGGGGATCGATTAAGGGATGTGGATTGGAGAAAATGGTGGGAAATGTAAAAAGGGGGAATATCCCTGTACATGGAAGCTAAAATTGGCGCAGCGTTCGCCGTAGCAGATACAATAAAAATAAAAATAAAATTTTTCTTAAGGGCACTGAGAATAAAGTCTTGTGCGGAAGGTACGCTAATAAAAAACGTTTATTAAAATCAGATCCATGCGTTTATCCTTTTTTTTTTGAGTGAACATATTTATGTATGTATGTATTTATTTCCGTGTATACCCTTTCAGGGTGTTTACATAGTTTCCCTTCCCGTCACTTCCATACAAAGTTTTTATAAAGACACTTACATCTAGAGGAATAACTATAGACTTAAAACTTAAACTTAACCTAATTTTCACTTTCCGGTATTTCCAGTCGTTCGAATTGCCTAAAAAAGTCGCATATTTGCTTGCTCGGTTTCAATTTCAACTGCGCCTCTATTTTCTCTTGGATTTCCAGTCCCCTAGCGTTTCCTAACCACTCCTCCAATTCGCTTACAATTGTCTGATTAACCTTCCTCCTTACCTCTGGGCATACGCTTATGTGCCCCAAGCTCTCAGTTTCCATTTTGCACATTCTGCACTTATTATCCGCAAAACCCTTTTTCCTATTCCTCACCACGCTGCCGCACCTTAGCCTTGCCCACATTTCCTTCCTGTCCCCCGCAATATCTTCCGCTTCCCAGTATTTTTCCATCTGGAACCCTTCTTTTCTATTTTTGTATTCCTTACAGTATGTTGAAACGTCGATCTTACTCCAATCTTGCTGTATTTCTTGCTCCGTTTTGATTTTCATACCATTTTTTATTTTTTTCTCCACTTCCCTTATATTGCCGTCTCTTATGTCCTGCCAAATTCCCCCCTCTCCTACACTTTCCATTGCCTTTTTGCGCTCCTTGCCCCATTTCGACGGATTCCCATTGCCGATTGCTCTCACCTCCTCCTTGAGGCATACTTTGGGCCACCTTCCGTCTTCCATTTGTACCACCTCAATAAGGTATCGGGCGGCTCTCTTCCAGGTCTCCACTTCCATCCCCCTGCAACCTGCTTCCATCCTCCAGATATAGCCTGGGGTATTTTTGTTTACACCCACGGCCATCTTCACATACCTTCCCTGGAATTTCTCCATCTGTTCCCGCTTCTTCCATCCCCAGATTTCACATCCATATAGCAATCCTCTCTTAACAATCGCTTCCATTAAGTACAGACGTCTTTTGAGATTGTTAATCCTGGCTCGCTTAAAAATTCCCCATGTCATGTTTATCACTTTGTTGATTTTTCCTACCAAAATTTTTGTGTGTTTTTCGAAGGTGTTTCCCGTAGAGAAACAAATACCTAAATATTTGTATTCCTTGACTAATGACAGTTGCTGGCCATTATATTCCCATTTTTTTCCTTTTTTTGTTCTTCCTCCATTTTGAAAGATCATTATTTTCGTCTTGCCTATGTTGACCGTCAGTTTGTTTTTTTCCACAAATTTCTCTAATCCAGCTATCATCTGTCTGAGAACATATTTATGTATTTTTATCAAGATCTATTTGATACCGTTGAGTAATAAAAAAATATTACATGCTTCTGATAATTTTGGTATTTGGTATTGTTTACTCGGAATTTTTTTTTCGAAAAAAAAGATCTATCAAAATTACTTTTTCAGTAGGCTGTAACGCATGAGTTTATCAAATAATAATTACAAAATATACTTCGACATTTGTTGAACATCATTTTATCATGTAAATTATAAAATTATAAGTCCGAGGGCGCGTAAAAAAACAATTTAAACAAATTTTTCCAGCGAATCCAAATGCGACAAAAGATAAAAAAACAGTACAGTACACAAATACATTTCAGTTCCTTCGCGAAATTTTCTCACTTCACCCCGTTTGCCCTATCAGATGATTGGGCCAAATTAAGAAAAGAATAACAAAAACATATTTGCAATCCCTAATAATTGCATAGAAATTTTTCCTCTTTCGCCCTACACTTTCAGGCTCCACCAACTTGTCCGATTCGAAATACGAGTCATCATGTTTTCCGCAAACTCTGACCCTACAGCAAGTTTTTCTCAACAGACTCGCAAGCATTGAAAATTTGATCAAATGACGCGCCGGTCGTCGGACTCGGAGTGATCGAGTATCGTTAATCGGACAAATAGTAGGCTGCATCCGGAGTGCGTCAAACGTATCCATAAGATAAACATTGTATCGGATTAATCAATTTATATACGCGCATGGTAATATCACGTGAACCGTGACGAGTGCCAGGAGTCGTTCGTAGTTACGTTAGCCAAGTATATGCTTTTTGTCTCCGCAACCGCGCGCGATTACGAGTCTCTCATTAAAGACCTATTCACACCAGTGTATGTGTGTGTGTGTGTGTACGTGTCGCGAATCCCGGCGCCGCGTGCAACCGAATAGCCTCACTGCTATGAATAAATTATACATATAAATGTGCCAGTGGGTGTGTATATTAATATGTATATGAGAGTGCGGAGGTAGTATGCGAATTGTAAGCATCATGCGCTATAGGCACCAACTGCAATCCCAAAGCTCGAAATGCCAACCGCACGTGACTCTCATTCCAATGGGAAACGAAATAATACAGCACCACCTTGCACGCTCCGTGCTGCCAGCAACGTGTACACCCGAAAATCTTCAACAAAGCGAAAATCGCGAGCGAGGACACATTTTGGCCGATCGAAAAAAAAATTCTATTAATTTGAACATAAGCGGCTGTAACCTCTCTGAAGTGAAATATGGTAGGATAATATCGCAGAGTTGAAAGCAACGCTCGTGCGGTTGAAATTGGTAAAAAGATAGTCATTGTACTCGTTCGGGGTATGAATGGCTTGCACGAGAAGTCTCGAGCCCTGCGCCACACTGCGACCACGGAGCGTACTACTACGTCTATGCATTTGCTTGTTAATTCGAAAAAAAATGTTAACCAAATAACCAATTTGATTTTGATTTGAATGCATATTAAATATTTAATAGTTGCAATAAATCTCGGGTAAATAGAGCAAAAAAAAAATTTACGAAAATTTTAGTTATTTCGAATAAAAAAGAATCAAGCTAACATATTTGGTTGATTTCGATGAACCTGTATCATCAGAATTTATTTAAATGGTAAAATTGATATTGATTTAAATAAATAAATAAGCGATGAAGCTATGGGATAGTGAAATTAAAAAAATGAACTTGATTTTACGAAAATTTTAATCAATTCAGATAAAACAGAATTGACCAAACGCATTGAGTTGATTTCGATAAACATTTTTCATCAGTGCAGGGAAGATACCGTACATGAAAAATTATTGAATTCGTGTATTCTGTTCCTGGCTACGAACGGTCACAGACGCAACGATACTGCTGTCACGGGCAATTTTCGGTATAAAGAGCCAGGACACAAACGATCGAAACAGGTCGTACTGTCATTAGGATTCGACGCAAAGCTGTTCCTCTTTCAGTATGCCCCTAAATAAAATATCTCTCCATTGCAAGCGTGCAAGCCTCCAGACAACATTAATTCCACCAGCGATTATAGAAGCCTTTGATTCCCCCAACCCCTTCGCCCTCCACAGCCAGTCGCTGTCACGATCACTTGCGGATCTAGGCAGCGGCCACCCGGGGTAATGAAATTGTTCGAACACCCTCAGGCATCGAATAATGAAATGAGTCAAGAACCTGATCAATGCGATCCAATCAATTATGACTCAACCGTATGAAACTTTCCTTCCAATCACAGCCACGAGTGTTTTCAGCAAAACACCCATCAGCCGTTCGATCTCAGAAGCTCCACGTATTGTTGAGTCAGTGCACGTAACGATAAACGTGGCCAGAGAGAAGTGGAAGCAACGACGAGGAAAAGATGACGCGTAGAAGACATCCAAGGTCGAACGACCAACAATGACTTCAACACGTAGTTCCGTGAATGGGCTTAAGTGGAGTGTGCATTGAATTGACACCGATACAAGTGGATGGCGCACGTCTCGGCTGCCCGTGACTCATCCGTCATCTTAATTCATTTCACGTGCGGGCAATGCAAGTGGTATTTATTGACATTGAGTATCGATCTCGCCATTCACCCTCATTCTTACAAGTTGTCTTACAAAAAATCGAAAATATTCGCCAACTAGCCGTTGCGAAAATGGTAAATTGACCGATGCCTGGAACTTTCGTTCATTTGATCAGGTAGCGTTGAAGGACTTCAAGGAAGAAGACCGTGATAGATCGCAAGCTGGTGGTAATCAGCGCATCGCTTATTTGAGTTTCATTCATTTATCAATGACAGCGTTCCTAGGTGTCATTCGCAGCCAGAAGCCTCCTTTGGGTTCCAGATTAAAGCCAAGGTTGCTGAATCTCATCGGTTTGGCCTTTTCCTCGCGCGGTTTCAGCTCACACTTCTTCAGCAGATGAAAGAGCAGTACTTTGATCTCGAGTAGCGCGAATCGATTGCCGATACACATTCGCGGCCCCTGTCCGAACGGTGAATAAGCGAACGGATGAATGTCCATTTTTTCCGAACCGGCGAATCTTTCCGGATCGAATGTCTCGGGATTTGGAAAGTATTTTGAATCCCTCTGTACGGAGAAGACGGGGTACCAGACGTTCTGACCGGGTTGAATGACGATCGGTTCGCGGCCAGGTAGAGCAGGCGGCAGTTGGAATTCTTTGGTGCAGAGTCTCTCCATGAAGAAACCGATCGGATACAGCCTGAGTGTTTCGTTGATAACAGCGTCGAGATAGGGCATGTCATTGATGGTATCGTAGGTTGGATCGCCCTTGGTCACGCGCAAGACTTCGTCCACCTCCTCCCGAAGCTTCGCCTGAACGTCCGGATTGGCGGCTACCTCGTGAGCGGCGAAGCACATGGCACTGGCGGTCGACTCGAAGCCACCGAAAAAGAAGATGAACGCTTGGGCCGTCATGTCCTGGATAGTGAGGGACGGGCTACCGCTAGATTCCTTTCCTCTGGATTCCATCATCAGCTGAATCATGTCCGGCCTCGTGATACCCTCTCGGTCTCTCGTCTCGATCGTCTCCCGCACCACGTTCTCGAAGAACAGCTCCGTTCTTGTCGCAACAAACTTGAGGTTCAACAATCTCGCGAGCCTTGGGAAATATCTCCCGAACAACACCAGTAATCCTTTGGGTCCGTTAAAATTTGTCGCATCTCTGCCCAACACGTAAAAATCGTTCTTCGGATTTCTCATGGAGTCGACGCTAATACCAAACGCGCAGGTCGCTATCACGTCGTTCGTGAATCTGGTGAAAAGATCCTTGGTGTTGAAGAGGCTGGATTTCTCGTTGGACACCTCGACCACGGAGTCAGCGAAGGATTCGCCGCAGCTCGTCATCAACTTGTACATGCTCTTCATCTTGCTACTGGTGAATGCAGGACTCAGCAGGTTCCTCACCTCCTTCCATCTTTCGCCTCGCAGCGAAACGAGATTTTTGCCGAAAAGCGGATTCAAATCCGGATCGATGAAGGGTCGATGATCCGTGAAATGATCGAAATTCTTTATCGCTACGCTCTTCATCAGTTCCGGTGATCTGATCAGAATTACGGGCTCGCTTACGTCGTAAAAACCAACGTAATCCGCCTCCTCGCTGAGCTTGTACACATCGTCAATTGTGTCGACGAAATGACAGCGTCGGAAGATTAGACGCGTCGAATTAACGATACTCGTCCAGAGCGATGGCCGCAAAATACCCAGCTTGTCAAGCTTGTCCGTTCTTCTCCAGAGCAAGTATCCCACACAAAGGACCCCGAGAATCGTCGTCACAATTAGAGTGGCCCAGTCCATCGTAGATTTTCCGCTACTTCGAATTGTCCACGAGCGGCTGGTTATCCTCTGCTCACTTCGATCTTTACGTAAGCCGGGCACGTTGCCTGAGTTCGCGCGCTATCGCTGTCCGAACGATTCGTCGTGACTGACTGCGAAAGACAATCGCGCTTACGTTGTAGCGATTGAGCTCTGTCGGAGACGTCCACGGATATATCCACATCTAAATATATCAATTTCTATATGGTTAGGTATACACCCATGTTTCGTTTAATCCTGTTTCATTGATAAGATACGGACTATCTTTCATTATTATACATACTGTTCTCTGTGAGAAGCGATATATTTGAGCACTTTTGTTCAGTTGTCTTTTGTTGTTGAAAATATAGTTATTGGGCAGTCGGGTTCTTAAAGATATGTCTTCCATAATTGGAGTTTGTTTGGACTTGTTTGGTCTGGGTCAGATATTCAGTACAGAGCTGAGTTTGTTTGGGCTTGTGCGCTTTGTTTCAGATATCCGGTACAGAGTGGAGATTATGTGAGTTTTTTTGGTCTGCGTCAGATATTCCCTACAGAGCGAAGTTTGTTTGGATTCGTTTGGGTTTGTTTGGTTCGCGTCAAAAATTTCCGTAGAGAGCGGCGTTTGCTTGTTTTCATTTTGAGTTCGTTTAATTTTATTTGGTCTGAGATCAATTTTCTACAGAGAACGGAGTTTCATCACCCACATATTGTGGTGGCGTATAGAGTGGCTGCATACAAAGTGGGCGCATATAGATTAACGCCTCCACGCGCCCCACTACAGACAAATAGCAATTCTCGAGCCCAATGACGGTCGTTCGTAATTCCCGCGCCCGACTGCAGACAAATAGCAATGATACGAGCCCAATGATGGTCATTAATAATTCTCTTTTCAGGCACGGTTATCCACTTCCTTGAGAACTTTAGACTAGTTTCCGAAATGAGTGGCGTTCGTCACATATCTACGTTTTGTCAGACTTTTTGTAGTTTCCAAGGTTTTGAATTTTTTTTAAAGTCTGGTAGTTTCGATGGTCAAAAACGAACCTGTTTGGTGGAAATGAAAATAAAAAACGAACATACGAGAAACCCTGAGTCTGCGATGTTGAATTATTTTCAGCAAGGAGGAAGTGTTGCTTGGGTTTGAAAAAGGAAGAATGAATTGGGAAAGGATCAACATATCGGTAGGAGCGATTCTTTTATTCAGACATATTATTTCCATTGTTGCTTTAACTTTTGGAGTTTGTGCTGCCGTTGGCGCGCCCCAGCGAGTTCTCGACGGTCCTCGAAACGTCGTCCCTTGGCTCGAGCTGCAGCCAAAAGCCACCTTCGGCCGTCATCACGAAACTTCCTTTGCCCAATACGAGGGGAACGCGAGTTTTCGGGCTCGGCCTCAAATTGCACTTGGACAAGAGATGACAAAGCATAACTTTGGTTTCGAGGAGAGCGAATCTGTTACCGATGCACGCCCTGGGTCCAATGCCGAACGGAAGATAGGCGGACGGATCTATGTCATCTTTGTTAGGTCCGATGAATCGCTCGGGATCGAAGGTGTCTGGTTCTCTGAAGTACTTAGCGTCCCGAGCGAGGGAATAAACGGGCAGCCAGACGGTTTGGCCGGGTTGTACGGTGATCGTTTTGGCGCCCGGAAAGGCAGGCGGTAAATCGTATGGCTTGACGCAGACCCTGTCGAGAAAGAAGCCGATCGGATAGTATCTGAGTGTCTCATTGATGAACGCGTCGAGGTACTGCATTTTGTTGATGGCCTCGTAAGTCGGGTCGCCCAGCGTCTCCTCGAAAACTTCGTCAATCTCGTCTTGGAGTTTCTTTTGCATTTGAGGATTGACGGCGATCTGGTGGGTGATGAAGCACATGAACATGGCGCTCGTATCGAATCCACCGAGGAAGAATATAAAGGCCTGAGAGGTCATCTCAAGCATCGTCAGTGGGGCGGAACTTCCGTCCGACTTATTGTCTCTTGATTCCATCATCAGTTGGATCATGTCGGGCCTGGTGATGCCCTCGCGCTCTCTCGTCTCTATCGTCTCTCTCACTACACCCTCGAAGAAATCTATCACCTTCTGATCGAAAAGTTTGATGTCGAAGAACTTTGCGATACGTGGGAAATTGCGCAGAAGGAAAAACTTCTTGGAGGTCGTGCCTTCGAAGTTGAGGACATCTCTGCCGAGAACGTAAAATTCGTTGTTCGGATTTCTCATTGAGTCGATGCTTATGCCGAAGGCGCAAGTCGCCAGCACGTCATTTGTGTACTTCATGAAGGCGTCTTTCGAGAACATTGCGTAGGGTTTCTTGGTTGCCTCCTCGGTCAAGTAATCGGTAAAGTTTGTCGCGCAAGCGGACATCAACTTGAACATCGCCTTCATCTTGCTGCTCGTGAACGCCGGCGTCAGAATGTTCCTCACTTCCTTCCATTTTTCGCCGCAGAGGGAGAAGAGATTGTTGCCGAAGAGCGGGTCTCGCGTCACGTCCACGACCGCCCGATGATCCACGAAGTGATCGAAGTGCTTGATGGTGATGTCTTTGATGAGGTCCAGCGATCTTATCATTATGATTGGCTCATCGAAGTCGTAGAAACCAACGTATTTCGCGTTCTCGTCCAATCGGTAAACTCTGTCGAGCACTTCGGCAAATGAGCACCGCCTGAACAGCACCGGCGCTACGTTGCCAAAAATCGGCAACGGCTTTTCGTGCAATATGCCCAGCTCTTCGAATTTCTTCTTCGATTTTCGCATAAAGAAGTAACGGATCGCAAAGAATCCTGCGATACAAGTCAGTACCAGGGTCAACCACTCCATATTGTTCGATTTTTTTTCAAATCCCTCTTAAGATGGCGATATCCGTTGGCTCAGCCACCTGGACGATCCGTGAGCAGACGATGCTGATCACTTGCAATCTCGTGGCACACTGGTTGCCATTACTACAGCGTAGACATCAAAATAGAATTCGACGCGTATGCGTCTTGCGTACAACGTAAGAATGATGATTGCTCAAGGCATGTATACACCCTCACGCGCAGTTACACTGATACACATATACCTACTCGTTTACCGCGTACATTTGTGTCTGAAACTCTTAAAACGTTAAGAGTTTTACTATCTGATTGCTTCTCGATTGATTCTTTACTGATAACAAAAATCGCTGCTTCGTTTTGCTATCGGATCGCACAACGTGTCAAATATCATTCACGTTTTATTTTGCGCAAATGTTTGTCGAAACAAGTAACCTATAGAAGAAATCTTATTTTTTCCGAGACGGAGATAAAGCCAATAATAAATGAGAATATTTGCTTCGGCAATTCAACGCGAGTACTTTTTGTTTACCTAAAAGAAAAAAGAGAAGCATTTTTTTTCATAGGGCACGCAAAATGAAGTTTTGCGCAGAAAAACTGATGAAAAGATTTATCGACATAAACTCAAAGCGTTTTTCTTTTTTTTTTCAGTTCAATCAAATCCTTCCTAAATCAATATTTTATAAATTTTATTCTCTTATTTCAGAGATATGTTTCAAATATATTCATTTATTTAGAATCAAGATCTATTTGACACGGACGAATATTAAAAAATTATATAATAATTAGATTTTAATAATGTTTGCATTTGATATTATTTACATTAAAAAATTTAAGCCGTATAGGCTTAAGCGGGGAGATCCCTTTATCACGTAAACACGAGTTCATGGCTGAAATCACAGATTTATCGGTAAGTCATTTAGTCACAGAAGTTTTGAGCCTTTATATTTTCAATGCGTTTCTCTGAAAACCACTTTTTCCGTGAACCTGGTACAAGATGACACAAAAACTATTCGATCGATCATTTTGAAATTTCGCACACTCTCAGTTAATATAATTATCGTCTATGAAAACCTAAAGATTTTAGCAAATTATTTTTAAAAAACTACCTTTTTTCATTAACCAATATTGTGGTAAAAATTTCATGAAAAACAGAACATTTTTCCAAACACACACCATTTTTCGGATTTGCACTTTTCTTTTGATTTTTAAGGTTCATTGAGAGCGTGTCGGCCTTACAAATCTAAAAGTTCTTGGCTCCAATGTTTTAGATTAATGCACCGGACGCTAGTTTGTACCCTGTGGAACAACTTAAACGGCAATCATCTTTGAAGCAAGTGTCGTACAGACGCCATTTTTATGTAGAAAAAAAAATTGGAAGATCAAAAGATTTATTAATATGTACATCAAATTTCAATTATTTACAATGAATAGTTTGGACACAAAAAATCTTGAAAATTGTATAAATGTTTTATTTGAATTAACTAGTAAATTCATAGACGCAATAGTGTAGGCGTAGTGTGGCGCAGGGTCCAAGGCTTCTCCGGCATGCCGCTTGTACTCTGAGCGAGCATATAACCGAGTCCGCGAAACGTATCGACACTACGATTTATTGCACATTGCCGCTCGTAGTCGGCCAAGTAAGACGTGAGGATTACCGATCTTCTGACACCCACGCGAGAGAAACGGCATATACTCTCGTATATGCCGAAATGGTGGTAATAAAAAATATTTATAATTTCTCACCATCGATGATCGTTAATAAAACGGATAAATTTGCATTGTAAATAAAAAATATGGTAAATTGGTTTGTTGCAAATCAAAATACTAGTACTTAAAAAACAATTACTATCCGTTAAAAATAGCAATATATTTGAATTGGAGACACATTTACTGCATAGAACATGAACGGTTGTACAACAAGGTAAATGTAAGGAAATTAAAATAACTATTCACGTCAAGATCTACGCCCTATCGTTGGAGGCCATTGTGAGCGTGCGTTTGCACCTCTTTCCTCGTCGTCGTATCCCGGGACTCGAGCTGTAGCCAAAAGCCGCCCTTGGCCGTGAGGGCGAAGCTGCCCTTGTTGAATTCCAAGGGCACGAGGGTCTTGGGACTCGGTTTCAAGTGGCACTTTGCCAGAAGGTGAAAGAGCACGACCTTGGATTCGAGGAGAGCAAATCTGGTACCGATGCAGCCTCTCGGGCCTTGTCCGAAGGGAAGATAAGTAAAGGGATCGATGCTGTTCTTACGATCGCCCAGGAATCTCTCAGGATCGAATTTGTCAGGTTCCGGGTAATATTTGGGATCGCGTTGAATGGAGAAGGCGGGAAACCAGACGGTCTCTCCGGGGTGAATGGTGATGGGATTTCCGCCCGGAAGGGCCGGCGGCAGGACGAAAGTCTTCACGCATAGTCTGTCGAGGAAGGATGCGCCTAAATATTTTCTAAGCGCTTCGCTTATGACCGCGTCCAGATACTGCATCTCGTTGATCGCGTCGTAAGTTGGCTCGCCGTTGCAGTCCGCCATGACGGCGTCGATCTCGTCCTGAAGTCTCCTTTGGATGTCCGGGTTGACGGCAATCTCGTAGGCGGCGAAGCACATGAAGGTCGAAGAAGAATCGAAGCCGCCGAAGAAGAAGCTGAAGGCTTGTACGGTCATGTCCTGGATGGTCAGAGCAGGTCCCTCTTTGTTGTTTCGCGTCTCCATCATCAGCTGCATCATGTCGGGTCTGGTGATACCATCGCGATCTCTCGTCTCGATCGTTTCCCTCACCACGCCCTTGAAGAATCTCTCGGCGATTGAATCGATCAGCTTGAGCTTCAGGAACTTCGACAGCCTGGGAAAACTCTTGAGGAAGAAAAACTTGACACCGAGAACGCCCTCCAGACGCGTTGTCTTACGGCCAAGTACGTAGAACGGATTATCCGGATTGTTCATCGAGTCGACGCTTATGCCAAAGGCACAAGTGGCTATAACGTCATTGGTGTACCTGGTGAATGCGTCCTTGGTGTTCACTACGTTTGGCTTGTCGATCGAACGGTCGGCCAAGTAATCGGCAAAGTTGATCGCGCAATCGGACATCAATTTGTACATTACTTTCATCTTGCTGCTCGTGAATGCCGGGCTCAAAAGATTGCGGATCTCCTTCCATTTTTCACCGGAAAGCGCGAAGAGATTCGTGCCGAACAGAGGATCCTGCGACACGTCCACGATCTTTCGATGATCGATGAAATGATCGAAGTACTTGACGGCGATGTCCTTTATCAGCTCGGGCGATCGGATCAGTATCACCGGATCGCTGAAGTCCCAAAAACCAACGTATGCCGCGTCATTATGCAGATTGTAAGCCTTGCCGATTACGTCGACCAGGGCGCATTGGCTCAGCATCACGGGCGCCATGTTACCAACTATCGGCATCGGACGTATATTTAAAATTCCCAATTTGTCGAACTTGTTCGATTGGAAAACGTAATAATAAATGATCAGTGCTCCAGCCACCAACGTTAGCAGTATAGACCACCACTCCATTTTTTCTTGATAACTTTCTCCCTTCGGGAAGGCTTGATTTTTCGCGACAAACACTTCTCGATCTTTGTAGTCCGGATGACCGATCAAACGCGTCCTTACGAAACGGATTGCATGAGCACCTTTCAATGACTGGACATTGGGCAAAGTACGGGGGCCCGATATAAGTGTCTCTTCACATTGATAAAAAGAATGTAGACACGATTATTCGGGGGGGTTTCCAGTAGCCCAAGGTCTAAATCGATTCGATTGCTTGTTGCCAGCTTGGACTTTATTACTTCGCGGTGCTAGCCGGCGAGAGGAAGGCTGGATTTTTTTCAAATGTAATATTTGTGGAATAAAAATACCTGCCTAAAATCGAAAAATAAACTGCGCTAATTATCGATTGATCTTGAAATGTACCTGAAAGTAACTTACAACCGACACTCGGTTTATACTGATTATGTCACTTTGCAAAATCCTGGTGAAATTTCTCCAACTTTTACGACATATCAAATTTTCGCCGCTTCAAAAAACTGCACCTTTTTTCCTGACGTAAGCACTCCCCGCAACGTACGCGAGAAAAATTTCGGCCAGCTCGATATAATGACCTTTGCAGTTCCGTTTGATTTATCTGCGTTATCACAAGTTGCGTAACGAGTACATGTGCACGCGTTGCGGCAATCGTGACAGAATTTCAAAGTTCCGATTTGGATCTGCCCATTGATATCTGGCGACCGATCAAATTGGTGTTAGCAAAATATATTGATCGAAATACTTCTATCAGGCTGTGAAGCCCCCAATTATCGAGATCTCGCAATGATCAGCCATTTGCGGAGTGAACATTTTTTTTTACTTATCAGTACCAGATGTAGATGTGATATAGATAACATTGACAATGTCAGGTATAACGAAAGCAAACCTCTTAAGACTGACGTTTTATCATCATGCTCAAATATGTAACACGATATCATGAAACTTCATTTTCACAATCACGATAACGATAATGGAATTTTTTGAAAATATTGCGCAACTCACTCATGAATTGCGCGTCTACAACTTCAATGCTATTCTTTTGCGGAATATCTTTCAAACAGTTTAAAAACACATCCTACTGATTTGAAATGACCAAAAACGAATTTATAAGCATAGTATGTATCATCGTCCACTATTGTATTAATTCTTCTGGATTTTTATCCACTGATGATCCATTTTTCTTGTGATAGATCGATTGTGACGATTATGACAGGCCATTGGGAATCACGGGTATGGTATTGTCGCCAAGATTTGAAAACAAATGATAAGGTAATCAAAAAAGCATTCGGTGTCTTATTTTTACTTGTGCAACGGGTATGTCACGTTTTATCGTCGATTAGAACAAATGAGATAAGAGTCCAACCACTTGACCGGATAAATTTAGAATTCATTTTCCTTTATCAAAGTTTTACAAATATATTCGCGAATTTACTGTTAGACGTACAATTGCCTTAAAATTTTGTCACTTTATTATCAAATATATATTCATATACATAAACAAAAACATTTAGTAAAGAGCCAACATTTTGTGGTAAAAAAAGAAACCGAAAATCTTTTACTTTGGTTCATATACTTAAAATAAACATTTAGAAGGTTAGGAGTAATTTTTTTTTATTTTTCGAACGTATTTGTTTACAATTGCGAGTAATACTATAATTTTCAATGGTGTTGATCTAAAAATTTATTCCCCATTCATCGGAGAATCCTTGACAACTCCATTGGTCGTCCCGTTCGCATTGGGGCTGGTCTTGTTCCTGTTCTCGATTTGCAGCCAATAGCCTCCCTCGGCAGCAAGGCCGAAGCTGCTCCGGCTTATTCGTATGGGTACAACGGTTTTGGGGCTTCTTCTCAGATGGCACTTGGCCAGCAGATTGAAAAACACGACTTTAGACTCGAGAAGAGCGAATCTATAGCCGATACACATTCTCGGTCCTTGTCCGAAAGGGAAATACGTGAACGGATCGATCTCGTTCTTCCGCCCGTCCATGAATCTCTCGGGATCGAATTTTTCCGGATCGGGATAATATTTGGGATCCCTGTGTATGGCGAAAACGGGAAACCATACGGTAGTGCCGGGTTCTATGACGACGGGTTTACCACCGGGACAGGGTGGTGGCAGTTCAAAGGATTTTACGCAACGCCGATCGAGGAACGGAGCGCCTGGATATTTTCTCAGGCCCTCATTGATGACCGCCTCCAGATACTGCATTCCGTTGATAGCCTCGTAGGTGACATCACCGTTGGTCTTCTGGAGAACATCGTTGATCTCATCCTGCAGCCGCTTCTGGACCTCGTCGTTAACCGCCAACTCGTGCGCCAGGAAACACATGAAAGCCGAGGATGAGTCAAAACCGGCGAAGAAGAATCCAAAGGCTTGCGCAGCCATGTCTTGAATCGTAAGGCAGGGGCCGGTTGTATTGCTCCTGGTCTCCATCATCAATTGGATCATGTCGGGTCTGGTGGAACCTTCGCGATCTCTCTTCTCGATTGTTTCTCTAACAATAGACTCGAAGAATCTCGCTGCTATTGGATCGATCAGCGTCACCTTGAAGAACTTGGAGAGCTTTGGGAATCCGCTCAGCAAGAAAAACTTGACGGTCAGGATGCCTTCCATTTTCGTGGTCTTGCGTCCCAGTACGTAGAAATCGTTTTTCGGATTTCTCATTGAATCGACGCATATGCCGAAAGCGCAAGTCGCTATAACGTCGTTGGTGTACCGCGTGAAGGCGTCCTTGACGTTTAGGACGAGAGGCTCCTTGGCCGCGTGCTCGGCGAAATAATCGGCAAAGTTCTTGCCGCAATCAGACATAAGCTTGAACATCCCCTTCATCTTGCTACTTGTGAACGCGGGCGTCAACAGGCTCCTCACTTCTTTCCACTTTTCGCCGCGCAAAGAGAAAAGATTCTTCCCGAAAAGCGGATCCTGCTTGACGTCCACGAAGCCTCGATGGTCTACGAAATGATCGAAATACTTGACCGCGATGTCCTTTATCAGGGTTGGCGAACGAGCGACGATAATTGGCTCACTGAAGTCGTACAGTCCCACGTATTCGGCATCTTCGCTCAACTTGTAGGCATTCGTGATTACGTCGACGACCGGACATCGGCGAAACAGCGCGGGCGCCATGTTGCCAAAAATCGGCACTGGCTTCATATGCAAAATGCCCAGTTTTTCGAATTTCTTGAATCTCCCGAAAATCAGGTAAACCATACCGAGAAAACCGGCAAAAAGCGCGAAGAAAAGGGTCAGTGCCTCCATTCTGGATTGTCTTTGAACTTCACTATCGGAATCGATATTGCTCTAATGATGACACTGGCTACAACGTCGAGATGAGAAGCAAATACGCTATTTTTCACCATTCGAACGCCCGTTGCTGTGCACATCGGCTATCTCAAATGACTGCCGTACTTTTGGAGTGCCTGATCAGTTAAGCCCGATTCTTTGGCATCTGATAATACGAAGGAAAAAAAACGCGCGATATTCTGGGGGGACCCCGGAACACTGATACCCCTCGCCTATGATGTGACACCTGTAGAGGGAGGAAATTGCTCCGAGTCAAGAAGAGAATGATGATCTATTACCCAACAGCTCGTTTGTCCATGTCTTTACTGTTACTCTACTACTATTATTAAAGTACTTTTATGTTTGATAGAAAAAAAAAAAAATAAGAAAATGCTGGCTATGTCCTCGAAGCGAATATAGAGACAAGTAAAAATTGGTCTTTTATGATTTCTGCAACTCTGAGAACACTGCCCATACGGGTATGAGAAAATGGAGGTCGCTTTGGGTCCATCTGCAGGAAGAATATAAAAATGGAAGTTGCTTCAGCTACAACTGCAGCAAGGATATGAAAATGGCGATAGCTTCAGGTCCAACTGCAAAAGGAATATGAAAATGGGGATCGCTTCAGGTTAAACTACAGGAAGAATATAAAAGTAGAGTTCGCTTCAGCTCCAACGGCAACAAGATCTAGCAGGGGGGTAAGCCGCGCCTGAGGTGGATTATTCCTTTGTGGATCACCAGGGTCCTTCCGTATGCCGACAGGATATGATAACCTTGGGATCTCAAGGCGGAAAGCAGAATACAGAGAGGTAAGGTAAAAGCAAAGCTGCCACTTCAGATCCAAAGAGGGCTCTCTTCACTGAGGGATGGCGTTTTAATTGTCCTGTCGTTCACTCGTCCAACGAACCCGATTTGAGCCCGTTCTTTTTGATACACTATCGCATTGCACTTGCACCATGGACCACGAAATATTCATCGTTTTCACCTCGACATCTAACTTCCGGTTTTTAAGTTCATTCCTCGCGACCATAATCTTCTTTCGAGAATCGAACCAGAACATCCATTCCCAAGTCTTCAAAGTCACCGCTCTTTTGTCTTGCGCTCAAAGACGAAAATGCGCGTGACAAAAAATGATGAAACCCCTTTTGATCCATGGTTGGGGAATTTGTGTGTGTGTGTTCGTTGTTTCACAGTTACGTCACAGAAATCTTTCCTCTGCCTCGTTGCTAACGAATGGTCTCCGCCGTTGAAAGATCCGCTTGCAAAGGGATTGTTATTTCCGTAACAATGCGGCACTCGAAGGCGCGCAATAAGTCATTTGATCCTTTGAGAATTGAGAAGGTTTATGGCGGCTCTCTCGTGGGAACATTGATGAATAAAGTGAAAGGAATTGCGAGAGGTAGAAATAACGATGAACCGAGGTATGAATAGTTCGGCCCGCATAAAATTCAAATGCCTATGCCTACAGTCCAAAATTAATAAGAGCGAGAGAGAGAGTGAGAGAGAGGGAAGGACAAAAAGGCTATAGTGACTTTTGGCGCATCTGTATCATCGGAACGAGCTATTCGAGACGTTATTCATTAGCAACCGAAAGAACTAAATAAAATATTTCTCCTGGGAGCAAGTTTGCAATGGTGGCGTATCGTTGAAGTCGAGCGAAATATCTGCATATATGTCGACGTGCAATTTCCTTAATAAGGAGCTGCACCGAATGCTTTCGTTCCCCCTCGCTGTGACTTTCCGAGCTCATTCATTTGGTCTATCTTACAAATTATCCCATCTTCCTGGCAACGTCTTCAAGAAGCTCATCGACGTGCCGTCCTCGAGTCTTTGCTGATTCGAATACTATGCCTCCCGCCGATACCTGAATATGTCGTTGACACGAGGTGCAGGGTCTTCGTGTTATTTGTTACCGCTTGATTGGAACACAATTTTGAACATATGATTTTTTGACATCATTTTATAGCCTGGGGTCTTGTATTTCATCAAAAAAAAATTAAAAATTCATAGTTTATAACATTTTTTATTGAATTATCAAATTAATTTTATATGTGTTTATCCATTTGTTAATAACAAATTATTAAAGTTGTTTTTATCGTCGAAAATCGAAAGTTTTTTTCCACAGCTCCTACCTTTCGTAATTTTCAAAATTGCAAAAAAGTAGTCGGTCATACGAAAGTTTTATTGTTATACTAAAAGAAAATTTTTCATTTTTTAAAAATTAAAAACTTAATTGTTTATCGATATTTTTTAATGAAAAAAAACTCGAGTTCGGTAAGAGAGGTATCAATTATGTGTAAAATGTCGACCTCGTCATACCAATACTTTTATTGAAAAAAAAATTGAAATCGACCTGTTTTTTGGGCCCCGAGCTTATGCAGACCACGGAGGAATAAATAATTTTCGAAAAAACGTAATATTCCATTTTTTCAATAAATAATCCATTATTAGATTTTTGTTTTGATTTGCAGAATGGCCATTTCCCTTCAGTGAATAGCAGATTGTTTGGAAGCTAAGGGAACTCGATTGATTTTTATGCGACGATAAAAGTCACGTAAACCATCGAGCTTCCGTCATTTCTAAGTACATCGCAAAGTTTTTCCATTGAGCGCGAAAACTTTTAGGGTAATCTTTAAAAGGCCGGAACGCTGGAGAACTGGCCGTAGGAAAAGCGGCAATGGTGAATGCTTGGAGAGGGGAGGAGGGGCGAGAGAGGAGGAGGAGGGAATATCAAGAATTTGTAGTGGAAATTTGCATAACAAAACGCGCAATTAATAAAGTTTCGCGGTGCAACTTTAGCGATGGAGCGGGGAGGGGAAAAGAAAGTGGGAGAGTTTACGGACAAAAGAGCATTTCGGCCTTTCACTGAATTTTGACTTTGCAGTTCTCAATTCCTCCGGGTTTAGTCGAAAGTCCGGGCCAATCTCGCTCCAATTAAGTTAACAACCGTCATATTTGTTCCGTCTCGTTGTACATACGGCAGACAGCGCGTTTGGCTCGATACAGTGAGAACTATGCGCGATCGAGATGAGCCTGACGAGTTTAATTTGATACCGAACTCGCAGTTCACAACTTTCCCTTTTTTTGTGGTTTTGATTAAAACGTGAGATTAAGGGGGCAAACACCTTCAGGCAACTGACAATTACTTCTGTTTGGTTTTTTTACGTTGCCAATGAGTCAAATTTTATTATTTAAAAATTATATTTATTATCTTATTTTATTTTCATTATTTAAAAATTATATTGATAATTTTATTTTATTTTTATTATTCAAAAAATATATTTATTATTACTTTATTGACTAAATTCACTCTGATTTGTATTTCTTATCATAAGCTATTAGTAGATATTTCTATTTTTGAGAAATAATGAAAAATTATGGAGGTCAAATTATGCTTACAGTTTATGGCTCACAGGCTATAAGAAATACTTTGAATTTCATTTCGAGAAGTTCCCATCATATTCTTGAAAAGTTACACCAACGTTTTATGAAAAAAAAATCTGTTTTTCGAAGGTTCTGAAGGATTATCGAAGGTACACCCCTTAATTTTGTAGACATTACTTTTTATCAATTTCATTTTATTCCTAACTAAAATCCTACGCAATCACATAAAAAACAATGACTCATTTATAGCAACGTATACATTGGGATTTCTTGGTCAATTAACTTTTCAGATGCCGATCCTATCGGTTGCTGTCCTGGAGATAAGGACGAAAATTGGTAAATGTTGTCCAACCAAAAGCGAGACAGCTTTAGACTTCGCAGACGTGGAAAAGCCACCTTGTGCAAATTACCACGCATTACTTATCAAACGAAGCGGTTGGCAAGGCCAAGTTGAGACCGGAGATTAAACGAATTGAGGCAATATTGGGGCGCCTGTATCAGTTGCACTTTAGGCAGCCCAGCAAAGGCATTCCAAACCGCCCATGGCAAAAGTCGTACGAGCATTAACTATCGGCGGTGATCCTCCGAGCAAACAGTTGGCGGACGCCCATCTCCTCCGCCTTCCACTTACCTAAGAATTGCTCACTCCGTCTGTTTAATATTTCAGGCTGTCGGGACGACTAACTTCTCGCGTACTCACACCACCGCGTGCGTGGCTTCATCTTAGGTCAATACAGACTTGAGCCAGACGCAATGCTACGGAAGCTACCACGCGAGAATCGTAAGAAGCAACCTTGAATGGTAAGTTGTACACATCCGGCAGAGCATAAACCACGTTCCTATTGAAATAGTTTCTTTGCTCGCCAGCCGGAATAATTTAGAATTATTTGAAACTACCGAGTTGAAGAATGCAGTTACACATGAGTCTGAAAAGGGATGATAGACATTGAGGGGAAATCCAAAGATTCTTCTGCATTGAAAAACTCAATGATTGAGTAAGATTTGGTTTTATTGATCAGACGAATCGAACCTATGGAGTATAAGTAAAGCTAAAATGACTGATGTTTAGTTCCTGGGTGAAATTTGCACCCAATGGCCGCCCTCCGCCTTCAGATTAAATTCTCCTTTGGCCAGCGTCAACGGAACCCTCGTTTTCGCGCAAGGCTGCAATCGGTATTTGGCCAGAAGATGAAAAATCGCCAGCTTGACTTCCATCATGGCGAACCTTTGTCCAATGCAAAATCGCGGTCCGTTTCCGAATGGCATGAATCCGTAAGGTTCCACGTTCTTTCCGGTGGACGAATCGATGAATCTTTCAGGATCAAAGCGTTCCGGGTCCTTGAAGTAGCGGGGATCACGATGCAGACCGTAATACGGTATCCATACAGTGGATCCAGGCTGGACGGTGAAGGGAGGAGCACCCGGTAAGGCAGGTGGAATCTCGATGGCTTTGTTGCAGACTCGATCGGTAACTGCGGCCGGTGGATACTTTCTCAGTGTCTCGTTGATCACCGCTTCGAGATAATGCATGCCTTGAAAATCTTCCCACGTCAATTCGCCCTCTAACGTGCTCCGTACAACGTCGATCTCCGCCTGCAGTTTGTCCTGAATCTCGGGATTAATCGCCAGTTCGGAAGCGGCGAATGCCATGGCTGTCGCGGTGGTTTCGAAGCCAGCGAAGAAGAAGATGAAAGCCTGAGCAGTCATGTCCTCGATACTGAGGTTCGGAGCTTTCCCGGAACCTTTAGCCTCCATCATCAACTGGATCATGTCGTTTCTTGATTGTCCTAGAGCTTCTCGGGACGAGACCGTCGATTGGATGATGTGAGAGAAGAATTTGACAATCCTATTGCTGATGACGCGGGCCTTCAGTACCTTCATCAGCAACGGTGACACTTTGAACAGGAATAACTTTAGATTCTTGATGTAATCGAAGGTCGTAGCTTCTTTGCCCATTACGTAAAACTCGTTGTCAGGATCTTTGAGTGAATCGACCGTTATGCCGAAAGCCGCTGTGGCTATAACGTCCATGGTGTATCTCGTGAAGTTGTCCTTGAGATCGATAACGCGTGTACCGGAGCCAAGATTCTCGACAAATTTCGTACCACAGCTCGCCACTAATTGATACATTCCCTTGATTTTGCTCGAGGTGAATGCCGGACTGAGAATTGATCTCATTTCGCGCCACTTGTTGTTCTGCAAGCTGAAGAGATTCTTGCCGAAGAACGGATCCAATTCGTCGTCCAAGAATGCGGTGTGATTTACGAAGTTGTCGAAATTCTTCACGGTTACGTACTTGATTATTTCCGGATCACGTAGCATTATAGTGGGTATCGTGAAATCGTGGAAACCAATGTATTTGGCGTCGGATGCACGGTCGTAAATCCACTTCACGTGATCGGCCATAGAGCGACGCTTGAGAAGCATGGCACCCATGTTTCCCACCAGCAATCTTGGCTTCAGGTGCGGTACTCCCGTGTTCTCGAAGTGTTTGAGTATTCGGTTGAAATAGTGATAAATCGCAAGGGCGATCGCCACCCCCGTTAGTATTACACCCCACCCAACCATTGCGCCAAATGTCCCGATAACTTCACCCGATGTCTCTTAATCGCACTATTGTTCTCCCTTCATTGATATTCCCAGTCGCGTTCTGGCAGCTATCACAGGAAACGCGGATTCTCTCGATCGTGCGAATGGAAACTACCGGAGGACATCGATATTTCAAACTTTATATAGGTTTCCAGCGTCACACAAGTTGCTACATCGTCATCGTGATAGAAGATGGGTGAGCCGGTATCGTAGTATTCGTAGACTTAGTATGCGATTTTTAGCGTGTACTGGAGAGCAGGCAATTGACTTCCTGTTGATGATCATCGATGCAACGTTCACGACGATCTTTCCACCTCCGTGCCATCTGCTCCCACTCCGGAAGAATAGTGGAACTCGTCGCGTCATTCCTACTGCGCAATTCAACCGATGCGATAATGTTGAAGTGTCTTGGAATCGGATCACAAGTTGCACGATAACTCTGCGAGACAAGGATGGACGATGGCGCAACGACAGCTCTGTTATTAGGTGCAGTCTTGCATGCGACGTGCCCCAACTTGTTTCATCGAAAATCTTTTTTTCCTGCTGGACCTTCGTCCCGTGACGATGTTTTCATCATCGACGAGCGTATTCGAAGAATCTGTTTTAAAATAAAGCCCAAGAGAAAAATGAGAACAAGCCTGATGGGGGTCCGTCCGTGCCAGCGTCCTCACCACGGGGTCTCTTTCCACGAGCAATTTCGCTTCGCAATTTCCCCTCTCTTAGAGACAAAGCTCCGTTCGTTCGCGTCGTCGACGGCGGAAACAACACGAGCAAATCCAATTTGCATACTTGCTGTTATTGCGTAACGTATGTAAGGGATATACACGTGAATATACTCAACATTTATTCTCATCATACAAAGCGTTCGAAAGTCAGCCTGTTATGGAGACAGGCCTCCAGCAAGCTTGAGTGTCTTGAGTGTCTTCCCCAAATGCAGCGGTGATGACGATTTCGATGATTCGATGGTGACCGTGGTAGTCGCAATTGCAAAGTGCAATGCAATTGCAAAATGGACCAACGTTTTGCGTAGTTACGACAGCCGCTTGCGTGTGCACATGGCGACGCACAGGTAGAACACCGCTCGAGTGCAGGGCAGGGCGAGAGAGAGAGAGAGAGAGGGGAGGAAATACTCGGTTCGATGTTCAATGATCTGGCACATACTGGCTGATTATGCCACTGCTCGTCTGTCCACTGTATTAGCTGTTTTCATCACGTTCTACCAGTCCTCGAATCATGTATGGATATCCCATATGTAGCCCCATATGACCGAAATGTAATATAGCCTGACTCTAAAGTAAATTTGAATTGTCTCCGGGCCTGCGCCGGTTTCTCCGGACACAAACGGTGATCCCATGATAGCCCGCTGCAACGGGAAAAGTGTACGCCCGCCTCGAAACTACACTAGGTTCTCTCCCTCTCTCTCCAGCAACATCCACCCTCCGCATCCAATCAACCAATTCCCACGCTGAGAAATATCTCGAGCGTTCATCTGTGATTATTCTATTTGCCTTGACTGAGCGCTCCGCGATCGCACAACAAATCGACCAGCTGGGTTTGCGTGTCCAGGTTGCAAGGTGACCCCGAATCACCTCGAGCGTTGTTTACAGTATGGAAAGTAGTTCAGTCCTGCGAGATGCTCCGCATCGGCTCTGCTGGCTGATAAGGAGGCGGCCAATATGGATCACTTGGGCTGCTCCACCAGCGCATGACGTTACCATCATTTTTGGCAGGAACGCAGTGAACCAACTGATCAAACATGCTGTAGAGTCATCAGCATCGAACTGGGAAAGAACTCCGTACGATATCGTCACCACTCGACGAGGTTGGACAATGTCGAGTGGTGACGGGTCACTTTGGGAACTAGATAAGCGCTGAGAAATGTTGAGATGAGGAAAGACGGCCAATGTGGATACAACACCAACGCATGACTACCATTCTTTGCCAGGAAGGCAGTAAATGAACTGATCGAACGTGCTGTAGAATCATTAGCATCAAACTAGGACGGAACTCTGTGAGAGTTCGTCGGTTGTGGACAACGTCAACTGGTGACGGATAAGCCTACTGATAGGAAGCTGGCCATTGAATCGCAGGTAAAATTTGCAGCAGCGACGTGCCTATTTCATTGGCCCGCTATGTAGACAGGAACACCATCCAGGCAACTTCGCGAGGAGATCGGTAATCATGGAATAGAGGCTGCACGACATGGCCAACTTGGAAGAAAAAGAGGAATGTTGAAGTGCTTGGTGTCTGCGGTCTCCGGAAGGCAGTTGGATTTCCAACAGCTGTTCCCTCACGAGAAAAAAAGAAGGATTTCAAAAGTTTCCGTCCTCGCTTTGCATGCACGCCCATGTGTTCTCTCTCTCTCTCTCTCTCTCTCTCTCTCTCGCGCGCGCGCGCTCTCTCTGTATCAAAGTATCTCCGTACATAACTCGCCTGTCGCACGGCCTTGACGTTTCTCTGGTCGTCTCTCACCGCAGCTGTGCATTTTCTCCATTTCGTTGATGTCCTTGATTGGTGGCAGCCACAAACCGCGCACGAACGCTGCAGCTGTATCTCAGATAGCAGACGCTTCTGGTGTTAAGTTTAGTTCAGCGGAGTTGCCCAGCCGAGATTTTTACGACCGCAATAAAGTTCCATAGTGCGCCAGTTTAAAATGTCTGCTCGGGGATAAAAATATTGTACGTTCGCACCGCGGGAATAGAATCGACGGGACGAGTAATTAACAAGAATAAAGGACCTTCATATTGGAAGCTGTAAGTTCTGATGTGGCTGGCCCGACGGGCTTGTGAAACGCTTCGGCTACGCCGAACTGCAGTTTGCAGGATTAAAGTAGATCGTGCCAATGTTCGCCAACAATCCAACATGAAAATTCAAGCCCTGATTGATGTCGGGGACATCGTTGTCATCCGAATATCCTCAAGTAGCTTGAAGTATTTTCGCTCAAATGAAGGATATTCATTTTTTGTTCTTCAATGCCAATAGCTGCTTGAATTGGATCAGTTCAAAGACTGTGATCATTTTTGAAGACATGGGAAAGTCCGTTGGTCAAATGAACGCCCTCTCAATCGGTATACGGGTTTTCAAGCAAAAACAAACCTATCACCGACTGACACAAGCAGACAACTTTTTCCCCTACTAAAGGAGAAAGGTGAGTTCGATAATGGCGAGGCAATAAGGAGAACGCGAGGCAAGAAGACACTCTTTCAAAAGAAATACCTTGATTGAAATCGGGCCGAAATATTTATGTATTTGAAATACGACGCAAAAACGTTGCGATTTACAATGCTCGCAATATCGGGAAAAGGGCTCTCCCACCACGTTTCAAACTTCCTATTTTTCAATTCACTGGTGTCAGCGGAGACGAATGTGACAGTGTCGTCCAATAAAGAACCATCGATAAGAAGGCACGAGCTGTATGAGCTTTCCGCTTCGCGGAGGATTTCCTTCCTTCGGAATTTTTCGAACCTTACTTTGCACTTGATTAAGCGACACGTAGCGTTATAAGCATCACTTAAAGTTCAATCAATTGATTGGAAATTCCTGACGAAGGACTCGTGTTTTTAATTAAGTTGCATTTTATGCGAACATTTATTTGGACGCTGGATGTACTGGATGCATGTAATAATAATAAGTGAAATATAATAAATAATAGTAATAAACGTCTTTTATGTACTTTCAGGGAGACGTCCACCGATTAAGTATATTAGAATACATTCATGTATATTGTGTTATAATATATCATTACGTAATTACGAAAGATTTAAGCAAAATGAGGTTACGTAGAGGATACGGTAAGAGCCGACGATATTTTCGAAATCTTCAAACTGCCATAACTTCCTTGTTTTTTAAGCCAGAGAAACTTTTTTTTCCATGTTTTCGTTTCAAAATCGGCTATTTGTTTGGTTAAATTAAAACTATGCGTTTCTATTTGAAAAAATCGACAAACATGACGTTATCTCGTAAACGCACCGACAAAAAATCTATTACCATCCCTCTGCAAACCATAAAATTTTCATACGAAACATTTTTTCGCAGGGCCTCATCTTTTCGAAAAATTATAGGTTCTTTTAGTATCGAAACACCTTGTATATGGATCCGGAAATAATTGATACTGACCCGCTACACAATCCGATGTTACGCGAAATGGCTTGCGGATCGGAATTTAAGTAAGTAGAAGAGCAATGGGGCAAGTAAAACGCAAGGAAGTAAGCGATAATGGTTCGCCGAGGCAGGCTGGACAGCGGAGAGATGGGTTCGCAACAGTCGAGAAAGGTGTACGGCAAAATCTGTAGGTTGAAAGTTGGCTCGGCTGCCCGGGCCGTTCACCGGTAATTGGCCGCTAATTGTGTTTGCTAATTGAAATTGCGACGTCCGCTGGCGCGGACATGGACGAGCTTCCTTTTCGCGAATGTGACTCGACTCTCATGGAGCGAAAAGTCAACTGGCACGCGCTCGTCTCAGCGCAGGCACCTCTCCAACTGGCGGTCTTTGCCACTTTTTCAGGCACAATACCGATTTTTGGCGGCCATCCGCATTAGCGAACAAGGCTGGACGAATAATTTTTTTTTCCCTTATTCGGAGGGTCAGGGGTGCTCCAGTGTCACTGATAAAAACAATTTTTTGAAATCAACGAAGCGCGGTTATTTGGTGCCTTTTTTATTTGAATTAATTTTATTCAAAGGGGAAGATCTCTTTGTAACGTGAAGGAGCGAAAAGTGGTTTTCAGGAAAACCACTTTTTCGTGAACCTCGTACAATATAACTCACGACATATCTGATCGAATATTCTAAAATTTCACGTTGTTCTAGAGAACATAATTATCATCTATGTGAACCTAAAGTCTCTTAAAAATTATTTTACCAAAATACTTTTTTTCATTAACAAACATTAAAGGAAAAATTTCATGAAAAATATTTTGAACATTGAAAGACGTACCATTCTTCGAATTCATTTTTCTTTGGATCTTTTCGGTTCACATAGAGCGTGTTGGTCTTAGAAATCTGAAACGTTTTGGCTCTGTTGTTTCAGACCAATGCTAGATCGTACGCCGTGGACCAACTCGGTCGGCAACCGTCTCTGAAGCAAGAGCCGAACAAACCGAATTTTCAATTATTTAAAAGAATTTTTTTTTAACTGAAAAGATGTTTTAATATGTACATAAAATTTCAATTATGTATTATAAATAGCTTCGATATAAAAAAAAATCTTAAAAAATCGCTTGCTTGTGGCTGCCTGCAGGAATCTTCCCCCTTAAATTAATTAAATTGCGGCACGAATCCGGTGAACTCCGCGCTCACCGCCGGAAACCGCTTCGGCCATGGAGGACATAAGAACTGATATTTTTCTACGCGAAATTCTCTCGTCGACGTATAGTTATCAAACGCGTTAGAAAGGGCTTCCCGAGCGATGAAGCCAAAATGCAAGAAGCAATTTTCTGATTTTGCCGAACGGCTTTGGCTAGCGGAGAAATATAGAGAGATGGAAATTATCGATGGTAGGTATTACGCTTCCACTGATATCCGAACCGTTCTCGGAAGTTTTTTTCATTTTCGATTCCCCCGATGTATACTCTCGCGCCCTTTAAATCGTTGTATCTGTACATAGTATTGGTATATCCGTATTCATATTTATGTTCGCACGTCTATCAACATATCTAGCTATTTTGAGGACGGTTGTATTTCTTCATTAAACGAATCGTCGATTTTCGGGACAGTGCCGCTTGCGAATGATTTTTAGATTATGTAAAGAAAATAAAAAGATTTTTAAAGAAAATATTTGTAAAAAAAAATATTTATAGAGATTTTGGGAGAATTTCAAAAATTGGCGTGAGTCGTATTTCAAAATATTTTCCTCCGATTCACTTAAAACTGAGACAGAGCATAACCCATTACGTATCCTATCTTAAGACGAATGATTATTTGAGATGTTTATCCAATTGTTAAGGGGTCTTTTCACTTTAGACTATAAAAAAGGCTATTCTCATGAATTTTTTTGATAGGCTTATATTATAGATATTGATATAAAAGTTGTTGCACTTAATAAATACACTTTCGTTATACATTAAAAAAATATGTATATATTTATTTAAGTCACTATTTATAGATGAAAATGGTAGTTAAAAAAATTGTAGGTCTGCGCTGTTGATGAAATCTCGGAGATTGATCATCCGAAACAAAAAAATCAAACGGTTTTAGATTCAGTATGTTAATGGCTCTAGAGCAGAGGTATCATACGATTATTGATATAAGCAAAAATAACAAAATGGCGGACATTTTTCGAAAAAACCAAAAAAAAACGTTTTTCACCGTTTTTGGTGAAAAAAAGTAAATATCAAAATTTAAAAAATCCTTGATATGTGCTATAGCTATAGTTGTAAAGAATATGTGGTTACAATTTCATAAGGATCGCTCCAGTAGTTTCGAAGATATTATCAACAAGCCATCGAAAAACGTTGTTTCGAGAAAAACGCGTTTAAAGTTTGTTTGGGTTACATAAATACATTTAAAAAAATTTCAATGTATTTCGAGAGTGTATTTATTAAGTGTAACAACTTTTATATCAATATCTATAATATAAACCTATGAAAAAAATTAATGAAAGTAGCCTTTTTGTAGCGTCTAAAGTGAGAAAACCCCTTAATAATAAATGTCAGACGTCGTCTTTTCGGTCGAAAATCGATTTTTTTGCCTACAGCTTGCCATTTTCGTAATTGTCTAAATTCCAAAAAAGTATCCGGTCACACGAAAGTATTATTATTATCCTAAAAGTATAAATATATTTTTTTCACTTCGGATGGGCGTAGTTGCCAGAACTACCTACACTGTTTGGCCGTGCAGCAACGGCGGCACTTCGTTAAAAAAATAATAACTTCATTGTTTATCAATACTTTTCAATGAAAAACAAGGCTCGGACCTGACAAGACTATGTATTAATTGTGGGTAAAATCCCCACTTCGTCATCCCAATACTTTCGTCGGATAAAAAAACTGTTTATTCGGGTTCGTTTGTCTGTTTGGGTTGTATGTGCAAAAGGCAGAGAGGGAGAGAGAAATGGATCTAATGGTTCAGAAATTCGAGATTTGAACTCTCGTTGTCCAATGAAAACTTGGCAATTGGAACGCTTCAGCGTTAGTCTCCATTGTCTCGTTGGCGGGCTATTCGGGCGATGTTACTCGTCCTACCATTCAAACGCGGGCCAATGTATTTCCGTTCAATTTCTCGTTTTCGCCGTAAGTACATTCGAGTGTTTGTAGGGGTCTTCGGAAAGGGTATACGGGTGCAAAAAAGACGCGGCAGCGGCGAGGGTAGAAGAACGAAGCGGGGGATGAAGAAGAATAGAGAAGAAAACTACATTCCAAATGCATTGCTACGTGCGATATCTGGCAAGGAGAGTTGCATATACCGCAGATATTGAACTCGCGAGTAGGACGTTATTGCTTTCTAAGAGCACGCAAAAGGGGGTGACCGCCGGGAGGGGGGAGGGGGGCGGGAATACTTTTTTGTTCCGTTACGTGTTGGCAAACGAGAAAATCGAATGTTTTCCATTTTATTTGTATCTTTCACTTTTTATTATTCGCCTTCGGTTTTTCGTTTTGTTTTTTCCCCCGTTTCTTTCAGTTTATTTCGAAACTACGCTGCTGCACGATCGAGAGTAAACTTACCCCCAAAGTGAGTATCCGGAGGAAATTCTTACCCAATTTTTATCTCGGGCAATAATATCATTACGTTCTTCCATTATAATTCTGTTAAGGGGCATAACCTTGGAATTTGAAAAAATTGATGTTTGGTTTGTTTTATTATCATATTGCGTAGAGTCTTAACTTTGATTTGGTTAAAAGATTTTGTAAAAAATCCAAAAATTGACCGAGTTATGGGGATTTTAGTGGAGCAGGTTAGAACGTCCCGTTGCGTTACGGCTCTAGCACTGCGCGGTGCATTGTATGGTTACTAAGGGCATTGCCAAGTGACATGCCAAGACTATGTACTATCTGTGTGTGAATGATAGACCTTATCATCCCAATACCTGAGACGAAAAAAATATTAAAAATCCATCTGTCTTTTGACTTCAAGGTAATGCATACTCCTTTGGAGAGGAGATACCTTTCAGCGAGGACGAAAAATTGCTGATTTTCATGATTTTTCTTGTTAAAAAGGAAAGATTTTTTCACTATTTTTGAGACTTAAGGTATATCTTATTACTACTTATGGCTGTTACGTGGTATTTTAAAAAATAATCTTTAAAAATGGCGGAGGTGTGGCGCGGTCTTCCAAACTGGATTTTCAAAACTGACGTGACGTATGGTTAAAAAACTAATCCACCGATTCTGATGAAATTTGGTTTACATTTTTCTAACCTTATTGTCTAAAACACGAACCTAAGTGTTTTTAGAAATAAGAAGAAAAAAAAATTATTGCGAAATGTAGCCATTTTTTTCGGACAATAGAATGTTTTTATTTCGAAGCATACTATTTAATTGATTTTCAACATTTCTCACTTTTTCTTGGTTTATATTCTGCGTATGAGTGTTAATAAAGGAAAAACCTTCGTTGGCTTTTTTTTAGATTAATCCTACACACGATACGCGTCACGCCGTCTGACCAAATAAGTACCATGCGACAGCTCAAAGTAGTAATAAAACATACCCTAAGTCTAAAACATAATGAAGAAATCTTTCCTTTTAACGAAAAATCATCAATTTTTCCCTCACCTATTGGTATGTCCCCCCCCCCCCCTTAAGTGCTTACACCCAGTTGACATTTTAGAAAATATCGGTTTCTGGTCTTTGGCCGATTATTTTGCATAGTTATTTTTATCTATGATAACAGAGCGTTTTTTCACCAAAAAAAAATACTGTCACGTTAAATTGAAGCCATTTGTTAAACAATCAATATTTTATTCAATCCTCAGTCCAAGCACCAAATAATTTCATGCAAAAGCGAAATGTACTTGATTTTTCTGTATTTAGGATGATTTTTTTTTTGAGCAGCAGTGGGTCAGTACAAAGGACGCTTTCCAAACAGTGGTCTGTACAAAACATTGTATCTTCCACGCTTATCAATATTTTTCAATACGAATATTGTAAAAGATACTTAAAACCATACTCTTTGATGTAAAGAAAAATAAATAAAAAATTGGAAACTTGCGCAGGTTTTGCCAGAAAAAATTACGACAATTCCTCTTTTTCCGGTCACGAGCTGTGTAACCAGTTAATAAATACAGGGTGATTCACAATTACTAGGGCCCTATAATGCTTACGCCCCTTGTAAGCATTATAGGGCGTATCCTTGCCAAGAAAACGCTTTTTTTTAAATGTCGTTCGACAAAAATTCGCCAAGATATTCGCATTCAACGTCAAAGTGGTAAAGAATGGTACAGTAGTTGTTCACGCGTGGAACGTACAAGCCCAATCGAGCGCGGCTTCGAATCCACCTTCGAACAAGAGCAGTTTTTTTTCGCTAAAAAATGACGAACACGTAGATTCACTTTGCAAATCAATAATACGATTCAATAATGTTCGTTTATTATTTAATACTTGAAGAAAAAAAAAGTGCGTGAGCAACCACCGTGCCATTATTCACTCACTTTTAGATTTTGAACGCCAATATCACGGTAAATTTTAGTGGAACGACATTTAAGGGGCGATGCCTAGTTGTAAAAGTCGAAAAATCACTTTTTTCAGAACCGTAAAAAATGTTGACAGTGTATCATCTCATAAATGTAGCCTGAAAATTTCAAGGAAATCGGATAAAAATTGACAGATTTATAGGCTGTTGATGCTTGGCAGAACGCTCGGAGTGTCGTTTGAAACTTTGAACACGTTTTCCTCGAAAGTGAGTTTTCAAAGTCGGTGAGCAAATTATTTTTATAAATTAATATTAATTAAATTATTATTATTAATTAATATATTTTTGTTTAATTTTATATTTTCGAAATTCCTTCGATTGATCATACGATAAATTAATATATTATAATTGAATATTTTTATACACGAAAATTACAGTTTTCTTCAGATGATACTTTTGCAAATACCTAATCATTGTAGAAATTTATCATCACGATTTTCTGAAGAAAAAAAACCTAAAAATGAACTATTTTCGATTGTTACAACTAGGCATAACCCGTTGAAAATAAGCATTTTACTCGCAATTATGGTGGGTTTATAGGCACACACTATAATCCTGCCAAGGTTGTGACCATCCTCATAGTTGTGCATCACCCTGTATATATAAGAATAAATTTATAGAATCAGGTGAATCCCTTTAATATCGTGAAGGCAAAATCGGGGTATGTAGATATAGACGCAATGTAAAAGACGAACTGCCCGGGGTTGAATTCTCTGCGACGGAAAGAACAAAGGTTAAGAACTGAACCTAGCAGTTGTAGCTTTTTTTCCGGAGATGAATTTTCTTACCAACTGCCTAGACTCTCGTACGATGTTTTTATCCCTCTATGGATGGAGAGACACGATGACGGCTGTTACGTAGGGCGAAGAAAAAAAGTGAAAAAAAGTAAAAAAAAGACAAGGAGGAAGAAGAAAATAGACCAGCGTGTCCTTTCAGCCGTTGCAGCATCCTTTATAACGTCGCCCGGGGGCGATTATTATTATTCTTCCTCCTCTTCTTCTCCGTCTTCTTTATTCAAAGCCACGTAGCGAGTCCTTTATAAATTTATGCTCTTTTCAATATGTTCTTACGAGACAGGGAAAGAGAGCGAGAGAGAGAGAGAGAGAGAGGGCGGGGGAAGTTGAAAGAAATAAAACTCCTTCACGAGGATCGCGACAAGGCGGGACGAGGGATGAAACGACCTCGCGACTTTTCAACTTGACGTTTTAACATTTTTTTACTCTTCCTCCTCTGTCTTCCTCGCGTGCTTCCCTCCATTTTCTTTCTTCCTCTTCGCTATTTGACATAATCGTCTTAGCGGTCTGTGAATGCTCCGGTAAAACTGTTTGAGCGGATCCACTTCGCGATCTTCCGATTTTCAAGAACGTGCGACTACGCTCGGTATACGCGCGCGCGAGCGACAGCGTAATTCCAGTTGAGGAATGTCGCGGGCATGAGAGGAAAAGAAAAACAATAAAAATATCGCGTTTGCCCATTACAGCCGAGGGGAATTGATTTGTAGCCTGAAGGAAAATAGAATTTTCTGCAGCTGGTAGTCTATTTTCCGCTGGCAAATTTTGGGATTAATTCGTGCTGTCGAATGGAAAAAATGGAAGATCTTTATTTTGGCCATTTGCATTTTTATTTCTGGCATTTGTCCGCTATTATAATTTTTGCCATTTTTATTTGTCACTCTGGCCATTTATATTATTTATTTCAGCCATTTTCATTTTTTTCATCAATTCACGGAACCAGAGATTTTTCTGCATGGAAAAATGACACGATGTCGATGATCAATTGGGCCGATCATTGGATTGGCGAGCGAAGACATTTAAGATGGCAAAAGTTCATCTCCTGGGTGAAATTTGTAGCCAATAGTCGTGCTCCGCCTTCAAGCTGAAGTGCGCTCTGCTCAACGTTACCGGAACCCTCGTCTTCGAGCAAGGTTCTATCCGGTATTTGGCCAGAAGATGCAAAATGGCTATCTTAATTTCCATCATGGCGAATCTTTTGCCAAAGCAGAATCGCGGTCCGATTCCGAAAGGCATGAAACCGTAAGGTTGTCTGTTCTTTCCAGTGGACGGATCGATGAATCTTTCGGGATCGAAACGTTCCGGATCCTCGAAGTAGCGGGGATCACGATGAAGGGCGTAATAGGGTATCCATAAATTGGATCCAGGCTGGACGGTGAAGGAAGGAGCGCCTGGCAGGGCAGGTGGAATCTGGATGGCTTTGTTGCAGACTCGATCGGTAACTATGGCTGGTGAATACTTTCTCAGTGACTCGTTCACCACCGCTTCGAGATAATGCATGCCTTGAAAAACATCCCAGGTCAATTCGCCCTCCAACGTGCTCCATACACCGTCGATTTCCGCCTGCAGTTTGTCCTGAATTTCGGGATTAATAGCCAGCTCGTAAGCAGCGAACGACATGGTTGTCGCGGTAGACTCGAAGCCAGCGAAGAAGAAGAGGAAAGCTTGAGCTGCCATGTCCTCGATACTGAGGTTCGGAGCCTTCCCGGAACTTTTAGCCTCCATCATCAGCTGGATCACGTCGTTTTTCGATTCTTCTAGAGCTGCTCGGTTGGCGACTATCGACTGGACGATGTGCGTGAAGAATCTTGCATTACTGTCGGCGATCATGCCGATCCTTAGTGTCTTCATCAGCCACGGTGACATTTTAAACAAGAACATCTTCAGAGTTTTTACGTAATCCAAGGTCGTTGCCTCTTTGCCGATTACGTAAAACTCGTCATCCGGATCCTTGAGTGAATCGATCGTTATGTCGAAAGCCGTTGCAGCTATCACGTCCATGGTGTACCTCGCGAAGCTGTCCTTGAGATCGATTACTCGCGTACCGGAGCCGAGATTCTGGGCAAATTTCGTACCGCAACTCGCAACCAATTCAAACAATTCCTTGATCTTGCGCGAGGTGAATGACGGACTGAGAATCGTTCTCATTTCGCGCCATTCGTGGTTCCGTAAACTGAAGAGATTCTTGCCGAAGAAGGGATCCGATTGTTCGTCGACGATGGAAGAGTGATTGACAAAGTGGTCGAACTTCTTCACGGTTATGTACTTGATGATTTCCGGATCGCGTAGCATTATCGTGGGTATGGTGAACGCGTGGAAGCCAATGTACTTGGCTTCTGGTATACGGTCGTAGATCCACTTCATGTGATCGGCCATTGCGCGACGCCTGAAAACCACAGGTCCCATGTTTCCCAACAGTATGCTTGGCCTCAGGTGAGGTACTCCTGCTTTCTCGAAGTGTTTGAGTGATCGGATGAAATAGTGGTAAATCGCGAGGGTGATCGCCACCACTGTTAATATTACGGTCCAGCAAACCATTGCCCCAAATTTCCCGATGACTTTAACCGACGTGTCTCGATCGCACTATTATCCTCTCGTCGTTGATAGCCTCAGACGATATCCAACAGCCATGACGTGGACACAGGAACTACCAGAGACATCGATATTTCTGAGTTTATATAGTTACTTATTGATATGTAAATGCAACATTAGAAATCAGGCAAAAAAGGGAACAGGTTTTTGCAGTATCCTTTTGAGTGCGTTCTCGAGAGCAGCTAATTGATTTCACGCTTATAGCCATTGCCGCCACGTTCATGGCCGCCCTGTCGTTGCCTTCCACTCCGGACTAAATAATGGCGTCATCCATATTGCGCAACTCAACTGATCCGGCGAGAGTTAAATGTCAACAAATAGAATCTCAAGTTGACTCGACTTTGCGAGACAAAGATGAACGGGAGAGTATGCAACGAGAGATCAAATAATTTCAGGGTGCAACTCGACGTTTTAACACTGTTTTACTCTTTCTCGCCTTTCTCCCTCTCTCTCTCTCTCTCTCTCTCTCTGTCTCTCTCTCTCTCTCTCTCTCTCTCTCTCTCTCTCTCTCTCTCTCTCTCTCTCTCTCTCTCTCTCTCTCTCTCTCTCTGTTCTTCCTCTCTTCTTTTACGACATAACTATTATAGAGAATGCTGCGGTAAAACTAGAGCGGATCACGTTTGCGATCTTCCGATTTTCAAGGATGTGCGATTATGCTCTACGCGCGCGCAATAGCTCAATTCCAGTTGTGGAATTTCGTGGCCGCGAGAGAAAAAAGCAATGAAATATTCGCGCTTATAGCAACTTGGTGGAATTGAATTATAACCTCGATAAAGTTAGACGTTTGTGCAGTAGTCCATTTTCTGGTGGCGAATTTTACGAACGATTTCTGTTGTCAAATGGCAGTAATGAAAAATCTTTGAAATTTACATTGCCTTGATCTTCAGGCACTTATTTAGTCCAGTATACACACTTTTTTCTCCATTTTTTTTACAATGCGGAGACGCAATATCCTAATTGCGCATTCACTTTTAATGTAATTCTTGGATACCTGGAAAACATGAACGTCCATTCGATCGACAAGAATTTTAAGTAACCGCATATATCGGGTAGCTGCATATGAAATCGCGCGGGAAGTGAAACTGGCAATAGATGGCGTTAGGTACACTATTTTCCCGAAATAAAAGTTGGTCCCGAGATCCATGTACAGGCTGTATGGATTGACTAATCCCAAAGCCTTCGTTTTATATCAATAAAAAAAAAAAAAAAAAAAAAAGTTGGCAATTCACATGATGATAGGTCCACAGATTCTCCCCAAAACGCCATAGATGACATTTGTGCGACGCGTTAACATCATCTATTTCAACTGTCTTTACAATGACAAGTTTTGTAGTCATGCTCCATTATTTCCCGGCAAAGAAATCGGCCGCGGAAACGCATCGTTTGCTAGAGGAAGAGCATGCCGAAGATGCTCCATCGAGTACAACGTGCAAAGAGTACTTTCGCCGCTTCCAAAGTCATGATTTATCGGTGCACAACAAGGGCCGTGGAAAACCAGCCAAAAAAAGTGCTGTCGCGAATAACGAGCTGCTGAAAGCGTCTGAGCGCATCACTGGGAATCGTTATTGACTGCAACTGATGCATTTGAAGCGAACTCTGCACGAGAGGAGGCCGAAATGAGAGAATCGCCATGACAAGTTGATTCAGCAACACGAGGACGCCAGGCCGCATGTTGCTCAACCGCTTGAGAAGTGCTTGGAAGATGTGAACTGGGAAATCCCAGTCCACTCGCCATATCGCCCAGACATCGCTCCCTCCGATTACCATTCGTTCCGGTCGTTGCAGTCAACCCTCACGGCTCAGCACTTCACCTCGTACAGGGCGATCAAAAAATTGGTACATGACTGGATCATCTCCACAGAAGCCGAATTCTGCATATCTGGAATCTCACCGTCAGCCGAAACACCGCCAAGTCAGCCCGGGTTGCCCATTCCGATGAGCAATACTTCAAAACAGCCACTTGGTCGATTTGTCCCCAAACCGCTATCTTTTATTTCGCTCAAGAATGGCCTCCTTCAAATGCAGCCACCCACATATATGTTATATCGAAGGTTTCTTTCAATATAGAAATCCATTTCGACGTAATTCCCCGCAATATCCACCACGACTCAACATGTAACGTCGAAATCGCGATATTCAAAGAAGAATATCTACACTTTTATCAAAACATTTCGCCCGCGCTCTCCTCGCAACGAAGAACGAAGCCGCTAAAGTATCGGAACGTGTACGGCACTTTGGAAGGAGGAGGAAAAAAAGAAAATCCTGCTCGCACGTTCGAAATGCTCCGCGAAGATACCACCGAGAGGAGTACATTCGTTTAAGGGTATTGCCGGTAAAGATTCGATCCGCCCACTTGTTCCTTCCACGACAAGCTTCCCGAAGAGCTTCTCCTCTTCCTCTCGCTCTTTTTCAACTTCCTCTTTCACACACGTGGAAATGTCCTTTGAGGACGTTGGTTCCTTGCACGTACGAGTGGCTCGAGTGTCCATGATCCATCCAAGAAAGTATAACGTATCGATGGAACGTATACACATAAACGGAAGTGGAATAAAAATGGATTATTCGTTCCGTTCTCGCAGATTTATCGGCAAGCGCTATCAAAAGGGCTTTATCCATTCGATAACATCATACGTTGGGTGTTACTCGTACCTGCTGCTCTGTCATCCACGCGATCAAACTACCCCAAGCCTCAGACGCGTCCTTTTGTCTCTCCTTGGAATTGCCAATTGTGCAGTTCCCGATGCTTTTTCGGATCTCTTCGTTTCGTTAACGTTGTTGTTGCTGCTGCTCTTGTTTCTCTTTTTTTATTTCGCACCTGCTATCCCGTGTGTGTTTGCAATACCTCCGGTAAGTGCGTCAGAATAATTCAAGACGACCATTGAGCCAGTGAAAAATTCATCCGCATGATCGCCAACCGAATTTTCAGTGCCCTTAGAATAGCTGCCCACCCTCTGGCCAATAAAACGAAGGTTGAATATTTATGGCGAAGGATGAGTCGAGCGTGCTATGAGGGGTGGGGGGGGGGGGGGTGGCTTTTTTCGTATCATCATTTTAGCGCGGCATTAAAATATGGCTGTACTTGCCTGAACAAGAGGTATTTTTTTTGTCCTCTTTATGTGAACCTGACATTAAAAAAAAAACAATGTTTTATCGCATAGATTAATTGTCTGGAGTCTCAACTTCAAATTGCAACAAAGATCTTTTGAAAACTCGATAAATTTACCGAATTATGATAATTTCCGTGAGGGGCTGGGTCGCCCGGTGCACCATGGCGACCGCCCTTAGTGACTCGACGTATACGCACGAAAATGATGGGGCTGCGCAGCAATAATGATTCCTAATGTTTGGAGGAAAGCGAAAACGGAAGCCGTACAGTCACGCGCGTGCGGTTTCCACAACAATTAGTTCACATTAACTCGATCCATCCGGCCGGAATTATTCGCGGAATTACACGATCCCTTTGTTACTAATTGTACTTCTGCTCAAATCTCCGTACTGAGAAATAACATTCGGAATTTAGACGAACGCAATTGTAATTTGTGCAATTTGATAAATAACGAAAGAAGCAGAGAGAGACACGTATCTTTTTCGAATTAAAACAATTTTTAATTGTAAGTTAAATATTTTGCCGAATTAACAAATGTATACAAATTGACGAAATAAAAATGTAAATTTATTTATCAATTTATGTAAAAGACTAACAATTCAAATTACATTTTCAAGCTACATTTTTAGCTTGAAAATTGTTTCAATTTGAAAAAAATACGTGCTTTTCTATGCTTCTTTTTTATTTGCCGAAGTGTGTGTGTGTGTGTATGTTCATTTATTGTGTATACAAGAATTGCAAAGTAACAGCGAGGCTGTGCAAACAAAGCTACGTTACGAGGGGTTCCTGTGTCCGGCTGTGTACGAAGTTGCGTATAAACGCTGCCCATTCGCAGCCGCATGCGAAACTCTTTAAAAACACGTTCTGTAATTAATGAAAGAAATCCGTGTCAAAGGTATTCTTTTTTCGCGGCGGTAGTACAGATATATATAACCTTATATATACAGGCGGGACGGATGTCGCGAAAGGTTTTATCCGGATCGCAAATAAGCAGCAAAGTTGTACTTTATGGTGCAAATTGGGGGAGAAAGCCGAAAAAGAATAATGGACTGAGTGCTGACATATATCGGGTGAAAAGGATGGCTCTCATTAAGTATTGAGTATAGTGAAACTTTTAGGGTTGAAAGGGGGACGTAGACAAAAAATTGGTCCAATATTCTAAATAGCCACGTTAAGATGACCAACGCGTTAAGAAAAATGGAAACATGACTTTTTTCACAAAAAAAATTCGTCCGATTAAAACTAGCAACGTTTGTAGGATTAAAAAAATATATAATCCATAAATTTTAGGTTAGAACACCATTTTTTACTATTCTAGCGCTACCCAGGATGTACCATGAGGAGGTAAAGTCTTTAACATCCCAAGTGTACGTGTGCATGTGCGCGTGCGTGCGAGTTTATTTGACAACGGAAGTGACTTTGGGCCTCGTCACTGCCGTTCTCAAACAAATCTAAACAAACTCACACACACACACGCATGCACACTTACGCTTGGAATGTTAAAGACTTTATCTCCTCGAGGTACATCCCGGATAGTCTTAAAATAGTCAAAAATGGCGTTCTGACCTAAAAATTACGAACTTTATGAGAAAAAAATCTTCCAAAACTTGTTAGTTTTGGCATTACAATTTTTTTGGTGAAAAAAGCCGTTTCCATTTTTTTTTAAGTCAGCCATTTTAACGGTGCCTTTTTGAATTTTGGAATAAAAAGAGTTTTTTTTTAACGTCCCTCTTTGGACCCTAAAACTTTCACCATACTTAATACATGATCGGAGCAGTATTTTTCAGGATAGATCAGGTGTAAGATTATAATGGGACACTCGGTAAATACACCCTTTGCCAAAAACGTAAAGCACCCTGTAATTATGCTACCCAGGCAAAAAGTCAAATATCTCGGCAAAGAAATCGTAAACCAATTTACCAAACGGCGTTTTGAAGAGGATAAAACTAGCTTCATTTTTCTTTTTTATTTTTATTTTTGCGATTTTTTTTGTACCCGGTACGTTATTTTGAAAATGCCGGTTTTTCACGATTTTCGCACTTTGCAGAATCGCGTGCTGGACTTAGCAAAAATAGTTATCTCACCATTCAGTGATAAGATCTTTGAAAAGGAAAACGCTAGCTTCAGTTTCGTTTAAAAAAAATTGCGATTTTTTTCACAGAGTAATTTAGTTTTTTCTTGAAAAAACGGCATGTTTCCGAAAAGCCGCTTTCGTGCAGTATAACTTGAAAACTATGACATTTCGAAATTTATTCTTGGGAGTAAAAAGTTGTATTTTGTTATTTTGGAGTCACTACATTTTTTTGAAGATATTTTTCAAAAAATGTTCGCATCGCTCGTTTCGGTTGATACTCGACGATTTGTCTCATTAATCCATTGCCGTTACTTTGAAACAAAGATGCTTTAGTGAAAATATCAAGAGAAGAAAGGGTGCATACACGTATTAGGCACCGGAGAAAAGGGCTCCTCCACTCTGAGATTAGCAAATAAAGACGTAAAAGTTTTTTCGAAATAAAAAAACGCACATGTTTAGCGTTTTTACGATCCAGATGTATTGCAATTTACCAAAAGAGGTTTTCTGTTGTTTAATTTTATATTTGTTGATACCATCTTAGCTTTAGTCCAACGCAATTGTAATAGCTTTATGTACTTTTTAAGATATCAATATTTTATAGGCGTGCTTAATACTTGTAGCCAAGCGTGTATGTATCATTTCTTCTCTTGATATTTTTATTTAAACAACTTTGTTTCAAACTAACGGCAATGAAATAATTAAACAAATCATCGACTATCAACCGAAACTAGCGATACGAAGAAATTTTGGAGCACAAATCTAAAAAAATTTCGTTACCCCAAGATAACAAAATACAACCTTTCACTCCTTCGACTCAACATTTCAAATCTCATAGTTTTCCAGTTATGCCGCACGATGCCGGGTTTTCGGAAACCTGCCGTTTTTTTTTCAAGAAAAAAACTAAATTACACTGTGAAACAAAATTGCAATTTTTTTTCAAAAATGAAACTAAAGCTAACGGTTTCCTTTCCAAAGATCTTATCACTAAGTGGTGAGATTATTATTTTTTCGTAGTCCAGCACGCGATTCAGCAAAGTGCGGAAATCGTGAAAAATCGGTATTTTCAAAATGACGCACCGGATACAAACAAAATCGCAAAAATGGATAGCGAAATGAAGCTGGTTCTATCTTCTTCAAAATGCCGTCTGTTGAATTGGTTTGCGATTTTTTTCGCCAAGATATTTGACTTTTTGTCTGATAGAAAAATTACAGGGTGCTTTATACTTTTGGCAAAGGGTGTATAGATACGTCACAAGTTTTTGATCACCTTGAATAATTGCCAAATTACATTAGGGCAATATAATTCATTGTATAGAGCAATATAGTAACTTTGTAAAACGAAAAAAAAAGTTTCTAATTACCTTCTAATAAAAATAACTATTATCCAAAGTGATAAAAAACCGGTAGTATATATATATGTGTGTGTCTGTGTATGTGTGTGTGTGTGTGTGTGTGTGTGTGTGTGTGTGTGTGTGTGTGTGTGTGTGTGTGTGTGTGTGTGTGTGTGTGTGTGTGTGTGTGTGTGTGTGTGTGTGTGTGTGTGTGTGTGTGTGTGTGTGTGTGTGTGTGTGTGTGTGTGTGTGTGTGTGTGTGTGTGTGTGTGTGTGTGTGTGTGTGTGTGTGTGTGTGTGTGTGTGTGTGTGTGTGTGTGTGTGTGTGTGTGTGTGGGTGTGTGTGTGTGGGTGTGGGTGTGTGGGTATGGGTACAGGGTGTTCCAAATGTTGCGTGACATTTGGGACACCATGTATGTACATTTCCAGTAGAAAAGTTCAAAACGACTTTGTCAGGCTCGACCGTTTTCAAAAAGACTGTCGTCACCGAACTCAACCTGCTTTCAAATGTGTTTGCGATTTATGAATTCTTCTTAATTCATTTTTTTATACAGCTATTGGTAATTCAAAAATTCAGTTTACCGAGTTTTTACACAAACAACGTAGGTCCAGACCGCGATTTCTCTCTCTCTCTCTCTCTCTCTCTCTCTCTCTCTCTCTCTCTCTCTCTCTCTCTCTCTCTCTCTCTCTCCCGCTAGTATACAGGGCTGTTTGTCTCGTATACGCGACGCGGAGTTGTTTGGAGCGGCTCTCGCACTTCGCGCTCACGCTTCCTCATTTAACTCTATTAACCCGTATGACATGCTCTTATTATACGTGGCTCTATCGTATCGCGTCGTCGTCGACGTTGTAACGCTTCCACGAGGAGGCGCTTTCACCTGGGTTCCCGGGGATCGCGCGAGGCACCACCGAGTATTCTGGAATGCGGAGCCCCAACGCCGACGATGACGACCATGAAGATACGTAATATAATATTCGGTGTAACGCTATATCGCGTTTATTATATATATATATATATATATATATATATATATATATATATACAAATATGTATATAGATGCATCTTACATAAGCGAGCCCTGTACATTCGCGGTGCCGCGCGCTTAATTTCCATTTCGGATAAGCTTTCCTCGCCCTTTGCGTCTCTCCCGACGTGCGCGATTTGGCATAGCATCGAAACGACACATCGCTCACTTTATTTTTACAATATTGGCTCCCAAGGTTTTCTATATTGTTACGTGACGCGCCCGCTTAAAGGGCTACATCGACCTAGCTGGGTGAAAAAAATTGCATTTTCCAAAAATATTTTTATCCGATAGCATCACCTTTTGGCCATATTTCCTGAAAATTTCATTGAAATTTCACCGATAATGTGGCGATCAGTATTGGGGTATCGTAGGTGGATGAACAGCTTGCCAGATCTATTCCAGCAATTGATGGTTTGTTCTTAGGCGTTTTGCAAATGCAGGTCGTTAAACTGTAATACGTAAAAACAAGGGATAAGGTTTCGAAAAGCATATCCCACTGATGAAACTGAAATGTTGCACAGACTTTATTTTCAATATTTTATGAGAACCTTTAAAAGAATATTGGCGACTAGCAATAGTTTACGACACATCGTATATTGAAAGTTATTTATTGTACTGCGCTTCTACTATATTAAATAAACCCAAACCTACCCATCCCACATGGCAAGTGATACGCAAGTACGGGCGTGCACTGTTTACCAGGAAGCAGCGAGGTCGGACGAGTGGGGGTATCTATCGGATATATATATATAGGGGAGACCGGGGCAAAATGGTATAGCGGGGCAAAACGGTACCGGGGCAAAACGGCACTGGGGCATAATGGGATCGGGGCATAATGGGATAGCAAAAGATGAAGTTTCTTGGTGCTTGATTTGGGGCAAAATGGGATAGGGGCAAAATGGGACAGAGAGGAGTGGAATATCAAATTGGGGCAAAATGGAATCGGGGCAAAATGGGACACACAAAAATGAAGTGTCGCAGCCCGCTGAATTTGGGGCAAAATGGGATGACAGGAAAATTCATGCTTCGGCTCTATGAAAGAGCTGTTGAAACATAATCTAATCTAAATGGTGCTTGTGGTTCGTTTCAGTCCACATATACGCAGATAATACGGACTGACCGATATATTTGTCGACACATATCCGTCGATTTCATGGGGTCCTTTCATCCGTCCTTTTCTGCGGGGGCTTATATTCGAAATCCAAGGAATCCTGGATTCGTTGTAATTCATGCGAGAAATGGGCCCACTATTCATGTGCCCATGCTGACGATAACTTAATCGAGTACGTTTGCGACAATTGTGCCGATAAAAATTAGCTTAGTTAAACAAGCAATAAAAATTAAATATTGCCACCGTTAAATTATAGTATCGTAAGTAGAGTGTGACCCAAATATCGTGTAACATTCATTAAAACCTGTTTTCACTCATTTATTACCCCTCGTTTTTTACCCCTGCATTTCTTTCGTTTCTGCATCGAATTATTCCACTGTCCCATTTAGCCCCGATCCCGTTTTGCCCCAACCGCCTCTTTCTGAGGAGCCTGATTTTCTCCGGCCCATTTTGCCCCAGTCCCGTTTTGCCCCAATGAAGTATTTTCCAGCAGTGTTGATTTTCACTATTCCATTTTGCCCCAAACCCGTTTTGCCTCGGTCCCATTTTTCCCCGGTCCCATTATGCCCCGCTATACCATTTTGCCCCGGTCTCCCCTACTCCTATGGCGTGAAACAATAAACTTAAAATGCGATATATCGAAAACTATGGCTAGTCGTCAAAAATCCGTTAAAGGTTTCTCTTAGGATAATCTGAGTAATGAGAGGAAGTTCGGTGCAAAATTTCAGCTCGATCAGAGGAATATACTTTTCGGAACTTCACCCAAAACGAGCGAGTTATTTTCACAGCCTAAATGGATAAAAAAATTGTCGGTAAACTTTAATGTCACGAAGAAAATTATCGGCATAAAAGTAAGGAACGAACAAACGATGGTGTCTGTAAGTTTTAGGATGGCTAAGTGGGTAGGGCGCTCAACACTAGAACGAAAGACGTAGGTTCGATCCCGATGATAGGTAAAAACTTGAACAATGCAGAGAGCGTTTTTAATGCAATTAATATATGTACAAGGACATAAATAAAGCATAAGAAAATAAAACAGATACTACTAGAGTTTTATATTCATAATTTGTAAATTTTTTGTTTTTCATTTCCGGCAGAAGATCCAGCAGCCGTTGCTGGGCCAATATGGGCGTATGATATTTGGCCAAGTCGTAGCAGCCATTCATGGTTTACCATTAACAACCATGCATGGTGCGGATCTGGCCCGTTTACATAGCCATTACCGCACCATCGTTTTTTCTCTGGCAACCAGTCGTGGGCTATTACTGTGCCGATTGTAAAATCCTATTTGGGGTAGAAGACCTACACTATGCGCCTGGTATCGATGATACCATGTAAGTTGACAAGTTTCTTGATTTATTCATTCCCAAATTTTCAAACGTGTTTTTCTCAAAAACCACATTTTTCAAATCGGTAGCCAAAATTTCTCGAAAACCAATAAACCGATTGCCTTGAGGTTTCTTGTGGTTATTCTATACACCATTATCTAGTACTTGTCATAGGATTTTTTTTCCGTTACTTACAAGGAACATCCCTCAGATGTCCGCCTCCGATTTTGTTGAAACTCATATATGTGATAGAGCATCGGAAACTTTGAGTCACGTATTTTTTTTTATCGGCGGAAAAACGGATTTAAGGGGGGAAACCGCCCCTCAAAGAAAGGCGCGTCGAGAGGTGATTTTGCAGTTTCACCCAGAAGCAATCCACCGATCTGAACGAAACAAAAACGAAAATTCTTCTAATGAAAAGTGATGAAAAATTCACTATGAAAATGTTAAGAAAAAATTCAATTAAGGGGTAAACCACCCCTCAATTTGCCTTTTCTTCACCCCACACTTAAGAGGGTTGTATGCAAATTAATAAAACAGGTATCATTTTGAAGGGCAATTAAAATTCAAGTTGACGGGTTTTTGCGTTTTGGCGGCATAGCAAATTTAAGGGGGTAAACCACCCCTAACATAAATTTATTTATCATGGTTGTTTTTTTCTGTGCTTAAAGTATATCCGCTGATTTTGAATATTTCTATAAGCTACAATTTAATGTTTTATCATATTTCAAAATTATTACATTCGTCTTAAGGGGTAACTACCCCTTTGAAGAGAAACATCATTGAAGTATCCGCTTTCGATTTCGTTGAAACTCATATATGTGGTAAAGCATTGCAAACTATTAAATATGTTTTTTTTGTATCGGCAGAAAAACGGTGTTAGGGGATGAAATCACCCCTCAAAGTTTGTCCCACAAGCAGTCCACCAATCTGAATGAAACAAAATCGAAAATTCCTCTAATATTAAGCGATGAAAAATCCACTACAAGAGTGTTGATTAGAAATATAATTAAGGGGTAAATCACCCTTCCCGTTTTTCACCCCACGCTTTCAAGGGGTAAATCACCCTTCCCGTTTTTCACCCCAAGAGGGTTGTATGAAAATTAATAAAACAGGTGTCATTTTGAAGGAGAATCAAAATTCAAGTTGACGCGTTGTTGCGTTTCAGCGGGACATCAAATTTAAGGGGGTAAACCACCCCTAACATAAATTTGTTCATTTCCATTCATTTAAAAAATCAGAAGATTTTGAAAATCCTGTTATCTTTGGTTTGGTGAATCGAACACACATTGTGAAATACCCGGCTGCAATAATTTGGCCATTATCAAATGTGCATGGTGCAAAAAGTCGTTGTGTTTAAAGCATTTTTTGACGATTATCATTATTGCAGGAATTCCGAGCCATGATTGTTGATGGTTGATAGTTGATAGACTAGAAAAAAAAGTATATATCACAAGAAAATGATTTGACGGCATATGACTGCGATACTTTTCACAAGTACTATTAATTAAATCAGCTGATATGATTCCCAAATGAAATTATATTAAAATATATTAAAAAAAATTTCGCTAGCCTACTGTTAAACCCTCAGTTTCATTAATATGTTTAATTAAATAAACGGTAAAATAATAAAAATATACATCCTCCACAAAACTACGTCGCTGGCTAAATTATCGAACTGAGCCTTACAAATTATTCTGGAAATTATTAGAATTAATGATATATTAGGAGTGCATAATTATTCCTATGGAGATGCTCAATGGACGTGCATATTAAAATCGGAAGCGTTTCGACACGAAAATATGAGTCTTATGAGTAAAGGGTAGCCCCACGTCCCCAATCCCAAAGTACCGCTCATAAAGCTCAAAACGAATATGCGGCACACACACAAACATAAAATTAATATTACCGATTAAATGAAAACAGTTTAAACGAAATTCGTGAAACCTTTCGCGAAACTTCAAACGAAAAGCAATTAGAGGGGGTAGTTTACCTTTGAAGTGCAAAAATTTAAAAACGTAATAATTTTAAAACGCGGGAGAATATTTTGAAACCGCGGATACATGTTAAACACAGAAAACACGACGGTGATGAACAAGTTTATGTTAGGGGTGGTTTACCCCCATAAATTTACTGTCCCGCTGAAACCCAAAAACGCGTCAACTTGAATATTGATTCCCCTTCAAAATGATACCTGTTTTATTAATTTTCACACAATCCTCTTAAGCGTGGGGTGAAAAACGGCAAATGGAGCACCCCTCCATTTACCCCTTAATTATATTTCTAATCAACACTCTTGTAGTGGATTTTTCATCGCTTAATATTAGAGGAATTCTCGATTTTGTTTCATTCAGATTGGTGGACTGCTTGTGGGAGAAACTTTGAGGGGTGGTTTCATCCCCTAACACCGTTTTTCTGCCGATACAAAAAAAACATGTTTAATAATTTGCAATGCTTTACCAAATATATGAGTTTCAACGAAATCGAAAGCGGATACTTCAATGATGTTTCTCGTCAGAGGGGTAGTTACCCCTTAAGACGCCTTAAGACCTCTTAAGATAATTTTGAAATATGATAGAACATGTAGCTTATAGAAATATCTAAAATCAGCGGATATACTTTAAACACAGAAAAAACGACCATGATAAATAAATTTATGTTAGGGGTGGTTTACCCCCTTAAATTTGCTATGCCGCCAAAACGTAAAACCTGTCAACTTGAATTTTAATTGTCCTTCAAAATGATAGCTGTTTTATTAATTTGCATACAACCCTCTTAAGCGTGGGGTGAAGAAAAGGCAAATTGAGGGGTGGTTTACCCCCTAATTGAATTTTTTTCTTAACATTGTCATAGTGGATTTTTTATCGCTTTTCATTAGAAGAATTTTCGTTTTTGTTTCGTTCAGATCGGTGGATTGCTTCTGGGTGAAACTGCAAAATCACCCCTCGACGCGCCTTTCTTTGAGGGGCGGTTTCCCCCCTTAAATCCGTTTTTCCGCCGATAAAAAAAATACGCGTCTCAAAGTTTTCGATGCTCTATCACATATATGAGTTTCAACAAAATCGGAGGCGGACACCTGAGGGATGTTCCTTGTTAGTTTTTGTTTTATAGGCAAAATAATAGCTAATTTTTGGCCCCAAAATCACTATTTATGTTCAAACGTCCACCATTTTGTCATAAATCGATATTTTCAAAATCGGCTATGACAAATAATAGATTATAGTATCTAATTTAATAATCTTTTTGGTTTTTTTTTTCAGATGATTTTTGAAGAAACGCCAGTGGGTACCGCAGATTTTTGACGACGCACCAAGGATCATACAATATCCTTGTGTATTTTTGATATTTTCAAATGAAGAAAATTAAACATATTTTTGAATGTATATACTTTTAGATAATTGAAACCCCAATCCAAAGCTTCAAATAGTTTTCCTTGAAAAAAATCACAAAAATGACCTTTTTCCGGCTCCTAGGTGTATATCTCCCCTTAAGAAAAAATGCGTTTCATCGTCCCCAACCGTTTCCCAGAAAAAATCGGCTTTCAGCCATTTTTTCCGGCCCTTTAGGTATGTGTAGCCCCTTAAAGGAAAAAAAACGAACAAAAATGAACGTGACTTTATTTATTTATTATCGTGTGTGATAAATAATAGATCGTTGATATCATGATCCGGAGCCGCGAAATTTTGACACGTGCGAGATCATAAATTTCTCACCATTGACGATGTTTATTTTTTTTCCCCGTCGGATAATTGTGAAGAAGACACAAAAATGCGCGAGTGGCTCTCGTTCCACCAAAACTGTAATTCCGAAAGCCATTGGATAGTCGAATGGGATACAAAAAAGGGGAGATGATTCTCGTAGCTCGAAAAAAAATCTATATATTCAGAAAAGTGAATTCGAAACATTGTACTTCGAGGACCGCTCTTGCAACGGTCAATTGCCCCTGTACTCAACCTTACGTAAACGCCCGTGTCCTCAAAATGACGTTTGGATAAATGCATGTATATCAATGTACAGGTGATTGCTGGGACCGTCATGTCCTGAATAATCAACGATTCGTTTGGAACAATTTCAAGGACCGTCCTGGAAACAGCCAGTTGTGCTGTTTTGAGGCTGATAACCAACGTTATATAGATACGTCGGGTTCTAGTGTCCATTTTCTGTCTATAGAACCTTTGCAATCGGCTGGGAGCGTTGCGTAGGTGTTGATTACAGTCGGGCTTGTTTCGAGGGTTCGTGGACGCTCTGCGATATCGTGTCGAAGTAACGTGAAACGAGAAATCGCTGTGCCACCAAATCCCCGCGAACGAACGAAAAGCACGATTGTCGAAGCTTCTCCCTCGCGAGTTCGAGAGTTTCTACACCCCTCAGCGGGGTTTGAGCCAAACAATATGGATGAACCGTGATAGAGAGAGAGAGAGAGAGAGAGAGAGAGAGAGGGGGAGAGAGAGAGAGAGACGCTTCCACCCAGCGAGGGTTACAGTGTCCTCCCGTGGACGTCCAATGATGCGCCGGAAATACGCGATTCCTCGACCAACACCCGACGACGATGATGGAAACGATGAGGACTGCGAGGCTAAATATACCGCGTGACACACACAATTCACCGTTAATAATCGTCACTACGGCGGCAAACACACGCTCCAGGGATCACCATCTGGAAATAATAACAACAACAAGTACAGCAAGGATGAGCGACGTGTGTGCTTTCCGTGTGCTCTCTCTAATCTCAGCCTGAGGGAAGATCACGCACTTTTTCGTCACACAAAGCTGGAAAAAGAGCGAGAGGGAGGAAAAAGCCACCCCCATATTTAATCGTCCGACCGCGTTTCGAAATCGAATCATCCGTCCGCAGTCGACGGCGAAAAAAAAACAATCTTTCGTGATCCAGAACAAATCCAACGAAAAGCAACACACCCATTTTGGGATAGCAAGATTCCAATCAACCGTCCGAGATCCGGAAAGCCAAACTCATTTTGGATTCGTTTGAATTCACGGAAGGACACCATTGGTACGATGATCGAATCAATCGTGCAATCCTTTGGGTTTTTCGCCCAATCGAGGCCAAACTTTTAAAGAAGGGTTTGGGTTTGTTTTCGGTAACGCAAGCTCTTTGAGAAGGACTTGGATGCAACTACCCAAACCCAAACAACATCAATATTACTTGATTCTAGATGAGATTGCACCCCCTCGCAGAAAAAATCAACAGTGCGAAAACGACGGGTCAGAGAAGGGTAGAGAACACGATGATCAATACGACGCTAGTCCGAAGGCACGACGAAACTTCAAAACCCGCGCCGTGCAAAAAAAACTCGTTGAGAGGGGAAGCTGTTGGACATCAGGATGGAAAGTATCTTCGATGAGAGGAGGTGCTGGGGGTTGCTCCCGTTTGCTACTCTGTTCGTCGAAGGAACATGCGTACCCGCTGTCAACCCTTGAGCAATTTCAAATGTAAATTAAAGTATTGGCCCAGTTGGGGTCTGAGCGAACCGGAGGGTTGGAATAAAAAAGAGAGAGAGAGAGAGAAAGAGAGAGAGAGGGAGAGAGAAAAGAAAGGGAAAAAAGCGGAGCCGAGGCGCCTCTGGTACATTTGCATATTAAGTGGCCACGACCCAATAACACCCTCGTACCTCCGAGAGCCTACCCTCGAAACCCCCGCCCCTCAACTTCAAGTTTCACGAGCACTTCTCAACCCAACCGACACAACAGAGGCTGCTGAATTCCTTCTCTCTATACACGTATACCTAAGGGTTGCTGATGATGCTGGAAAACTCCTTCCTCAAGCCTTTTTGCCACTCGTGCAGCGTCCGTTTTCACCCGGGTCGTGAAAATAAGACCGAAAATGACGCACGTCTAGGGCAGTGCACCCCCCGGCGAATCCCGACCAGTAACAACGATCAAGGATATAGCCGCTAACTGAATAAATCATAGCGCGACCACTGGACGAGACCCTATTTGAAGATTGCCCCGAGGTTTAATCGCTCCGATCACCCCATTCTGACTCGAATTGGATTGCAACTGCCAGCAAGATATGCTCGAATGAGAATGGTCAAGCGGTGAAGCCTTGATGAGAGTCTAGCAGACTCGCAAGCCTTTTTGTTGACTTTTCGAAAGATATTCTTTTGTTTATCCGTCTAGCAGATGTTCGGTATGAAGTATGGGCGCTTCGTCAAGTTGAAAAATGGCGAGGCTACTAGTGGTCTCAGAGGAAAGTTGGCTCATCGAGGTGTCTAGAAAGCTCTCATCATTTAGTGGCATCAGAGGAAAGTTGGATCATCGAGGTGTCTAGAATGTTGGCTCATCTAGGAGCTAGAAAGCGCTCTTATCTTTGCACGATGATCCTTCTAGATCGCGGTGAGATGGAGGAACATTGGTACTGGGGTAGAGTAGAAGGCGACTCGGTACCAGGTTCGCAGAATAGCTCAGTGAATCTCAAGCTCTTCGGGAGGCAGGAAAAAGGGATTTTCGATGAATCGGACTGACAACGAAATCTTAGATTTTGGGCGGAACATTGTAGGCGACTTCTAACAAGTAGTTCAGCTTTGAGGATCCAACGGGGAGTTCTTCCTGGTCCGTTCTCATAAATCTTGAATCTCGCTACCGTCACCAAAATTCCTTTGATCCGGGTGATATCCCGGACACGGGAATACGAGTTTCGGGGTATCGCGCTTCTCTTTTGTGCGTTAGGTAAATCCGGATTTAACATGAATTCCCAGCTGTGAAAAACTCCTTATATACCTCGGAGCCCCGACTCGGAGTTCGTTCAGGAATTCTTTTGACTCGAATATGTTTCTTCATGTTCGGAGAGGGGCGGAGAGAAGAGGAGTGGAAGACTTGGAGTGTCAGATGGACGTCACTGTCGTCAAGTTGTTCCGATGGCTTATCATGAAGCTGCCAATTGGTGAACATCCACTTTGGCGTTGCACTGTCAACGAACGATCACTGTCCAATGACCTTGGCATGGCACTGCTAACCGGCATCCGTTGTCCTATGGGTTTGACATGTCACTACCAACCACTGGCAAATACTGCCCAATGACTTTGGCGTGACAGCAACATCATAGGACTTTGGTGGCGGCTGAAATAAACCCAACAAACCCAATTGGCAACCACTGTGAAAGAGTTCGGGGAAGGAACGCGTCATGAATCGAAGACGAGGTGAGGATCCGGTGAAATTCCGATCCTTTCGCAGATGCAGGCGGAAGTCATTCACGCGGACAATGCTTTCAGCTTGCGGATGTCTGTTGCGTGTGCGCGAGAATCGTCGACGCAGCCCGCCCAACCATTCGAAGGGCATACACTCGATGAGGCATGGGACAAGCTAGACGACGAGGACGAGGACACCAGACGGTTCGATATTAAAATACTTCAGCATATTTTCCGGGTGTACGTACCGAGGAGCTCCCAAAAGCTCGGAACGTCTCTTTCAAAAGAGCCCGGGAGATCTTCGTATACCCGATTCCTGTCCCCGTTCACCCTCAACCCCCGGCCGACCGTTTGATTCCAAGTTCCTAACGGCGTTTCCCGTTATTCCTGGAATTCCCACGGTGATCTTGGGTGACCAAGCCTCTGTACGAGCTCTCTCTGCTAGGATCATCGGCCATGGTATATACCGTCGATGCTTCACCTTTGAAATGGATACGATAATCTCAAGTATACGCGTTCCATTTTTCTTTACTGTCCAAGCAGAATCTCGCGATGATCGAACCCGATTATCAAAGCGTCGCAGTTTTGCCGCATAAGTATTTGGCTTTGTCATTGACTACGTGCCAAAGAACACGGATTAGTCTGGCACGAAATGGATAGTCTCGTAATCCATGAGTCTCGCTGTTATTTATTCATCTGTCTGAAGTGCGATTGTACAAATTTCGTCAACTTTCCAAGTCATAATGTACTTCATGAGGATTTCTAATATACCCAAACAAACTTCAACAGAATTCCTAACTTTTTTCACTTATCTTGGTCAAGCGATTCTCAATGGAGGCTTCAACAATACCTTAACCAAACCAACTAAAACAAATGTGCTAACTTTACCTACCACATGGAGGTTGAATGGTTTTTCAATAAGGGATTTTTAAAAATCCAAACAAAACTCATGGTGGACCAACTGTGCTTAGTGAGGGTTTAAAAAGTGTCCAAACAAATTTGCTTACTTTTCCAACCACCCTTACCACCTCACGGTGGTTCAACGGTTTTTCAATGAGGGCTTCAGAAACACCCAAATAAACCCAAACAAATTTCCTTACTTTGCCTACCTCATGATGCACCAACGATTCTCAACAAGACATTCAAAAACCGAAACAAATTTTCTAACTTTTTATAATCTAACTCATGGTGATCTAACGGTTCTCAACGAAGGGTTCAAAAATACCAAAACAAACCCAAACAAATTCCCTAATATTGCCTACCTCATGGTGGTCCAACCGTTTTCAATGAGGGCTTAAAAAATACCGAAACAAATTTCCTAACTTTTCCTAGTACATGATGGTCCAATGATTCTGAGGCATTGAAGTCGAATAATGAAACCTCCTCGAAAATTCGCGTAAAAAGTTTACGAACGAAAGTTATTCGCATTGTTCTAGACGTACACGTTCCTCTCTTGTCTTCATTGTTACCAATATTCACCTATCACCTCATCTACCGATGCATTTCAATCTTTCATCCCTCCAGCAAAAAATACAAGCTCAAAAAAGCAACAATCAAAATGATTCTAGCACCATGTATTTCCGAATAAAATATAAATCCGTACACCCGACAGTAATACGGTAACGAGCCACTCGTGTTCCCACCAAACAATGCCTGGCACTCCGACAAAAGAAATAAAATTAATAGGATTCTAGTTTCGCATCGGATTGAATGGAATTTACTCGTGAAAAAAGTGAAAAAATATGATGCAGTGGAATAATAATAATATTAATAATAATAATAATCATGGAAATATTTTATTTTATAAAGCAAAAATCAATAACTCTTCATCATTGCAAGGGAGAAAAAACTACGTTTTACGAATACATGTTTCCAAACCATCATAATTTTCCGATAAATTTGCATAGATTTCAAAATTAACCGTTTACGATCCGGATTATTCGAACGTCAAAGGACGCTATGATATGGTATATTTCGAATAATTTTTCCACGAGCTTCAACACATCGGAATCGACAGACAAACTTTCGTAGTCGGAATTAATTTCAACCTTTGATCGGCAGGTTTGAAAAATTCGTCGAAAAATTGTTACGCTTTGGGCGCGCTGTTCAGTTTTTTTCTTTCCATCGTGCTGAAGTATCTCACGCGAGTCCGCTTCACTGAACTAACTGGGATTCGCGACGGTCGTCAAAAGTAGTCGCTGTATAATGAGTACGGAGCCTGTATAAGTTGAATTTTTGGCTTGTACGAGCAGGGTGAGGATGTATAGTTATAGCCCCGAGGGACAGGGGTGAAGAAATTCTCATTTCTACAGATATAGCATCGACTTTTTTTTCTTATTTATTCCCCTTATGTCCCCATTCTCCCGGTCGTACATTTTTCTTACTTCGCTTTCAGGAGAATCTTCCTTCACACTTGGCGACAGCTCTTTGCCCTCCCACGCCCTTTCTCCGCTCCTCCGATCCCCTCACTGTGTGTGTGTGTGTGTGTGTGTGTGTGAGAGAGAGAGAGAGAGAGAAAAGCTCCTTTCTCGCCAACATCGATATACTTCTATCGCTATCTCTCTTTTTTCCTTTTTGATCATCACCCTGATGCCCTCCCCGAGGTCCTCTTCTCTCTCTCTCTCTCTCTTTCTCTTTCTCTCTCTCTTGCTCTCTCTGTCTCTCTCTCTCTCTCTCTCTCTCTCTCTCTCTCTCTCTCTCTCTCTCTCTCTCTCTCTCTCTTCCTTTCCGACCCGATACTCCGACCAATACATTCCACATCACCAACTCCAGTCGTCATCTTGGATGAAATACAGAGAGAGAGAGAGAGAGAGAGAGAGGCTATTATAGGTGTCGAGAGGTTGGGAACGATCTGCCTTGATCGGAGATGATTTGCTCGGTGACGAGAATATAACGAAGCTCAGTTCCGCCCGAATAATTGGAGTTCGATCTCACAGGTGCCACTTTTTCTTTTTCCAGTAGCGCCACTTCGTGCTACTTTCAACCCTCATCCCTCGATCTGTATCCTCCAACGCCTTTCCTCTGTCCCCCCCTCTCGCTCGCAATCTTTTTCTCTCCGGTGCTACCCCTCGGGATAAGTGAGACTCTTTTGCCTCGAAGTATGACTTGATTGCATCGAATATGTAAATGTATATAAGTATGTACAGGCGGTATCTTGTTCCCTCCGTAGTTTCCTTCCTTCAGGCGGAACTTCAAAGAGGCGAAAATCCTCTGTCACCAGACGCGCCCTCTCTCTAATTGGAAATGCAACGAACGTCACGCAGAAATCCTAGACGTGGCAAATTTTTTAATCGTCCCTTATCATAACCGATAACTCAATGCGCTCAACTACGGATCCGACTTTATTATTAAGCTTTGTAATAAAAGTACCCAGCGATGTATCCACGTAATCAATTCATATATGTATGCACGATTTTTGCACAGGAATTAATTTTTTATATATTTGTTTCTACGATATAGATACATCTTTATTTTGTTTTTTTTTTATCTTTTGATTTTTAATTTTTCGTCTTTTTTTATGATTTATGTGAAATGTTTTTTTTAAAAGTATATTCAATTATTTCGTCCGAATCATAAATCTACGTATTAAAAGTACTCTCGCAAATAATCAAAATGTTTTCCTTTTTTCAAATGAATTTTCATGCTTCGTTATTTTTAATTATGATACTTTGTTTGAAGAATATTAAGAACGCAAATCTCTCGTCTCGTGTAATTGAGAACATTTGAGTGATTAAAAACCTTCTGGATTGCTGGAGACGCGATTTTTTTTACGTTTTTTACGTTCTCACAATAAACTATGGCAATTAAAAATGATGAATCATAAAAATTTCCATGAAAAAAAATTTCAAACTGTAATTGTAGGAAAATGTTTACTTATATTCGGGGGCTTAAAAAATACGAAATAAAAAAACAACTACGTACAACGAAAGCTACTGTAACTTGTGCTTTTTTCCATTAAAAATCGGACAATTATAGCTAGAGTTATGATTCCGGGGAGGTCGAGGAAAATCGTTTCGAGAAAAGCGCGATTGAAAATTTTAATATAAGTAAATCGTTGCTCCCTGCTCTCACTGAATCATCTGTAACTTCGGCAATTTTCAATATTTTAAGTCGACATTTTTTCATATGGTTTTGTACTTTGAGAAAATGCGAAAAAAAATCGATTTTTTTACTCGTCACAGTGGTTCCGTCTTAATGTCAATGAATGTATTAATATTTTACACAAACAATCGCTGATATCAATAAATTCATATGAAATATTAATATATCAAATAATCCCAAACAAATATTTATCGTGAGCATGTTGGACGTATGTGTATCTGTGTATGTACAATCCAATAATTTTTGACATATCGGTTCCTATCGAAATAATATCGCGTAAAATACGGATCGAAAATTAATACGCGGTAAAAGTGCGAGTCATAGATCACGGTACAAGCACATTAGGCGTCAGAGGTATATGTACAGAAAGATAATCTCGATTAATCGCAGGAATTTTCGATACCGCAAACAGCAATGACGGTGAACAACGAGAGGGTGGGGGTTGTCATGCTTGATATACGCAACCGCGATCTGGCAAACAAGGAATTTCTAGCAAGTCAATAATACACGAGAAGAGAACTCTGTCGCCGATAGGTATCTACGATACGATTGTATCTATAGAGATCGGATTGTTGGCTCGATACGACGATGGCGGCGAGGTTAACAGCGAGATGACTGGTAAGCCCCTCGGCGCTTTCCCGATTATCCCCGGGTTAAGCCGCGCTCCGTAAGGCACCTGTACATCGACGTACCCCCTGCCCCCTCGCACTGCCACCTCTCGGCCAGTTCCATACGATTGAGAATCTCACTGACGTTATTCGACTCGACGGAGCTTCCGGTTTCAACTCTGATGATAGACACATCGCTACAGGCTGTTTGGCCAGGATACGAGAGGGAGGGAGGGGGAGGGGAGAGAGAGAGAGAGAGAGAGATAGCTCACGTATACACTACTACTGTCCCTTTATCCAAAGGTCCAAGTTTGATCAAATTTTCTCGCACCGAACTTCGAACCAACATATATAGATACGAGTATGTGTGTAAAATAATAGGGAGTTTGTATCCATTGTTCGATTGCGCCCGTCAAATATAGTATACCAAATTGGAGCGCAAAACCCTTAAGAGCCCTTGCAATTTCGGCTTGTCGCTCCCCGTGTCACAATGCCCCCCACCCGCGTCGCTGATCGTTTTCCCATCACGCTACTAATTCTTGTAATCTTTCGATCTAAAAATCCGAAACAACGTTCAAATCGGAGTATTCTCGGTGATTTTGGTAAAAATTAATTGCGATCGTTGGAAAATATTTTTTTATTTTGGGGGAAAAAGCTAATGAAAAATAGTACGAAAGGAGGCGCATTGGAGACGCGGATCGATGAAAAAGTCATCGCTCACCGCGCAAGAGTGCTTAAAAGAAAGAGGAAGAGTGCAATGCCACGGTGGCGATTGATCGTTCGTGGTTTCTTTTTTCTTTTTTTTTTTTTTCGCAAGACCGGCTGTCGAGCCTGCTGCCTCGAACGCATGCACACGAAAAGCTCACTGAGGTTGTACGAGTTTGCGCGACAAGCTCCGACGAAACTTTTAAAATAAGTAACGAAGCAATCCATCTACTCATCTTCGAGTAATTAAAACTTATAATTCGCATCGGGCGCCTTTTCCTTCTGCCTCGTAACTCTGCACCCTCCTCCCCCCAACCCCACCGGGGATCTCAACCGCACGGTCCTCTCTCATTTTTATTGCCGATTTTTCTTCCTCTTTTACGTTTTTTTTTCGGTTTGGAACGGACTTTCTCAAATTTCGAGCGATTTTGAGTGGAAACGCCAAAATTGACACTTTCAATCGCGCTCGCGATTTCTTTTTTGCGGACGGGAACAAGGGCGAGGTGAGAACAAAAGGAAGAGGATAGGGGGCGCGGAAGAGCGTTTGTGTGCAATGGGGCGAGGGGAAGGGGGGGATAACGAGATTAGTTGCAGGACTGTATCGAATATCGCCTAATTGCCTGGGCAATTAGGTTAACACCAAACTTTTGGATTAATCCGCGTGAACGTGCGCGCGCGAGCGTGCGCGTTAGGTCGCGGTCGTGATGGTCGCTCGCAAACAATTTGCCATCGTATAGCGCGCGGTGTGCCAGGTTGGATCTCGCATAGAAGCTGATAAAACACTTTGCGGCTTTCCCGACCTCCGCACACCCCCGACACACCTTCTCGACCCTCTTTCCTCGTCGACCTCTAATTAATCTCACTCTCTCTCTCTCTCTCTCTCTCTCTCTCTCTCTCTCTCTCTCTCTCTCTCTCTTTCTCTCTCTCTCTCTCTCTCTCTCTCTCTCTCTCTCTCTCTCTCTCTCTCTCTCTCTCTCACACACACACACACACACACACACACACACACACACACACACACACACACACACACAACCACACACGGAGCATTTTCCTCTGGGTATGCTCGCTCCAATGTCCAACGAGTAGACCACACGAGATTTCAATTTTTCAATTTTTTTTTCTTTTCGTTTTTTTTTTTTCGCCCACCGATTATTTATGGTTTTTGAGTTTCAGAAAGTAAGTTTGAGGAAACGTAATATATACGTGGGTGATTTATCACTCCTATTTGGAAAATCGCAAAAATAACAATATCCCTCATTTTTTTACCCAATCGGCGAAAGTGAGTTTTTGAATTTTAATATGGACTAATATGTACGGGGGACAATCACGAGGTAGCCTGTGCTCTTTAAAGGTCTGGCGCGAAGATTTTACGACCTAGAAAAATATATTGGTTTTTTAAGTCCTTTGCGAAAAAACATATAGCGTATTTTTATAACGAGTAGTATTCGCCAGAAAAAAATAGAGCATTCTGGTGAACAATGAAAATGCCGGTTTGAGTGGATGAGAAAGAAGATAATTAAATTTCGAATACAAAACACGAAATGCTCCCGAAAAAACTTTTTGAAATGGAATTTAATTCCAAACTTCCCCTTAAAAATGCATCTTGGATCATTTTTTCCTCACCTGCGGGATGTACAAAAAATGTTTTCAAGAGTCTTTCGTATTCGAAATTCAATTATCTTCATCTTTATCCTAAAATTCAGCATTTTGGAAAAAACAACAAAATTCCATTTTGAGTTCAGCAGAACGAAGATAATGAAATTCCGAATATGAAATCCTGCAAAAAAAAATTTCATTTAAATCGAATTTCATTCCAATTGTCCACTTTAAAATGCAACTTTGAACATTCTTTTTCTCGACTACGGGATACCCCAAAAATGTTTTTCAATAGTGTTCCGTATTCAGCATTTAATTATCTTCATTCTGCTGAACTCAAAATGGAATTTTGATTTTTTTCAAGACTTCCTATGTTTGTGGCAAATATTACTCCTAAAAAAAATACGCTTTAATTTTTTCGGATATGTCTTGAAAAACCATCAATAATTGTTTTTCCTCGATCGCGAAATCTCCGCAGACGACTCTTAAAAATGAAATTACTCTCTTCTGATCTTCTGATCTTCTTCTCTTGAGGTCTGAGCGGTCATCCAACTGACGACTGGCCAACGCTACTTAACACGTGGGTAATTCTTAATTTTTAATCAGAAACGGGTTTAACGAAGGTAAATATATTAACCGGGCGATAACGGAGAAGCGTAACCGATGCTGAAATTCGAGATTAGAGAAGCAAGATTGAGGACGCGAGCGCCGCTCTGTATAATTGAGATAAAGAAGTGATAACGTGGTAATCGCGGAGATCGAGACCGTGGGCTAAGGAGAGAGTCAGGATTCCCAGCGGACCTCTCTCTCTCTCGTTCTCTCTCTCCCTCTCCCTCGCCCTGCTCCCTTTATATATATATATATATATATATATATATATATATATATATGTATATATATATATCTTTCCTTCCTCTCTATAAATATCCATCTATCTATCTATGTCTTTTTCTCACCCCATCTTTCGACGATCCGAGTTATTCGATTTAATATTCATGAAGAAATCACTCTTCGCCCTGTTCACCTCATCCCGAGGGTCGATGGAACACCTATACATGTATATACTCTCGACACCTATGTTAAACATCCGTCTCAAATGCATCGTCGAAGTCTACGTAACTTTTCATTTATTTGATATATGTTATTTTTCTATTTTATTTTCTATTATATTTACTTTATTTTATTTGTTTCGGTTTAATTGGGTTTGTTTGGACAATTTTCCGGTGGCACAATTTTCAGCTCTATTTTTTCCTTTTTCTCACCAGCCAATTAGCTTTGGTAAAAAAAAAATTGTCGCCGAAGCTTCGAGCGTTCAAAAAAATTTTGGAGGTCGCTCAAAAGCTTCGAAATGTCCAATTTTCGCAATTTTTTTTACTCTTCACACTCATCACGTTGACGCTTTGTAAAATTTTCAAAACAATAACCCTTTTTTCTTTGGAAACAGATTTTCCAAATTCACCTCACACTTCTGACCCAAGAATTATAATTTTTGTTATTATAAAATAATTCTTTACAGCTGTTGTCCGTAAACAAAATTACAGGTCGTTTTATTGGGTTAGAAGGATGAGGTAAATTTGAAAAATCAGTTTTTAAAGAAAAAAAAAACATTAATTGTTTTGAACATTTTACAAAGCATCAAATTTATGAGTGAGAAGAGTAAAAAAAATGCGAAAATTGCAAATTTCGAAGTTCTTGAGAGACCACTAAATATTCATTGGCCGGCTAGAGCTTTCACGAGGTCATTTTTAAAGATATAAAGCGTAAAATTCGTGGCTGAGAAGGGGACGAAAAAAATCGATTTTACAATGAAAATTTGAATTTTTGGGTGGCTCGAGCGACCTCTAAATATTTTTTGACAAGTCGCAGCTTTCGCGACAATTTTTTTTCTTTCAAGAAGATAATTGGACGGCAAGGAAGAGAAAAAAAGCTCAAAATTGGATTACCCTGATATATATATATATATATATAGGCTTATGTTATTTTATATTTTGAAATATTAATATTTATTTTATTCTACATATTGTCCGTTATCTTTGATAATAACAATAATAATATTTGATTAATAATCAAAATTACGATACTACCACATGAAATCGGTACACGATTCCGCGACGGCAAAATATTTCGCGCAAGCTCTGACTGCATTGACAACTTTCCACTCGTCCTCAAAGCACGAGTGGACCCCATTCGATGTTCTCAAAGTGCGATCCTTGGAGGATTATTGTACCCAGGAATAGTACAGAGAACCATAGATACGATACGAACTGAAATGTTGCTAGCGCGTGGCAACCTCGCGCGGGCATATCGCTTAGTGGGTACGTAAGAGGCTTAAAGTGTTAAGCCTCGGCGCCTTTAATCGGCATTCGATGCTCCAAAGTCTATGTCCTCTTCCCAAATTTGTATCGCTAGTTCCGCTTCATTACCCTGCTACGCGGCTAAGGATTGCTGCACTCTACCATTGCCTCCGCAAACATTATTACCGATTAATCTCCTCATTAGAGATGCCCGAATAGAAGCGTGCGTATGATGAGATTAACAAATATTTTGTAACAATAATAATAATAATCATCATCATAAATTATGATAACGACGAAAAAATCATTATTTTAACAATGCTGATGACGATGCCGATCATGAACATAAAACAACATTATCCATAACAACAACAATAATGATAATAAAAAACGAAATAATCATCGACAAAGAACGGTTATTTTAAATAATAATTGTTTTTTTTTATTGAATGTAATGATAACTGCATCACTGAATAATACTAAATGATAAATGAACTTGGGAAGTGTATTTCTCGTAGCAATAAAATCGGAAAATAATAATAATCGAGCGGATAGTATTATTATTATTAATTACTGAATGATGATGAATAAACCGAAGGCGTGTTTATTGCTCGGAGCAATGAAATCGGATAATAATAATAATGATCGAGAGATGATAATGTCTATTAATTTTTATATTTATTATTAACTAAATATTATTAACTGAGATCGAGCCGAGCCCACTCGGGTTGGTGAATGTTTTCCAGTGAAAACTGAGGTTTGCCTGGAGCGATGAAATCTATACCAATAATAATAATTATTGTTATTATCATTATATTTATGATTAATAGCAATAATATAAATAATATTTATTATTATTAATAATTATCATTATTAATAATAATGATTACGAACAATGATGGTTATGGATAATGGCCAGGTGGCTCATAGATACCGACACTGGTATAAAATATACAAAAATAACAATGATAATAATGGTGAACGCATTATACAATCTCCGCTCACGCCAATCCTTCCGTATCGTTTTCGAGCTGTCAATTAGTCCGGTTGGACATAAAAAAAAGTATATTCAACATTGTACATATTCCATCCGTATGGCGTGCATTATGCACGGAGCCATTGTTCTCCGATAATTCGCACGAGTGTGTACGAAAAAGTTGTGATCGAAAGTATCGAATAACGTTATCTCCATGATGATCGATCACAGGAAGAGAAGGAGGAGGAGGGGAAAGGGAAGGATAATGACCTGGAAAAATGGACCGCGGATGGAAAACAGCAGTAGAGGTAGGTGTAATGGGCAGACAGAATGGACTTACGGATGGTGCCCGGTTGGTGATGTCGAGGAACAGTCGCGCGGGTGCATCGTCGATGGACCGTAAACGCGTGTCTGGCAGCGACGACGTGCGGTTGCGGACTTTATTCGCACGGGCTTTTACGTTACCACGGTAGGCTGAACATTGTTTTCTGCAACAGGAGGAGAAAATATGGATATAATATCAAGGAAAATATAAACCGGGTATTGTATTCCACTGCACCCTCACAACGGATGATGAGGTATGCGAGTTTTATTTGGGTTTGTGCTTTTGGGGATAGTACGATATCCGGGGCGCCAAGTTTCGACCGTTGATTCTTGATATTTCAGTCAAAATAATGAGAATATAAAGAATAGAAAAATTGCCTTTTCGGCTTTCTTAAGGCGGTATATATATTTATACAGAAAATAAGCAATATTGAGGGATTTTTAAAACTAAGAAATAATTATTTTACAATTATCAAACAGAAATGAAGAAAATTGAAATTTTCGAAAATGGTACAAATTTACAAAAAAAAATCAACATTTCACGCAACATTTCTGTAAAATGTGGATTAAAAAAAGTGGTTTTTTTCTTCAATTTTTCAAAAACAATTCTCGTCAAGTAAAAAGTACCAATATTATCAATATCTCTACCAAGTTTCAACTCAATCGGCTCAATAGTTTTTGAGTAATGCTGCAAAAGTATTTCTTTGTTTGGGTCTGTTTGGGTCTGTTTAGTGGTATCATATAAATGTATCATCATAAGTATTCATATGATTTTCAACATAAATTCCGAGAATAAAATGCTTTATTTATTTATATTCTTTGGTTATTTATAACAATAACAATTGTTCCGTATAATGACTACACCAAATTGCTAAACGATATATTTTACATAAACTTGGAGACTCACAAGTCCGAGGACAGATGAACCATATACATTTAATCCCTCTTCAGACTCCTAGCGATAAAAAGTACCTACTACTTTACTCTCTACCTTGTCCCACCTATAAGTGAGGAAAACATGGTAGTGGTATTTGAAATACATTTTTGGCTTCTGGCAAGGAAAAGTTGCGAAGGGTAAAAATAAGCGACACGTATTTTTTTATATCTACGGTACCCTATTTTTAAGGGGTGAAACGCACCCTCGTAAATAGGGGTGTTTTTCGTTGATAACGTTATCGTTCTCATCTCCAGTGTAAAGTGCACAAAATAAATAACCATTGTTGCGATTTGAAATTTGTTCATATCTCGTACCGTTGCAACGATATCGACGAAAAACGAAAAACACCCCAATTTTCGAGGGTGTGTTTCAACCCTTAAAAATCGGGTTCCGCAGATATAAAAAAAATACCTGTCGCCTATTTTGACAAACTTTTATTGAATGTGGCAAAAAATAGAAAATATTTTTTTTACCAATTCATGTATATGTGACTGAATAAAAGCTTCGGGCGCTCGAAATTTATACATATAATCTTTAATTGACATAAATCCGTTAAAATATCAACTGTATTTAATGTACTGTAAAACAACCTCAGATTTGTTTAATAAAAATCCCGAAACTGAGGATAAACGTGTGACAATAATTTCTCTAATTACTATTGTGCCAAATTAAATACGGTTAATGAAACTAAATTGATCAAATGTATTAAAAATTTGAAAAGTTTAGCGCCACAAGCTGTTCTTTATAGTCACAAATAGGTGACTTGGTAAAAAAATGATTTTATACTTTTTAGTACATTAAATAAAAGCTTGTTTAAAAGAAAATGTTTACATATAAATTCTACATGTAAGAATGTAGTATTTGATCGAAGGAGTTTTTTCCAATGTACACTTCTCATTTGATGCACGAAAAATACTCATTTTTTTCGCAAACATCAAGATTGTCACATTGAACACGTGTAATTCTTTTTTCACTTGATATTTTGGAAATTCCTCCAATCAATCATAGGATAAACTGATATACCAACGAAATCTATTCGATTTTTTTATATTAGATATTTGGTTCAAAAACGCATTGCTCACCGCAATAGAAGTTTTCGTGAAGTGCTTCCCAGCCATTGGCTGCAGTCGGTCGTAATTAAATATTTTTACACAAAAAAAATACAGAACGTTCTTCAGGTGATACTTTTTTAAATAACTAATTTTGGTAGAAATTTATCATCACAATTTTCTTAAAAAATCCCAAAAATGAAGTATTTTCGACTCTTAGAACTCGGCATAATCCGTTAATGGGCATGCATAAGCTTGAGGCCCCATGAACGGTCAATGCTCAATATTTTTTCTGATAAGAGTATTGGAATGATGAGGTCGGGATTCTAGACACAGTTGATCCACAGTCTTGCCATGTTTGAGTTCTTTTTGTTTAATCAGGAAGTATCTAATAACAATGAAGTTATTATTGTTTAAAAAAGTTCCTGGCTATTCGGTCTGAGTGCTTCTGGCAACTATGGTGCTCCGCAATGAAAAATAGAACAATTGTACTTTTAGTGCATATAATAATGGAACTTTCGTACGACCGTATAGTTATATTCAATTTTGAAAATTATGAAAATGGCCAGCAATAGAAAAAATGTTCGATTTCGACTAAAAAAAAACAACTTTGATAATTTGTTATGAAAAAATTGATAAACGTATAAGAATAATCATGCGGTCATACCATAGAAAATGTTATAAATTATGCCCTGTCCGAATTCGAAGTGAATCGGCCAAGTAAATTTTTAGATACGATCTACATCCTTACATAAAAAAAGTTTCGAGAAAAACGCAATAGAAAAATAGGGAAAAAAGTGGGCGATTCTTCGCAAAAATCATCAAAATTCGGTCAATTTTTTTCAATATTCCCAAAATCTTGATTGCAAATGAAAGTTAAGACCCGAGATTGCAAAGCTACACTGCAAATACAAATGTGTTGTTTTTACACACTTTATGTGTGTAAATGGCTGTAGACACATTACACGTTTCAACGTATGAAACATAACGTAAAAATACACTTGCGTGTGTTATTTTTTTACACTCAATTTATACACTCAAAGTGTGCAAGAACAACAGCAGTGCTGTATATACATGGGATGCGTCGGAATAATACATTGAATAACAAAAGCTTTTTATCGTCAACATCTATCCATTTATTAAACTGAACTCAACAGTACTTAATATATTTCTCTGTAGTATGTATGGGAGGTGTCACTGTTTTGCTTGTCTTCGCATAGACTAGATTCTTATACAGCTTCACGATGATGGCCGCTTTTTGCTGTCGGTGATGACATCGGAACAAAAATACGTCGCTAAAGATTCAATGCAGCTAGCGAGGTTTTGGAAAATAGATTCCAGTTTCAAGTTCTTCCACGTGACAAACTAAAAAATGGTCTATAAATGAAACAAAATGTCAAGACCAAATGTGGTGTTGAATTAACCGGTCAATCAATCGATGTCAAATCAACTAATGAGTTTCACGTGATGCCGTAACCAAGGGTATTTTTAAAACATATGATCAATAACTGGCAATTAACACACTTAAACTGCGTTGCTTTTTCCCGTGTTATTTGTGGTCGTGTGTTGCTATCGACGTGTGTAGTTCAGTCCAATGTGTGTAAATATGCGTCTTGTATGTTGATTCTCCACGCTTCATGTGTGTTGGAATAAGCGTGATATTGATGGGGACAGCTACGAAGGTGTGTAATAATTCAATGCGTAAAAATTGCATACTCACGTGTGTAATTTTAACGCGTTACATGTGTAATTGTAACGCATTACGTGTTACCAAATGCATATGTGTGTAGAATCAACATGGCAACGCGTGTCTAGCCTTTATGTTGCGTGAAAAAAAAAACACTTTTTTGCGAATTTTTTTTTATCTATATGGATAGAGTAAATTTATTGAAACCGCTTGTACATCGTTAAGTGTCATTTCAAGAACATTCCGTGAAATTTGTACGCGAAAATATCCGCAAACAAGCCGGTGACAAAGCTTTTCCAAGAACGCCTTTGGAAAAACACGATTTGCGGTGTTCACTGTATCTCAGCTAGAAATTATCTGAAATCAGGTACCATTAAAATTTAGTCAAAGTATCATCATAGCCTCCCCCCAACGGTCTTTGCTATTTTTTTTTTTTTCTAAATTTTTGGTGGTCATGTAAAGTGAAAAGTGCTATTTTCCACGAGAAATTCCGCCATTTTGGGGGTGGAAAGCCCCCTCAATGTGAATAAAAAATCTGAAACTAACCGTTGGGGGGAGATATTTTATATGTAGAAAGTGTGTACCAAGTTTGAAATAAATCGGTCATGTAGTTTTCAAATGGCAGTGAACACGGACTTTGCAAAAGTGGTTTCGAGAAAAGCGCATTTGAAGTTTTAGCTGTCGGAGCTATAGTGTTAGAGGAGCGGGATTAAATAGTCAATAACTTCGAGCGTTTTGCTCTGATTGACTTGAAATTTTGGGATTATATTCTTGAAATGTTTAACTATAAGAAAAGACAAAAAATCGATTTTTCAAAAGTGCAAACTCCTACCCTCCCCTTAATTCTACATACTTTGAACACACTTCAAACACGCCTACTTTTTGTAGTGTAGGCACCGAAAAAATCGAATTTTCTCATCTCCAAGCTTACGCGGATCTCTCAACCGACGCGACACCTTACCGATTTCCTTCTGCCCCAAATATTATACATCCCCGAGTCAGTTCGGGAAGCTATCTCTCCCGCACTTCCACGTCGCTTGATACAGCTTCCGCCAGCCCTCAAGCACACCGCGACGAGGAAGCTCCCTCATCGACGTAGGCGCGTTCCGGAGATAGAGTTCCATGGAATGAAATATATTTCCCTTGCGCCGGGGGTGCCCTCATTCACCGAGAGGCGAAACCAGGGCTACGTCGCGACGCTCTCCAGACTCGCAGGTCTACCCTTCCGGATCCGGAAGCCGTGTGCGGCAGGAAAGTGCACCAGCGCGCTCGGAGCGCCGCCGACGGAGGGTAGGGAAAAAACCTACCGATTTAAAGTTACGTAGACGCTGTAAAAATGGCTGCCGAATTTTCAGTTGCCGTCTAGGGGTGATTTGCACCCTCGTTCTCATGGGAGAGGGTGCAATTCTGTTTTTAGAGAAATGTGCGTGACGACGAGGAACCCCGGGACGGTCGAGGCGCTTCAATAAGTGTCAGGAGATCGTATCCTGTCCGATCGTTTAACGCGCAACGTCACCTTGATTAATCCCTTCCCGGTGGGCACAGTTCGCTGCGCGCTAATCAATTGCGGCGTTTCGAGAGAGACAGAGAAAAGCGAGAGAGAGAGAGAGAGGGAGAGTCGTGGATCTTAAAACGAATTGCAAGTCCCGCACCACCACCAGTAACCCCTATAAAATATTGCCTCTCAACTCGCCCCAACCCTAAGAAATAAGGGTTGAACACTTAGAAATCGCCGTATCTCGATAATTAATAGCCCGATCAAAAAAGGTTTCAAACAAAAAGTGTTTGGAATAATAAAATTCGTATAAAGTTATGTGACGTCCAACCCCATATCTTTGAAAATAGCGGCACAAAAACGATTCGAAAATTAGGGGTTGATGCGTGTGCGAGCGGAGTAGACATATCGCTGCATCCTTGTCTGGGTGAGTGGTGCCCCTGTGTACCGTTATTTCCAAAGATAAGGGATTGGACGTCAGATAACTTTATACTTATTTTATTATTCCAAACAACTTTTGTTTGGAATATTTTTTGATTGGGCATTATTGAGATACGGCGATTTTTGAGTTTTCAACCCCTTTTTCTTAGGGTTCGGACGAGTTGAGGGGTAACATTTTAGGGGGGTTACTTCCAGTATGCAACCATCTACCTTCAGCCAAAAATTCATAATCTACGACAAAAAGTGGTGAGTTTTTGTCTCTTTGACTGGACTTGGTTCCGGATTATTGGTCCCGGATGTTTGGAGGCTAAAATTTTTTGTGACTCCCGTCACGGACGGGACAGAATGTTGTTATTTTGCTGCTGTGATCGCAGCTGCTGAGGACTATTGTTATTCGCAGCGCTTCTAATCGTAAATTCGGGTACTAAATTTAATGGGCAAGAGAAATTTGTAAAAATTCGAAAAGTTTACCGATCTGTGATGATTTTTGTAACGGGTCGGGTGGTCCAAAATCTAGTCGTCCGATTCACTTCAAATTCGGGCGCAGCATGGTTTATAACATTTTCGAACGTATGACAGGATTATTTATTGATATGTTTATCCATTTGGTAATAAGAAATTATCGAAGTTGTTTTTTTTGGTCGAAAATCAAACCTTTTTTCTACTGCTCGCCATTCTCGTAATTTTCAGAACTCCAGGGAAGTATCCGATTATACGAAAGTTTTATTGTTATACTGAAAAAACATTTTCGATTCTTTTTAATTTCAGATGATTCTAGTTGCCAGGTACCTACACCAGGGTGGCACAAATTTGCGCTCTATTTGTTTTTCCTTTTTCTCACGATCCAATTATCTTCTGAAAAAAAAATAGTAATACAACATAACACATGTCGTCTAATTAGTTTTTATTACGAATGATTATAATAAATTATTCAATAAATGTAACACTTCGCTGTTTATTTTGTTTTTATGCTACAAAGAATTATAGTGCATGCGAGATTTATTTTTTGGCGGAAATGGCAACTTTCGAAAACCTTGAGCGACCACTAAATATTGATTGGCCGGTTAGAGCTTTCGCGAGGTCAGTTTTAAAATAATAAAGTGTAAACTTCAAGGGTGAGAAGTGGACAAAAAAAATGATTTTTTTGTGAAAATTCGAATTTTTGGTAGGCTTGAGTGACCTCTAAATATTTTTTGACCGCTCGCAGCTTCGGCGATAATTTTTTTTCTTTAAAGAACATAATTGTATGGTGAGAAAAAAGAAAAAAATAGAGCTCAAATTTTCGCCACTCTAACCTACACTGATTGGCCATGCAGCAACGGCGGCACATCGTTCAAATAATAACGACTTCATTGTTGATGAATACTTTTGAATAAAAAATAAACTCAAACCTCGCAAGACTACACGGAGAAAACAGGGGCCTCGAAGTTTAGAATTAATACTATGCTTCTAAAAAAAAATATCATTAAATATTAAAAAGTATTGGATGGAAGATAAAAATTGTAACTGTGGTATAGTAATAATGGAGAAATTTAAATTTTAACCTACGATATGGCACGTAAACTGATACAAATAATACATTTTATTCGGCATATTGTGATTTTTTGTAGTATTCAAAAAATATTTTGCCCACGTGATTGGAACAAATAGTTTCCAGTATTCTACAAAAAGTACGGTATAAAGAGTCACATTTTACGAATAACTTCGTAATATTTTTCGCTATACACCGACGGTTTATGCTATGCATATAGTGAAGTCTATACATACACGAAGATTAATGCTATACGTCTAGTAAAATCCACATGAAAATATAGCGTGTAATAAAGGTTGGTATTTTACAAAAAGTCCTATACAGCATATAGGACTCGCGCCTATGCGACAATAGTTTCAAATGTAATATGCACGCATCATTTTTACTATACGGTGTGAGAATCATTTTTACACTTCTATAACAACAAGTCTTAGAATTACGAACTGGCAGTAAACTGCTATACTTTTCTAGCACTGAATATTAGAATTCTGGCAATCAGTGTTAGAATTTGAGGCCGCATTTTTCTCCGTGTATGTATTAATTTTGTGTAAAATCTCGAATTCGTCCTCTCAATACTCTCGTCAGAAAAAAATTATTGAAAATCACCTTGTTTTTTTACGCCCCCGAGCTTACACAGACTCGTTAAAGATGCTAAACTTATTAATTTTTATGCTGTTTCACAAGACTGGATAAAACTGAATCCAACATAACCTTAGAAATGTCGCGGGTATATTAAAAAAAATTGAAAAATATTTACATCTTAAATATTTGGCGGTCGGAAACTTTTGAAATTCTCGCTAGCCAGCGTGGCTGACTGGTAGTTCCATCACATCCATCGGTGGTGTTTCGTGACGCGCGATCGGCAAAATACGATCGTGCTGCGATTCCGGCCAATTTATCGTAGAAGGACGCGTTTCGCGCTCTCGCCTCTTCCTCTCTCCGTGCGCGAGAGCCCTTTTAATCAGGCGTTCACTCCCCGCTCACACGATCGAGTACTGCTCACCGTGTTCGTATCAGTTTCAGTGATAGCGTCGAGTGGCGCGAAAAGGCACGCTGCGTTTGACATCGCGTATATTTTCGAGCGACGCGTGGAAATCGTTTCGATTCAACAGCCTCGCAGAGGATCTCCCCCTCGCTCTTGTCTGAAAGAGACGCGAGAGAACATTCCCGCGCACGCACTCGAAACGATTGAGCGGACATTAACGTCCGCCCAAATTCTCCGGCTTCACTCGACTCGAAAAAAGTGAAGAATAAAGTTTGACCGGCCTGCTGGATAATTGCGTTTGCCAGCAATAAGGGTCCCTTCGTGCTCCAAATTCTTAATAAAAAATGGAGAAAGTGACAGAATATTTTTGAGCTGCGTCCGGTTTTACATTGCCCTAAAACTCTTTTAGTTCCGTCGTGCTTCGGGTCTCCAGATTTCCCGTTTTATGATTTTTTTAGGGTTCTAGGAACACTTTGTATTTTACCATGTGGCGGATTGTCGACTACAGATTGTGCCCTTTTTAGGGCTCCACTAGCAACCCTTAGAAGTTTGGCATGTTGCCGATTGTCATCTGCAATTTGTCGCCCTTTTAAAGAGCTTTGTTACGGATCTTCAAAATTTTAACTTGTTGCGGATTGTGGCCTTTCTTTAGTGCTACACTCGCAGCCCTTGGGGTCTTACCACATTGCGGGTTGTCGTCCATACACTGTGTTAACGTTTCTTAGACTGTGCCCTTTTAAAGGGCTCGTCCAAGAAACCTCAAAATTTCAACATGTTGCGAATTGTGCCCTATTTTTAGGGCTCCACTAGCAGCCCTTAGGATCTTAACATGCTGCGGATTGTCATTTGCAAATTGTACCATTTTGATAACCTTTGAGAGCCCTTAACCCTTTTTTCAAGCCTTGAATCATCATGACGAAGCAATCCCGATGAGGGAGGTCTGAAGAGTGGTCAAGCTACCACACTTGTGATTAATCTTTTTTCGGTTGAAGACAGCTCCTCCGGTCCTAAACCCTTCGTCCCTACTCCCTTCGCCTATCCTCCCTTTGGCTATGCGTACTTCGCGACTCTGCGCTCTATGGCCCTTTGACCTCGCTGCTCCAACCTCGACACTCGCCCTTCCTATTTCCTTCGTCCCTACGCCCTTCAGCCCTCCAACGAAACCGACTACTTTTTTCTCATTCTCGGCCCATAGGGATGAAAATTCGACTAATTGCTGACCGAGTGTCCGCCGTTTTGGGATGGCGTAACACATGGCGCTTGCAGCCGGCCGACGGGCGCCTCACATACACGAAAGGGTCTCGCATATAAATATTCCGGTATCCGCGTATAGCAGCGAGCTGCCATAGCGGTTAACGATATACTCCGGAACAGTTGGATTGTCTGGTATGTGTTTATTAAATTCAAAATTCAGTGCAGCCCCTCCCCCCAAACGACCCACCGCCCGCTCGGAACTTCTCGAATTCCGACGCATTTGTATACCGCGAGTTGGAGGGTGGATTTGTGTGTGTGTGTGTGTGTGTGTGTGTGTGTGTGTGTGTGTGTGTGTGTGTGTGTGTGTGTGTGTGTGTGTGTGTGTGTGTGTGTGTGTGTGTGTGTGTGTGTGTGTGTGTGTGTGTGTGTGTGTGTGTGTGTGTGTGTGTGTGTGTGTGTGTGTGTGTGTGTGTGTGTGTGTGTGTGTGTGAGTTGCTCGTTGTCGAGCCAGTATGAGAAGCACATTTAGTTAATGCTCGCTAGATTCTCTTCTCCTGTATTTTCGACAGCCCGACGCCGTACGGTCTTCATGCGGTTGGTCTATACAAACGCGCGAATATTCAAGCCCCCGATGAACCTGATGCGGTCACCCTGACCGCGAGGATCGCTCTTCTACTTTACGGGAAAAAATCACAAACAAGCCGTAAATTAATTTTCTTCCAAACGTGAAAAATAATTAACCGTCCTCTGTCCGATGGCAACTCATTATCCGCTCTAAAATAAGGGATGAATATTATAAATTGGGGGGGGGGGGGGTAAAAAAATCACGACTGTAAAGTGGGAGAGGATTTGCGTAACTGATAAACGTGTTCTTCGGAAGCGTGGAATATTCGCGATTAAAATCTTCGCAACCGGTCATCGTTCCGGCGGTCGACGATGCGGAAGAATACGTCGCGCAATAACTTTGGTAATTATCGTAAAACGTTCTCGTTACAACGAATTCTCCCCAACTTCCACAAATGCCGAAATCCCTTTTCTCTTTTAATCAAATTACGCTTTTTTTCCTTCTCGTCTTTATATAAAAAAAAAACATATAAAAAAATCTCGGCTGAAATCGAGGCGTATCGATACAGGTTTTCTGCAGTTTCCCTGTGCCCTCGTGCGATCCCGACCGACAAGTGTCCCCGCAAAAGTCCACGAGCCCCGGACTATCGAAAAACGCATTAGAACAATTATCGAACAAAAACCAAAACATTAACGCCACCGTCGTAACGCATCGAGAAAAAAGGGTGCAGAAAGAAAGGAGAAAAAGATAACTATAGGAGCATCTCACAAAGCAGTTCGAAAATCTAAATTACCGACAAAAGTAAAGAGGTAGTTTCACCGTTTCTCGTTTTGGTGCTGCGCGAGGAAAAAAAAACAGGAAAGTCTTTGCGTACAAATGTTCGTAAACCTAATACCATGGGCGCGAGAAAGCTTATTAAACCGCAAGAAACCCTTGCAACCTTCTCTCTCTCTCTCTCTCTCCCTCTCTTTCTTTCGCACTCTTCCTTTTTCTCCTCTTTCCTCGAGATATGGTATATCCGCGGAGCGTGTTAGCGCGATATCGCCAAAGGGTGGCGGCGAGGCGAGGGAAGAAAAAGAGGTAGAGGCTGGGTAGCGCTAATGTAATTGTAAAATGTATTATGATTATCACATCTGGTGTGCTAGCGGGTCTAGGGGGGTAAGCATTTATGTATGTGTGTGTGTGTTCACACACACCCGCTCACACACTCCAGCCCACACACACGCAGTGTTCGGCATGAAGCGACCATTCACTTGGGTTTCGGTATACCGAAACCCCATATATGGCGCTCGCTTGCTTAACGCCATAGGATTCAAACTCGTTTCGTAAGCTGAGCTGTTTGCCACCGCCGTTCAGGCCATTTTCAACGCTATTCCGGATTACATTAATGAAATCTTCGCGAACATATACGAGGCTCGGGCGGACGCGAACTTGGCATTTTCTTTTTCATTTCGCCGAATGGTCCCGACGACGACGTGAGGTATGCGTCCTCGATTTTCGATAAAAGGAGGGAAAAGACAAAAAGGGGGAGAAAAAAGTATGATAAAGGTTGAGAAGGTGAATCACTAATCGTCGCATAGGTGAACACTGGGTAGGGCACTGGCCGGAGAGTTTGTTCGAGTAAGCTTAAGTTTGCTTGGGTTTGTTGGGGTTCACGAAAGAAAAAAAAGACGGAAGGAAATATCAAAAAGGTTAATTGATCAATAGTTGGATGGGTGACCGCTCAGTCACGTGATAGCTACCAGGTTTGTGTGGATTTGTTGGGTTTGAATCAAAGAATCCGTTGCATCGGCTTTGGATCCGACAAAAAGAGGAGAAGATCGACAAGGTAAGCAATAGTTGGATGGGTGATCGCTCGGTCGCGTCCTGCCTAGCCAGCGAGGGGCCGGTTCTGACGAGGTGCCGATTCTGGGGGCGAGCGAAATGCGACATCGGTATTGGCACGGGATTTCACCCAGTTTCCCTGTGCCCTCGTGTCGACGCGACACGGTGAAAAGTAGAAGAAAAAAAATCGTATACCTCGGGTGACTCTTTCGGAAAGTTGAAATCGGGCTGAAAGGAAAGGCGGGGGGTTGTAAAAATTTGGGGGATGTAGAGGGTAAATAATAAGTGAAAAAGGAAAATTCATGAGAAAAATTGATAGTACATCAGAATCGAAGGAGTCGCGAGGCTGAGAAAGTCCCGAGTGTAGTTAGCAGGGAGAAAAGAACGGGTCAAATTATCCATGTATCTTGTTGACGACGGTGCCAAAGTGGAATAATTACAGTATAATTACAATTAGAAGCAGCCAAGTGTGTGCATTGCGAGGGAAGAGCGACGACGTCGAAGGATCGCAGAGAGCCGGTTTATCACCCGCTCTCTTATTTATCCCCTTTTACCGGCATCTGTCTTTCCGCTTATTATACTCCTCAAGAAACGAACTTCCCGGCCCACGCTCGGATGAACATCAACCCTTAACACTGCCCTTTGCTCCGGGATCTCCGACTTCCTTTCGCCCTTTGCTCCGCTCCCTTCGTTCTTCCCATCCAGATCCTCCCGCCGAGGGCCGCGGAGGCCTTGTCGGAGGATCCTCACTTGCGATGAGGATTTCTTCGCCGATGATAAGAACACCGAAACCAATGATGTTTATGTACGCGTGTGCGTGGTGACTCAACCTAAACCGGAAACTCCAATGACTTCGCTGATTAATTAATTCGCGTTGTACTCGGTATTCGTTTGATGTGGCTCTATATATATATATATATATATATATATATTAGGGTGTGCGGAAAAATATCGATACTTTTTTTTCGGTTGCATCCACCAAAAAAGGTGAATTAAGGTAAAAAATGAAGAATCCTCGAAGGAGAGGTCAAAAAAAAATTATTTCGAACGGCGCATTGCATTTGAATACTTTCCATAAGAATAAGACAGGAAAATATTGGCACTTCTGAACGTCGTATTAAAACTCTTCAGAAAAAAATCTCACAAAAATGTCATTAAGATATTCTGATAGAGAATTGAATTCCCTACAAAAAAAGTTCCTACGAACAATTAGCTTAGAACAACCGTTCAAGTGGTATCGCTGTCTGAAATTAATTTTTTTATTTAAGCGACGTGCGCGCCATAGCACACGCTGCCACCTGGCGGCAGCATGCGGTAGCTCGTAGTGCAAAATTACAAGCCTCACACTAGCGCCACGAACGGGAAACCGCGACGTTTTTCCCTCATTTTGGCCCCAAATCAAGATCTGTCACTGCTACAAAATTTCATTCGTTATTGCGAAGTGAATCCTGTAGTAGGGGAGGCTGCCTCGAAAAAATTAGCTAGTCACTTGTGATACTTTAACGAGAACATTGTTGCTTTGTCGTTTTTTGACAATGCTGTGCCGATAAGTGTGAAGGCAAAAATGGTACAAGCTCTGCAATCTCGAGAAAAATCAAAAAATCCTTCCGAGTGAGTAATTGTTAAAAAAAAAATGATTGGGTAATGGTGCTGAAAAAATACATAAGCGATTTCGTTACTCAAGAATCCTTATTTCTTTTCCAGCAATTCAATTTACCTCATGATTTTTTGAGAGTAAATATTGAATTATGGCCGGAAAATGCCACTTATTTAAGTTGCTTAGACTTTTTTTAAATCCAACAGTCGTTAATAACGTAGCCGAACATGGTGTCACTTTGATAGCATATAACGGTTCATTAACAAAAAACGAAGAGCAGCTACAATATTTATTGGGCGTAGTGCAAAATCATCGACAGAAATACCCTAATTGCAACAAACAGACTCTTAAAAAAAGGAACGATGATTATCAAGCATTATAGTTTAAAAGCAAATTATTTTATCTTATTAAACCAAATTAATTGAAAAAAACTTTTCGAAACACGATCAATGATGGACGTCGTTTCTTTTATATTTCTTGTTGTACTTGATTATTTTTTGTATCAGAGAAATATTTTGAGAACGATTCCATGCAAATTGTATGTTAGAGCAGAACATTCTCTACAAAAAACCCCGAAAGCTTTTTTCGTAAAGCGAAAAATTCGATTTTTACAGCCTTTTGAATTATTTTTTTTCTATCAATTCAATTTCAGACAGGGATTCCACTTGAACGGTTGTTCTGAGCTGATTTTTCGTAAAAACTTTTTTGTTGGAAATTCGATTTTCCATGAGAATATGTTAACGACATCTTTGTGTGATTTTTTTCTGACGAGTTGCACTACCACATTCAGAAATCCCAGTATTTTCCTGGGTTATTCTTATGGAAAATATTCAAATGCAATGCGCCATTCGAAATAATTTTTTTTTTGAGCTCTCTTTCGAGGATTCTTCATTTTTTACCTTAATTCACCTTTTTTTGGTGGATGCAACCGAAAAAAAAAGTATCGATTTTTTTCCGCACACCCTAATATATATATATATATATATATATATATATATATATATATATGTATGTATATATATATATATGTGTGTGTGTGTACAGGGTCGCCCGAAAGGACGATCTAAATGCCTCATATCAATAACTATTCAAATCACCCCCAGCTATGTTCTACGTTTTTTTTTAGACAAAAAACTTTGTTAATATTTCTCTTGTGTGCATGTATATTAATGATTTTCATCAAAAGTTTAAAAAATAGGTTTACGAGGGTCAGTTACTAATGTTCAGATGATAAAAAAAATACTTATACCAGTCTAAATGACTGCCAATAGCTTAAGAAAACTTCTAAGACAAAAGTACACACACACACAAAAGAGAAAAAAAAATGAAAAACCTGCAGGAAAACTTCAGAAAAATGGTAAAAACAATTTTTTTTCGACAAGGAAAAAATATAATAGTACATATATGGAGGTATGATTTCAATAGATGTTGATACGAGGCATCTAGATTTTTATTTACGTCAATTTCCAGGCCACCCTGTATATATAAAGGGACGACGAGAATTTTCGATATTCCATAATTCCATTGCATTGGCCGTGGAATTATCGATATGATTATCCATCGCGGATGGACAATGCGCAATGCGACACAATTTCATTACGCGTCGTTCGATTTAACGAGTATAATGCTTTAAATTTTGTGTAATGCGGCGCATGATTTCATTGCCGAATGCCTAACGGGGCCTCGGTCTCTATTCATACGAAGGGTGATTAATTGTTGATGGCCTCGATTTTACATCGGATACGTTGAATCTCGTTACGCCGATCGCGCGGAGCGAACACGGAACGAAGCTCGTTGGGGGGTTGAAAAGTTAAAGGTAAAAGGGAAATGAAGGGGTATGGGGTCTTTTCCACTCTTGGACGATAGTTTCATTGACTATTCAGCTCGACGACTGAACAAATGCGACCGGGTTTTGAGGATCGATTTGAAAAATATCGGAAATAGGATTCCTTAAGGGCGTCTGCGTATACTTCAAATTTTGAAAATAAAATTTTTGCATAGTTCTATACATTAGATTCTTAGCTTTAATTTGAAACACATATTTCGTAATAATTATAAGAATTGAGCGAGTTAAAAGGATTTTTGTGAAGGGTCAGATCTGCACCCTACCCTTCTTTCTTTTGCATTTTTCTTGAATCGGTTTTATGAAACGGTCCGATTCACTTCAAATTCGGACGAAGGATACTTTATAACATTTTCTATCGTATGACCGGGCGATGTTTCCACATGTTTATCGATTCGTTAATAAAAATTAATTAAATTTATTTTTCTTTCGTCGAAAATTGAACATTTTTGTCTGCAGCTTGCCACCTTCGTAATTTTCAATTTTTTTTATAAACTATGCCTCCCCACGGAAGTTTTATTATTATACTGAAAATACATTTTTAATTTTTCGTTTCTAATCACCCTAGTTGCCACAACCATCTACGATTGACCGTGCAGCAACGGTGGCGCTTTTTAAAAATAATAATAACGTCATCTTTATCCATATTTTTCATTGAAAAAAGATCTGGAGCTCGCCAAGACTATGTATCAATCGTCCGAAAAATCCCGACCTAGTAAACTCACTTCAGAAAAAAATATTGAAAATCAAGCGGTCTTTTGGGCCTCAAGCAGTTGGTCTCACTCGGCTAAGAGACAATAATTTCCCACAGCCTCGAGGCGCCTTGCGGGGTGGCCGAAATTTGCTCTTCTCTCGACTTCCGTGCAAGTTGCGGGGGCTGTCGCTACCGAGCTTACATCTCGAGGAAATATATCACCGAGTTATACAGAGAGGGACGGCGCGGAGGGGGCCAAACGGAGAGGGACAAGACGCTGGTGGAGAAGGACGAAAAGGATACGGAGACGGTACCGAGATTATGCAAATGTTTAATCGCGAAGGAGCCCACTAATGGGAAGAAATTGCAGCGCCGGCACTGGATTAAACGGCCACCACATTGAATCACTCCTCAGAGAGGGAAACAGAGAGCGAGAAAGAAAGTCCGCGGGGAGTCTGACACGTTTCACCCCCCCCCCCCCTTCCCGCCTCGCCATCCACCGGGGAAAACTTTCCTTCGCTATCTTTCCACCATCCACGTATTTTTTTTTCACTCGCCTCCTTGTCTCTTCGTCTAATCCAAAGTACGCTCTTTCGCGCTCACGAATTCTTTCCACCCCCTTCGCCCCTCGGGCCGACCCGTCTAAACGCACTCTCGTATTTGGAGACCTGAAATTGGACATTCCCGAGCTAAATTCGATACGGCGGGGTCGTAACGTAATTCTCGAAAATAGCCGTTTTAAAAGTTCGCTTTTTCGATAATCGTGTTAACGGAGTTGATGCAGTGAATCTAGGAATTTTAGTTCCGGTCCTCGACGAATCACGAGAGAAATTTCGTTCATCTTAATCGACGACGAGCCTGCGAGTATTTACATTTCATTCGGAAGGGCGGAATTTTTCGTTGAACTGAGGAAATATTTCGAAAGTTCGCAGTGATTTTTTTTCGGGACGGAATAGTTGTACTTTCGGGAAAAAATAAATATTGAGTGGAACGAGTCTCTGGCGTCTTTTTTGTTTGTATTGATAGATCCGGGGATTTTTGTACCGTTATTTTATTTTCTGTTTTTTTTTTATACCGTGTGTTTTTCTATTGCACACTTTCACTTTTGGGATTTTCCCGGAAATTGTTCCCAGGCATAGAAATAAAAACGCGTTTCCTTTGATGCACCCTTGGGTGTGTGTGTGTTTTTTTTTTACGAAACCGAAAAAATTCCACGCACAATCATGGAAAATTCAATTCAATTCGTTTGGGTTTGATGGGGATTTTCCCGAGGCATCCTTTTTAGGTGTACAAAAAAATTTAACGAATGCGTTTGTTTGGATATCAACGGGAGTAAATTCTTTACTCCCGTTGATGTTAAAAAAATGTATATGGAAAATATTACTTCACGCAAATTCAATACCGTTTTTTAACAAATCATATTTGTATAATATATATGGACAGATTTATTTTCCACTTACGGTGACCTGAAAAGTGACGTCCAAAAGGAAGACCTAGTTGCCTCGTACCTATCCCAATGACCATCTGTGTTCTACGATATTTTTTACTTTTCGAGAAAGAAGCATTTAAACCTTTCTTTTAGTCTTCCTATATCTATGTTTTTTCTCTCTTTTGTGTATATAATTTCCTTTCAGAAGTTTTTAAAAGCAATTGGCAGTTATTGAGACTAGTATGAGTATTTTTTTAATCATATGGACTTTGGTGGCTCATCCTCTTGAACTTTTTGTTTGATACTTTGGATCAAATTCTAAGCCATCAACTTTAGTGTTTAGTTGGTAATTTATTTATCGCTCAATAGTGCACTTCGTAACGATAACATGAGTAAAAAAAAGTGACGAGGAAAATACATACACAAAGGAGAAAAAATAACGCATTATCATTTCTCGAAAAGTAGAAACGATTGCAGAATATACATGGGGATGATTCGGATAGGTATTGATACGAGGCATCTAGATTTTGCTTCTGGGCATCACTTCTGAGGTCACCCCGTGTATATATTCCATAATCAATATAGATAGAAAATAATTACTTCGAAAGAACTCAAATCCATTTTCCATAACTCTGTTCGTGAAACTCGTAGGTATATATAGATGCCAAAATCTTGTCTAATTTCCGATAGAGCGAAAAAAATTATGGAAGGCGTAGTAGTTTTCCCGTGGATTTTGTTTTCATGAACCGTTAGCTCACTTCGCTTCGGTTATGGAATTTTTCCACTGTTATGAAATCTTCATATCGCCACGGCGTTGACCCGTGCTTGGGCGTGAAATTTGCCAAGTTCTCTCGGGGTTGTAGCCTTCTTCGCTTTCCGGATGTCACAAATTGATCAATTCTTCAAGGGACAACGATCCACACGAGATGGGAATGTGAAAAACTTTCGCGTACTGCCGCGCGAAACTCTCGCTATTCCCGAAGGGGTGGGGTATGAGGACGGGGACCCACACTCTCTCGGCCTCGAGACCCGTTCACCTTTCATAGCTATGGTTCTCCACTGTATCTATTTTTCTTCTTCCTTCTCTCTTTCTCTTTTCCTTTTCTTCGTACCTCTCTCTCTCTCTCTCTCTCTCTCTCTCTCTCTCTCTCTCTCTCTCTCTCTCTCTCTCTCTCTCTTTCTATTTCAGCAAACTTTACTCGACCCTCGCGGCTTCCCTCATCGATTTAATCTACTAGCTCCGCAGTGAAATTGAAATCGTCAATATGGAAGCCGCGCCATCGCGAGAAGGATCGTTATCCGATGGAACTTGCCACGCGCTTTTACCGATAATTTCGGCCCGGCGAACGAATTGCTGCACGACGGGGATTGTAATCAAAGTTGTTTATCCCGAGGGAGAAATTATGTCCGTGGCTATTTTTTTTTCTCGAATATGCCCCAGAATCAAGTGCTTACAGTGGAAAAAGTAATTTGATTATCTCGGCACATTAATTTTTTTTTCAGATCTTATAAATACATGTATCTGAATCAAATGTGAGATATCTAGAAAAAATCAAACGTGATATTTTTCGCCTCGACTTTTTATTACTTTTATTATTATTATTATTTTGTTCATATTTTTAGAATTCTTTTGATCGTTATTTTTCATTATTGTAAATTATTGTCCCCCAATTTTTCTGATTTTTTAAACGACCTGAAGCACGTTTTATTTATTTTGTCTTTCGTTTCCTAATTTAGGAGTGACTCATACTTGTTTCTACTAAAAGGTGCCTATCAATAATGAAAGAACGTATGAATAGTGGAAAATTCGGATCCGAATACTTTTGATTAGCTTTTCGGATCGGTGATTTGGTTCGGCACGACGGACCATCGATAAAATCCTTCTCGGCTGCTGTATTAAGTAATAACGCGTTGGTAAGGTTCGCATCGGGAGATAAATGATGGCGGATTAGATATGTACATAGCTAGATGTCGTGAAATTTGAGCCTATCGGTCATGCAGTGGAGCCAGGACGAATGTAAAATATGCCCTTTATCCGCGATTTCTCATCGCGGCAGACGCTCGACCCGGAGAGCTTTCTTCTCTTCACTCGGCGAGATTGTCTCTCTCCCTCTTTCGTTCTTTGGCTATAAGGACTAGGGAGATCCGCCTCATTACACTTGCCGCTCGGGATACGCCGATATTGGACTGATTCGAGTCGAGACGAAGGGAAGAGGTCCTCAGCGCCCCTTAAAAATCGCGGTCTCTCAACTACAAATTAATTAATCGCAAAAATAAGTTCCGTCTTTGAAATAACGACGGCGAATGGCGAACAAAAATTACGAAAGATCCTTTTTCTTCCGTGCGAATGATTTTTCAAATCTCCGGCAATTACAAATCAGTTATTTTAACAAAATTGTCATTGCTATGTTTTATTAATGTGCGTATTTTTCAGCGGTATTATTTATTTATTTTTTATTCAGTACAGAATTTTTCTTCTGGTTTTTTTTTTTCATTTGATGAGGAAAATACAAAATTATCAAATGAAGAAAACCAAATTATTCAGGAACGATCATATGCGATTAGATATATTAAATAAAATATAACATTTGAAAATATATGTGAGGCATGTCACGTCACTTCAGCCAGTAAAAAAAAATCCACAAATTATTTTGACAAATCGAGTTACTTTATTGAAAAATATTCACCGAGTATCGAGATTTTTTAATATTTCTGACTTTTTTTCCGTTGATTACCATTTTTTAACATTTTTCCATTCAATTGGCTGTATCTTTGGCAGGATTTGACGTATTTACATTCGTAAAAACATGAAAATGTGCGTGTTTTTCTAGCCCTCCAGAAAAAAATTAATGTAGATTTTATTGAGAAAGTCGAACATCCGTTTCAGGGAAAAATATGCAAAAATATTTTTTTGCTCAAAGAATGGCACTCGTTATTTTTTTTTAAATTTCCCCGAATTGTGAATACGAAAAACGGATTTTTGGTATTTTTTATATTATGGGATTCCTAAACCCCGTGAAGTAACAGCTATTTTTATTCAAAATTTTTATTTATTAATATTCGATTGAAGAGTGCGGAGCACTCGCTGTATGCTTACCAGGTTTTTGAAATACATATGGCATATATGTCATATGTATTGGAGCCTTGGAGTGCTCCACACTCTTCAATCGAATATTAATAAAAAAAATTTTAATAAAAATAGCTGTTACTTCACGGTGTTTATGAATCCCATGATATAAAAAATACCAAAAATCCGTTTTTCGTATTTACAATTTGGGGAAATTAAAAAAAATAAAATAATGAGTGCCTTTCCTTCAGAAAAAAATTTTTTTTGTATATTTTGCTCTGTAACGGATGTTCGACTTGCTCAATAAAATCTAAATAAAATCTAAATTTTTTTCTGGAGGGATAGAAAAAGACGCACATTTTCGTTTTTTACGAATGTAAATACGTCAAATCCTGCCAAAGCCATTTGGATGGAAGAATGTTAAAAAATGGAAAACAACGAAAAAACGGTCAGAAATTTTTGAAAAATTTCGACACTCGGTGAATATTTTTCAATAAAGTAACTCGATTTTTCTAAATTATTTGTGGATTTTTTTTACTGGCTGAAGTGATGTAGAATGCCTCATATACTATTTGGCAATGAAAAATGTATCATTTAGTAATCAAATCTATACACACATATGTGTGTGTGTGTGTGTTACCAAATGACATTATACAACATTGCCTAATAAATATTATCATGAAATTTACTGGTACTATTTTTTAATATATTAGTTCCCGAGTTCCAACGTACCCTTGTGGGTTTTCACCGCCCATCCACCACTGTTGATTTAATTTCTGCTTGTATAATTTATTTCAGTTATTTTGTTTATATTATTTATTTCGAATTCTTGTCCCTTCAATGTATAATTTTTTTTATTTAATATCAAATTTTCATTACCTTAAATTCCTCAAATTTAGTAGTACTATTTATTTAATATTTCTTATTTTATTTAATAGTTCTTTCTTTTCTCTAGAGCTAGTTTACGGCCTTACGCTTCGGCTGTCTATTCTCCTTTCCATTTTGATTAATATTTTATTCATTATTTATTAAGAAAATGATTAAAATTATATGATGCTACGAAACATTTTTTTTTCAATAGATGATTGCATTTATTAATGATAATGAAAAGTATGTTATCTACTTATTAAAAGGAATAAACTAAAAATTAAAGCTGCATTTACTGAAAAATCGTACCATTTTTGGCAGTCATCAGCTCGCTACGTAAGTCAGGCTGTACGAACGATTCTTCGATTCACCGGCAATGGGAAATCAGTAATTGCAATAATTGTGATTGCTATTTTGAATAGCTCGTCGGTGAGGCGTAGGGCTTAAGGGTCGCGCACGCGATACCTATAACGCATGGTACACGACGAGTGAGCATTTCATTCGATGGGAGTGGGGACAATTGATCCGCTCGAAAAAAAAAGAAAACATAAATAAATAAAAGAAGAGGTGAGGATCCGTTGGGAGGTGTACGGTTCGTATGGCTTGAATATATCATGAAATCAAGGGAAAAGGGGCGGATGGGGGTAGGCGGGTTGGTGCCGGAGAGAGAGATAGGGGTGAGAATGCAACGTGTTGTTAAAACGATCGGCATACGCGTTGGATATTCGAAGCGTGTCGGTGACACAATGATTCGTTAGCCCCGGCCGAGTTCGGTCCACAGGTGTCGACCATCCCGCTCAATCAGCCATCCATTTTGAAAAGCATCGAATAACAGAGCGAAAAAGACTGCGAGGGAGAGAGCGAGAGAGAGAGAGAGAGAGAGAGAGAGAGAGAGAGAGAGAGAGAGAGAGAGAGGTACAGTTTGTGTGCATAGTGTGATGCGCGATCGCGTTTTGATTCCTCAAAAATTGATTTTTACGATATCAAAGTCAGATCATGAAGTCCGCTTCGCATGCGCCTTGCAAAATAGTTCGAATTCGCTAGTCAATTACCCCCGCAGCCCATATACGACGATAAAAAATTGTAATTTTTCCACCCATTTTTTCTCGCTTTTTTATCGCCACATTGAATTAAAGTTATTTGCGAAATAACTGGGAAAAGAAATTAACTCTTTGTGATTGCGTATATACAGAAATTGAAATGATATTATTGCTAACGTGTTTATGCTCATGCATGCAGATATATATATATATATGCACATGAATCTCTAATTTTACATACATCATTAAATTAAATTTACATACATAATTTGTATTTGTAATTATTACACAGACGGATAATAACGAGAATACATCCCTGATGCCCAGTTTCACCGCAAAATGTTTACGAACTTTTGATTTTTACTCTGTATAAAAACACTGAACGCATAATTAATTAAATATGTATATATATTAGGGTGGCCGTTATTTTGGCTTCGGTCAAAAAATTTAACGTCTAGTAAAAAAACTAATCAAGATATGAAAACAAAAATCTGTGTAAAATTTGGACGCGCTGGGATAAGGAGAACGAGTGCCACCGAGCAGTTTAATTTTCAAAAATACATGCATTTTTTTAACGGCCGCACTGAAATATTTATTAGTCTCATGATATTGATAAAAAATCTGGAATTGGGTACATTAAAATAGCAGTCCATCTATGAAATGATTGAAGAGTACATTTGTTTACGTTCAGAATCTTTTTTTTTTATATTCGGCGACAACTTGAAGAACAAATTGTATTCGATCTTTATCATAAGCAGCCAATCGACTTCTATAATCGGTGATAAGTTTGATCCCTCGCTCCGCTATATCATTACAGAATCTTATTTTTTTTATCAATTGCGCGCCTATTTGATAACTCTCGTTCGAGTCCCAAACAGATAAATCGCTGTCGAGAAAAGTACAATCAATTTTAAATCGTTCAAAAAACGCCATAGATTCGGGACTAATAAAGAAATCAATGTCTTTATCGAGCAGAAAAGTAAAGTCTGAATGGAAAACCTGATACCGTTTGGAACTGCATCGTAAAATCGAAATAAATTTGCAGAAACGTAAAGATTTCAAGTGTTATATTTTTTTTTCTATGTCCAACAATGGCAAACCAACTCGGTCGGTAAAAATGAGCGGACGAAGCGCCACGACCAAATTTCGAACTATTTGTCTGCACTATATTTTGTATGATCGCCACTACAGTTGGAAAATCTTTTCGCAGGCTCAAGAAAAAAAATATCATTTTGAAGCATTCAATACACTATTATTATATTATTATTTGCATAAAAAATCCTCTCCGATAATTAATTCACTGCTTAAATTTTCCGTCACAATGTGACCAAACCGCCACATCCGTTTTTAAATTTTCTATTCATTTTTCAATCTACTCCCAACTGTACATAATTGATGGAAAAAAATCAGTGAATAATATATTTTGTACCTCCTAATACGTACAATCAATATACCCGAATTCCAGATTTTTAAATTAATTTTATGAGACTAATGAATATTTTAGTCGGGCCATTAAAAAATGCATGTATTTTTGAAAATTAAACTGGTCGGTGGTACGTGTTGTGACTATCCCAGCGCGTCCAAATTTTACATAGATTTTTTTTCATATCTTGATTAGTTTTTTTGCTAGATGTTAAATTTTTTTTACCGAAGTCAAAATAACGTTCACCCTAATATATATGGTATATTAGAGTGGTCCAAATTTGAACTCTATTTTTTTCCTTTTTCTCATCATCCAATTATCTTATTTAAAGAGGAAAAAAAATTGTCACGAAATCTGCGAGCGGTCAAAAAATATTAAGAGGGCGCTTAAGCCTCCCAAAAATTCAAATTTTTGTTAAAAAATCGTTTTTTTTCGTTCACTTCTCACTCTTACATTTTACGCTTTATAATTTTTTAATTAACCTCGCAAAAGCTTTAGCCGGTCAATGAATATTTAGTGGTCGCTCAAGAGCTTCGAAATTTCAAATTCTCGCCAATTTTTCTCGTTCATCTCACTCATAAATTTGGCGCTTTGTAAAATTTTCAAAAAAAAATTAGTCGTTTTTCTTTAGAAACAGATTTTTAAAAGTTACCTTACACTATTAACCCAAGAATTATAATCTTTGTTCTCATAAAATAATTCTTGTAAGCTTTTTTTTTTAAATTCGTTTTTGCCTTAGGTACAACTTTGCTACCTATTCTTTCCCCTCATTGTGCCCGTTTTTTTCCTCTACTATTTACTCCTTTTTTCTACATCTTTCTCCCTGTTCCTCCCTCTTGCGGCCGCAGCCGACTTCCCCCTCTTTATTATATTCATCATGACATTTCTGTCATGGGTATAGGGAAACTGCGGAAAACCTACAACCAATATACAGCCGGTCATCGAGTTCGCCCCCCAGTCGTGGAATTAGTCTTATTTCGCCGCGAAAATACCGAAGAAAAACATTTCATGACGAAATGTACGACGCGACTGGGATTCGAACTCGGCACCTCTCGGGTCCGCTGGTTTAGTGGCGAGCACGCTAACCACTAGACCATCGCACCGGAATTCTTGAAAGCTTTTGTCCGTAAATAAAATGATAGATTAATTGTTTTGAAAATTTTACAAAGTGTTAAATTTATGAGTGAAAAGAGAAAAAAATCGCGACAATCCGAAATTTCGAAGCTCTTAAGCGACCACGAAATATTCATTGGCCGGCTAGAGCTTTCGCGAGCTTAATTAAAAAATTATAAAGCGTAAAATTCATAGGTGATACGAAAAAAAAGTTTCGGTGATACGAAAATAGGTATAATACGAGTTAGGTGATATGAAAAAAAAATTCATAGTGAACGAAAAAAAATGGTTTTTAAAATGAAAACTTGCATTTTTGGGAGGCTTGAGCGACCTCTAATATTTTTTGACCGCTCGTAGATTTCGCAATTTTCAACAATTCAACAATTTTTTTTTCTTTAAAGAAGATAATTGTATGGTGAGAAAAAGGAAAAAAATAGAGCTCAAATTTGGGCCACCCTAATATATTTATATATTAGGGGGGGCCCAAATTTGATATATATATCTAATATATATAATATATATATATACACACACACACATGAATATGCATTTGAAACATTTTAATAAACGCGTCGTGATTTTTTGTAAAAATTGGCTGTTCCGAATTAATCTTCAGCGTTATAAATTTGCATGCGTACCTATGCGTATGCATGTGTAATGGATGCAAATTCAAAGAAATTCCAGATACGCAGTTTTTTTTAAAGCATGAAAGGTTTAAAAAAGATTGTCAAATGTTCGTCATGATGAATAACAAAAATTCAACGTTGTTATTATGTAGTGATGGTAAAAACTAATTTTACATTCAAAATTCATTTTGTATTTAAAACTCAAATGCAATTTCTTCATTTAAAACATCAAATTTTTTTGCAAATATTATCGGAGATTTTTTCGAAAAAAATACTTTTTTTCGCGAACGCTTGTTCAAATTCATGCTTTAAAAAATGATTCTTATTAAAAAATCTTTTTCTTATTAAGAAATGTTATATTAAGAGAATAAAAATGCATTGTTTCAAAATATCTCACAATCTTTTTTAAAGCTACCATGACTTTTTTAACAAGCTGAGGGTCTCAAAATAATGAAAGAATTGACACCTCCGTTTGTGACTCTCGGCTTGAAAAGTGCGCGAATTGGAAGAAAAAGGAATGAAAAAATTCTATCCGTTGAAGTCGACTACAATCAAAATTGGACAATATTTCCTATGATAATATTTATACCCCGTAGACGCCGGATCGTATAATAAAGAACATGATATCATCCCCATATCGTTTCCCGAACATGGTCGGTAGCCACCACCTCGTGGATGGCTAAAATCGTTATAGTAGAAGGGAACAGAGAACGTCAAGATTTGAGTCCAATAACTTCCGGATATTGCTTCGTTCAATGTTGAATTACGAAACGGGGCTATCGTATATATAACCACGACGGCATCATTGTGCGTTCAATCACTCGAGGAAATATAATTCACCTTTATCGCGTATTATTGACGTGACTTTTCTCTCTCGGTCCGTGAGAGTGGAAAACTTCGAGAATCCGCGGAGACTTATTTCTACCCTGCTGAATTTCTTTCAAATCAACCTGCTCCACCCTACAAAGACGGAGGTAGCTGGAAGGGGGGGGGGGTGCATCGTCCCGGATCGCGCAATTGATCAAGTACCATCAAGTTACCAATAACGCATATTGCTTCATCGTTCGATGTGTAGATACTGCTCCGAAGTATGAAATCTTCGAACGGCCAGCCCGTTGTTTTTCAATTTCTTTAATAATTTTTTTCCCGACCCTTCGTAGGTAAGAGAATACTTAAAATGAAAAAAAAAAAGAAAAAAAAAACCGCTGAAGTCTGCAAAGCAGAAAACATTTTTAAAAAAGCTTCCGCTGCCTCGAATTTATCCTGGGACTTTCGGCGTCGTGTTCCTTCCTCGTCGAGGGATCGCGAGGTTGGACCAAGGGTCGTTGAGCCGCGAGAACCGCCGCGCAATCGAGGGTCGAGGGCACAGGAGAGAGGGGCAGCGGTGGGGGTCAGCGGAAGCGGAAAATTGAAGCCTTGCGATGCAGCGAAAATCTGAAGGGCTGGATCGCGCGGATGCTGCTAAGGCTGAAGCAATTTTACAGAGCTTGAAATTGAAAAGAAGCTCTCGCATTAAACATTAGTTCGGCGTCACGGGAGAAAGACGATATCAGACGCACAATGCCGCGCGCGCACCAGCCACAAACCGGCATGACACTGAACCGGAGTCAACCCTAAGAGCCGTGAAAATCACCCCTTTCACGGATATACAAAGGGAAGGAAGTCGAGTGAGGACTAAAAGAAAAATTGTCAAAGTGAGAAGAATTAATCGGGCGAATCGAAACGTACGAGAAATTACGAAATGAGGAGTTTGTTTAGTTGAAATGTTTAGATAAATGATTTTCCGAAAACGGTATCTTTTATTGTTTTTTTTTGTGAGGATGGATGACATGAAGGAAAATGCAAACAGACCAAATGATTTAAACCGTGAAAGAATACTTCAACTGTTGAGGGAGGGATGAGCATAACATTTCAACAATACGATTTTTTATACCCTAGGGTCTTTAATTTTTTGTTTTTAGTCATAGTATTAGTTACAGTTGTAGTTATAGTTATAAGTTATTACTTTTTAGTTATTACATTTTTCGGTTATAGTTATAGTTTGGCATAATTTTATATCATAGGGTATTAACTTTACTTTTCAGTTTTTACTTATAGTATTAGTTATAGTTATGGTTAGAGTTATTAGTTATTAGTTTTTAGTTTTATTAGTTTTCGGTCATAATTATAGTTTGGTATAGTTTTATGCCCTAGGGCTTTAGCTTTAATTTTTAGTTTTTAGTTGTAGTATTAGTTACAGTTATTAGTCATCAGTTATTATTTATTTTAATTTTTAGCTATAGTTTTAGTTATTGGATATTCATTTTTCGTTATTTTAGTTTTCAGTGATAGTTACATTTTGGTATAGTTTTATAGTCTAGGCTCTTCACTTTAATTCACCAAAAAGAATTTGCAAAAGTTCCAATAATTGACCGAGTTGTGATGATTTTTGTGAAAGAGTGTAAGTCGTCTCGCAATATCTATTCGTCCGATTTACTTTAAATTCGGACAGAGCATAGTTCATAACATTTCCTATCGTATGCCCAGATGATTTTGCTATATGTTTATCCATTTGTTAATAAAACATTATTAAAGTTGTTTTTTTCTTTGGAAATCGAACTTTTTCTCCGCAGATGGCCATTTTCATAATTTTCAGAATTTCAAAAAAGCATCTGGTAATACGAAACTTTTACCATTATAGTAAAGGTAGATTTTTTTATTTTTCATTTCAGATGACCCTAATTTCGAGAAGCACCTACACCGATTGGCCATGCAGCAATGGTGGCACTTTGTTTAAATAATATAAACTTCATTGTTTATCAATATTGTCCGACTGAAAAAAAACTTAAACTCGCCGAGACTACACTGCCGCTCAAAAGGTTGGCTACACCAGTCGATATTTCTCGTCGCACTAAAAGTTACATAGCTTCGTCACAAAAAACGATAACCAAACTTACCGAACGGCATTTTGAAGGGAACAAATTCAGCTTTGTTTTGCTTTTTGGAATATTTTCTATAATATTTTTTCGACCCGCCACGCACTTTTGTACGCGACTGTTTTTTTGGCTTTTTTCGCATATCGAGAATTGGGCGCATGACTTATGGAACTTATTATTGTCATGTTTATCCATGATAAACTTGAATGGGGTAGCAGGAGCTCCATTTTCGTTTTTTTTTAAGTCTGGTACGAGTTTTTTTCCCAATGTTATTTCATTTTTGGCTCGAAAAGACAAATTTTGGACAATGCAACGTAACTCAAAAACTATAGGGTTTAAGAGGAAATGTCAAACATGTAAAAAGTTGCGTAAGTTTATACTGGATCGCCTGGAATTTTTTCAAAATTTTCCTCTGAGATTTTTTCTCTTGACTATTTTCACTCGACTCTCTGATAAATAGGATGACAACCCGAAAACTTTTTTTTTGACAAAGCCATGTAACTTTTAGTACGGCGAGAAATATCGACTGGTGTATCCAAACTTTTGAGCGGCAGTGTATGTATGAATCGTCCGTGAAACTCCGACCTAGTTATCCTGAGCACTTGCAAGAAAAAAATATTGAAAATCCACCTTCGTGTCCGGCGATTTTGGTCCGAGTTGTCAAGCTACTGCCAACGGCAGAAACGCTCTTCGTACACCGTACAACGCGCCGGCTAGTCGCATGAAATCTTAGCTAGCACAGTCCGCTCGAGGGTGAAGTTTCCGGAAGTTACTTATTCCACTGGTCAGCCGCAAACAGTCGAAGCTGCGGTGGTTGCGGTGAGGTATGCGCGGTCCGGATGTACCGAACCTCAAGATCGAAGGGAAAAGGGTCCCGAGTCGAGACAAGTGCCGAGAGGAATTTCCCGAAACTACGTCCAGTTTCCCCCAAGCCCTCGACGGCTCTGATTAAAACTACCCCCACGTGCGACCACTTTGTTCGCCTTCAGCCCTTTTTCGATTTATCCTCGCTTCAATGTTGCGGGCAGGGAGGGGCAGGGAAGAAGTGGGCTGTAGCAGGGAGCCGAGCACACGAAGAAACGACTTAATTGACAAAATAAATATCGGGAGTGAAGATATAAAGAGTACTTCTCTCGAAAATCTTTTAGAGTTTTATCGACCTGTTTTTGAACTTTCTTGTTTGTTCCCTTTTTAGTCCCTTCGGAATAATTTATTGCTAGTTATTTTATGTTGAAATGGAAAAAGAAATTGTCTTTATAGTATCTTTGATCTATAATTTATTATTTAATAATGTAAATAATATTTATATTTATGTATTATATTTTTATTATTTAATAATGTAAATATAATAGATAAATTACTTTATTATTTAATAGGTCAAAGATACTTTATTATTCAATAATATAAATGTAATTATTTGATAATAAAAATAAATGTCAAGTGTTTGATTTTTATTTTCTTCTCGGTTCTTCAGCATTGGTTACTGTTAGTTAGGTGTTAAAGTAATACGATACATTATCCAGTAAGAAAAAGAATGATTGACCCTCATATTTGCAATCGAATATAAGATTTATTCGTAAATTCTATTTGGTGATAAATAAATGTATTATTCATGTAATATATACATTCATTCTTTTTTTATTCCTTGAAGAAATTAAGTAAGTAATACTAGTAACTTTATTTGATGATGGAAAAGAACATTATTCAGAAGCGATCTAAAAATATGATTTAGGAAAATATCATATTTAATAATAATAATAATAATAATTTATAAGTTGGTAATTTAAAAAATGCACGTGTGTTTGTCATTTACCTTTTGACCCCTCAACATTTCTTATTATTACTTATTTTATTTAGTAACAGGTCACATTATTTGTTAACGAAAAAAACTACTTACTCATACGTCTTTAATAAGATATATCGTTTAACACTATGTATTATTGGTTAACAAAAGAAATGTATTGTTTGGTACCGAAAATGGTTTCTTGATTATCATTCGTGAGCTTATTTAGCGAAATCTAAACATATATATAAATCTTCAAAACATAATTATTCTTTACTGATAATCAAATATTATTCAATGATATTAAACAAAAATATATAAGTCACGAATAAATTTTTGTTTTCTTTAAAAAAAACTAGGTCGCGTTTTCCATAAAATGGCATCATTTTTGGCCACTCTTACCAGATCAAAATGTATGCCAGACTGTACTTGGAATCGGTTTAAACTCCATGGTCACTCGATTATCCCGCATGGGCCACACATATTCGAGTCATTAAACGCTTTACATGCCCTCCCACTACGAGAGTCAACATTTCGACTTGGCGGCCGGCTCGAATGTTTGACGTAAACTTACCCCCCCCCCTTCCCCAGCCCGCGTAGTTCGATCTGGTCGTAATCGGGACACGAATTCTCGGATACTCGTGTATATGTGTACCTACGTCATTCGTCACCGTGTACCCGCATAAAAGGACGGACAGGTGTCTCTTGGCTGAACGAGTAATCGATCGATTTCATCGATTTCGAGCGCAACTTTAAGCGAGAGAGAAAACCAATTACTGTTTAATTCTGAATTGCTTTAATGCGCTTAACGAGGGTCATTAAAAATGAGAGGGCGTTTTAAAAGGCGCCCGAGTTTTTGTTGTTATCCGAAAGTTCCCGAGGAGACAAAAGCTTTGCCAAGTTTTTGGTTGAATTCCCAAATTGAAAAAAATATTTTTAGACAGTCACTTTTCCCAGAGGGATTTTCCAAATTACTGGAGAAATTGTACATTGAGTTGGTATTTTTTAAAATTATTATTGAAACTTAGGGTGAAACGTTGCAAGTGTTTTTTTTCTTCATTTTTTAATAATATAAAAATGTGTATCGCAATATTTATGAAAAATTGAATGTTGCGATAAATCGATAACAATGATCGAGTGACAGATCAAAATGATCGCACGATCTTTTTCTTTCCCTAGAAAAAACCAAAGGGGTGCCAAGTTTGTAAAAATTATAAAAATTATAATCAGGGTCGTATTAGTTATGAAAATTCCGACATTGTAATGCATCGATGAAAATTCTCAAGAAACAAGACTAAAAAACGCACTAGGGATCTTTATCTTTTCCTAGGAAAACCTGGGTACTTCGTGGATATTTTTCAAAATTAAATTAAAATCGAGAATGACAATCAAAATCCAGCAGATTTAGATTTTTTTTCTTCGCTCTGCCCAGGCGGAGGATTAGTACCTTTTAAAAAAGTATCTAAGGAAATAGACCTGCACCGGAGGAATCACGAGTTCGGGAAGCGAAAGAGCAAAAAAAAACTAGTAAGATCCTGTGATACTCTTAATGCCTCGACTGTTCGTCGTTAGTCGCCGGGATTTGCGGAACTCCCTTGCGGATGATCCCACTGTCATCAGGAATCGCCAACGGCGTCCGGTACAAATCCAGCTTGCCTCGAAAAAATAAGTTTCTCTTGCTCGACAAAATGTCCTCAGACTGACGCACACACACACACACATATAAAAGGTCGGAAATTGCTCGTGATTCTCGCCACGGGGCCTAGTATTTTTTAAACAACACTCGATTACTTAAAAATTTACGAGTCACGATTAATTTTAAAAACAATACCATCCTTTGCGTTCCCAGAAAAATTCCGGAAAAATTAAAACCCACTATAAAAATAAATGGAAGTATGAACTGAAAATTCGAATATTAGACTGATATTCTTTTCATTGCAAAGGTTGGTATGTAAAGTTGTAGGAATATAAGTAAATCTATATTCATCATAAGAGGGATCTTTTTTACAATAAAAGTGAAAATGTAAAACCTAAATGTAAATAAATCTATATCTATTATAAAAGAGAATTTATATATATATTAATCACATTTAATATTGATACAAAAATACATTAAAAAAATTAATTACCTCATTGATTTGCCATACCCTTCACTTGCCCTTCAGACTTTTATTTGCCTTCAAGTAGCACAATCATTCTTGATTTCTTTCTTTGAATTTTATTATTGACTAAACACCGATTGTGAAAATATTTTGCGATGGTTATATTTTGCCGGTATTTTTTTAAATCATAAAGGGAACCGGCCGTAAAGGAAACAAAAAAAAATATTTTCGTCCTTTACTATATGTCACGAGCTTATCCGATGGGAAGTTTTCCGCTGATCACGATTATCACAGTATTTTTGTCGAAGTTTCAAAATTATGTCGCGTAAAGGCAAAAAATGTGTTCTCACACACACTCGACGCTTTATGACGAGAAGTTGAGGTTGGGAGCAAATGAGTTGTGAATTCATATTCAAGGGGTAGAAGTACAACAACAAGGATCGACAAAAAAAATATTGAGGGAGCAATATTTTATCAATTTGAAACTCTGGGCTCGTTCTCTACGAAATCATTTGCTCTTCAAAATACCGCTGGATACATTTAGCTACGATTCAAATTTTTTACCACTATTTATGCAAACTTTGTTGCAAATTTGAACATGAATTTTGGCCAATTTCTCCGTTCATTTGATCGTCAAAATTCCCCGTAATTGATTCCGCTACGAATTTGAGTTTCTAAGCTGGCCATGCATTTTTGGAATTTGATACAAAAGTTCAAACCCGTTTGCAAACACGGCAGTTTGAATATTCGCAATTGAGACGATTTGAAAAAGTGCCCCAACCGATAGAACGCCTTAAAATATCACAGTTAAAATATCCCTAGACAAAGTATTACCACAACCAAAAATCACATAAAAACGTCACTACGGCGATTTATAATATACAATTTATTTTTTAAATATTTCTGTACACTACTGATAAACTATATATATATATATATATATATATATATATATATATATATATATATATATATATATATATAATAATTAACTCACCCTAGCGTTGATCTCTTCATTTTCGAATCCTCATCCTCGGTAGCCGGTCTCCAAAAATCTCGTCGCGGCCGTCGAACTTCCGCAATGTAGTGCGCGACCGTTCGAGCAATGCCGTCAGTTTTGCTTTGATCGCGACACCAACCGGAAACACTCGACATTTTTTTACGAAACTATTTGCTGGATACGACGCCCGTTCGTGTTGCCCGACTGACGCCCCGGAAGTCGAAAATTGTTCCCTGATTGAATATTCCTCTACTACCCTTTATTTTCCATCCCCACCGGTACCTACTCTCGTTTTCATATCGATTTGTCTTCGACTTTCTCGTTTATACCCACACATGACAGTAGTCCTTTACCAGGAGTAATCTCGTATACGATCCGGTTCTTCGGATTGCTCGAAATACGAAATTAATCGAATGAAAAATTGTCCAAAATGTACAGGTTGTTTGTGTTCTCGAGTGCAGCCAAGCTTGGGTTTGTTAATTTTTCATACGTATCTTTATATATAAATTTATTTATATTATATGAGAAATACATTGAAGGACATTTTTTTGTGCGAATTTTTTGTCTTCCTTCACAAGAGCACCGAAGCTTTGGCGTTGTTTCTTTTACATGAATGAAAATGGAAAACAAATGTATAGATAGATATATTTTTCTTCATATGTATATATTTATGGAATATATTTTATCTATTTGCGAAAGATTTATGGTTTTTTTTGTTTGCCTTTGTAAAAGCAGCGAAACTCGAGTTTTTTCATTTACATGAATTTTTAGATCCATATATATATATATATATATATATATGCAGAGAGAGGGAGAGAGAGAGACTGAGAGATACATTTTTTAACGCACACTGATATTTCACCTCGATGCATTGCATGATGACTGCACTGAGGAATGAATTTTCACAATGGATCAATTTCCGAATCAACCCACTATATAATTTTTTAAATCAATTGGAAATTCCCGCTCGCTTTCTCAGAGAACTACGATTCATTTTTTTTTTCGTTGCGATTATCCCGAGTTGCGGTCCTGAGTAAATACGATGAAATAACGCTACCAGCTCGAGAAGGTTGCCAGAAAAATTTCGTTCTATTGCGTGAAAATAAAATTGGCGAATACAAATCGAGTTTAGTGAAATTGAGCGGCGTTCCAGCGGAAAAGTGCGGAGAAATGATGGTGCGTCAAAGTTTGCCCGGAGCTCTGTTACTGCTCATAGAATTTTTTCGTTTATTTTTTCAAAGTCAAGTCGATTGATCCTCTTATCTTTTTGTGAAAAACCACGAAGCGATATAGTTCAATTCTGTACTTTAATTTTTTCTCATTTATTTGGAACGAAGTTGAAACGCGAACTTTGATCGAGTTACAGTAGGCAATTATAAAAATGTAAACGAAACCATTTGTTATTCAATTCAATATAGAACGAATGTCAAAATTTTATTAAAAAACGGACGGGTCAAAATCGATTTAATTCGCGATCACCTGTAGCTTCGGGCAACGTTATTCGTGTGAGAAACTTTGGCAATAAAAAAAGGTTGACGCACGAAATTTCTCGAACGAGCGTTTGCGCCAACTTTTAAGCTTTTTTTCTCTCTCATTTTATGCGCGCATACCCACCGAACCATATTGCGAGTCGGATAATATCTCGGGAATTCAGGCCCTTACCCTCGTGAACTACCCTTCGGTTGAGTGCTACTCTCGGTCATACTCTCGAAACAAAACCAACGGAATTCCTCGCGTATGAAACATCGTGGTAAAAGAATAAATTAAAAAATTACATATATATATTTGAAGAAAAAAAGTATATATATATTTCAAAATTAATTTTAATATATATATATATTTATTTATATATATATATATATTTATTTATATACAAAAAAAACTGCCTCGAAAAAACTTCCCCTATTCTTTCTTCGACCTCCGTGATCTCGCAAGTTTTGTTTCCAATGACAAAAATTCAAATAAAAAAGAAATCCAAAAAAAACTCGAATTGCTCATCCGCGGCACCTTCGCGATCAACCCCTGTCTATCGTTCGTGTCAAAATTGGCCCATCGCCCGAAGCCGCGTCCAAATCGACAAAGTCCTCGCAAAAAAAACATCTACGAGCAAAAACAACTGTCATCGGCAAAATGTTCCTGCACGCTTGTCAGGAATTTCTCGCGCCTAAAAAAAAAAACCAAAAAAAAGAAAACGCCTATTCTAGCAATACGACAATATGTTTAGATTTTCTTTTTTTTTATATCGTCTGCTTTCTCGTTCGATTCGCGCGTGTGTTTGGTCGCGTACGAGAACTCGGGGATGAATATACTGCGACGAGATTTCGTACGTGACAGCCCCGCGGTGTGCAACGGGGGCTGTGCGAGCGGGGCGGAGGGAGAGACCGGGAGCAGAGCCACGAGAGGGTTGTTGGCTGTACTGATGCGGACGTTAGACTGAAGTGGCGGAGGATAGCGAAACGGCAACGGACGCCGAAGACCAGGAGGAATCGCAAGGGGGTTGCTTGGCCGTGTGTGCCAGTAGCCTCTGCGCCGATCAACGGGAGTGGCACTCTCAGCGCGCGCTTTACGCGCAGTCGCAACCCAACCACCGCGACCAACCCCCCCACTCCATGCCGCCCGCAACCCCCGCAACTATACAGCAACAAAAAAATCGTTGAATCCCAAACTTACAATCTAATTGGTGTAGATTTACTCGTTTCAATTGCAACATCACATTTAGTTGAAACAACCAATGCTCGAGCTAGAAACTCGACGACATCCCTTCTATTACTATTATCCCTCATTTTTTCACGAATCGCCAAAAATAGGTGATAATTTTAACAACATAGCCATAAAAATAATAATAAATAACTAACAATATTTCAGTAATAATAACAATGATAATAATAATAAAAAAACAACAACAACAATAACAAAAACAAAAATAATAACGATAGTCCATTGGTAGCCATAATAATAACAATGAAAATAATATTTGCAGCATTATTGGCCATAATGGTAGCAACAATAATAGTCGTAGCATTAGTAGTCATAATATTAATCTTAATAATAACAATAATCAACAATTTCAGTATACAGAAGCAAACATATCGATAATAACAAGAAGACCAATATTAATAGTAACAGTAGTGATAATCACCATAGCCATGGTTATGGTGGCAATAATAATAATAACAATACAAATAATTTACACTGTGATTGCTGCTCCTGTTACAATCAACGTTATTATTATTGCTTTTGTTGTTGCTGTTCTTATTATAACAATGGATATGACGATTTCTACAATCGATTTTTTTGCCCATTCAACGGAATTAATAATATAAATGTGCAATTAATTATTTATTACAATCATTCATAATTGTTATTATATCGTGTCACCGGCGAATAAACGATTTCTACAATCGATTTTTTTGCCCATTCAACGGAATTAATAATATAAATGTGCAATTAATTATTTATTACAATCATTCATAATTGTTATTATATCGTGTCACCGGCGAATAAAATTCGACTCTGGGCGGTGCGTGTCAGCAGAGATCGAAATGATATTGCGGTTGCGTTAATGTCATAACGCGATGCATCCAATAAGCTCATTTCCGGCCAACTCGGACGTATCGGCGATTCTGATTCTAACTCCCTCGTGCCCCGCTTCGCCGACTCGAGGAAAGTGGGGGAGAACTGCACTCGATGCCGGTAACTGTTTAAAGTATTTCTGAGCCCGGCGTAGGGGTGGGGCTTGCCGTACCGAAGTAGATTCAAACTTGGAGTAAACTGAAGTGCGGCAATAGAGAGCAATTTTTTTTTTTCGGAAACATCACGTGATTTGTACGGAATGATTATTGCACGTGAATTATGTTTGGCCCGATGATTATTGCCACGTGAGCCGAGGGTTGAAACGTATACGCCCGAGAGGAAACCCTCGTCGAGTCGTCACCTAGTTAGTCACGTATTCATTACAAATTGCAGGCTCCGAGGTGGATTTTATATTTGAGCGATTGCGGTCCGTGGCCGTGGCGTCTTGTGGGCTCGTCTCGTTCGTTTGGTGTTACGATCATCTCCCTTGGGACACCACTTACCCCTGGCAGGGTTCGTTCACCTACCAATTATTCCCAATTTTCCAACTATATTATATTCCGGGTACATACGTACACACACATTTAAAATCAATAGATACGGAATGTATGAACAACAATGCGTTGTTCATACATTCCTTGATGTTGTTTTTGCTGTTGTAAACATTGTAATCATGATTTCGACAATTGATATTAGCAATAATGATATGGTTAATTAGTATGCATAAATAAATCGTCACAATAATTCTTATTGTAGTTATTATTGTGACAGCAACAATAAAAAATTCAACAAAATAACAATTATGAAGATAATAATAACAACATTGACGCCGTAGCCATTGTGAATATTATTATCACTAATGGCTACAATGAAAATCAACAACAATATCGCGCAAGCAAATAAACTATTATTTTCTAGTAAATATTATTTTTGGTGTTGTTAAAAACAAGACTCGGGAAAATAAATTTTGTTCCTTCACTACCATCCGTATGGATAACTTGTGCCATGTAATATTTATATTTTTTCACATTTTAACATCGCACCAATTGCCAGTCAGCGGTCAAAAGATGTTTCATGTAATCTGCAATAGATGTGTGATAAAGTACGACGTTCATATTTTTATCTAACTTTTTGAATTTATAAATCTATCTGAGATCTTCAGTCTACTAAAGGGGACATCACTGATCTGATCTGTAATAGGCGGTGACATTAATTCAATTGTCATTCACATGACCAATTCAAGGTAACAAAATGTTGAACGTGGTTATGTGAAGAGGATGGAGAATCATTTTACTTTTTTGAAGTACAAATGTGCACAATTTACTTTCTGCAATGAGCATATTGCCATGATCTACAAAATATTATCTCCAATCGCTACTATCTGACTAAGCAATTATATTGGTATAAACTTGTAAGCTGTGAAGTCTTTCGATTTCTCGGAGGATTTTTCTTGAAGAATTTCTCCTTAACCGAACTTTTATGGACTTGCACATCATTTCTAGGATACTTGTGTGATTCGTACATTGTATTTTTCTATAATGGTGATATCACCTTTTTGTTATAACGATGTAATTGACTCAACTTTTTTTTTAATTATGAGATTACTTCTAAGGTGTAAGAATTTTGTGTATAACATTACTCGTACATAATACGCACATTCTACTTGGCTATTTTATAAATCATTTCCTCTTTTTGTATAATTGATTAATGGAAAAAATATAAGAAAACCATTTTCTAAATTACAACAAATAATAATTATTAATGAGATAAACCATCATCTTTATTGAAGTAAAACAAACAACGATGTTTTCGAGAGGATCTTTTATGATATACTATATACACATATATATGGGATATTCCACGTCATTTCGCCTAGTCCGTGACCCCGACTATTTTTTGTTTTCCTGATATTTTTTTTGCAAAATTTTACGCCACGAACGGAGTACCCACACCAATTTTTAGATTTTGATCTCTTCTTTTTCAGCAGTTATAATTTTCCAAAAAATGTCGATTTCGTCAGTTATGGAAACGTTTAAACGCTGCTGACTCCTGAACTAATAATTGAGATATCGACAAATGTCGATACATAACTTTTTTCACTTTGAAGCATACTTTCGTTAAAAAACATGAAAAAATTATCAATGATCAATGTCAACTTTTTTCTGCTTCTAAAGTGAAAACTATTTTTCAAAAAGATGATTGCCTTTTTTAATTTTCTTCAAAAAATTGTCTAAAATAGAGTGAACCATTCTATGATTTTTAAGACTAGTCTCATCGTGGGCCCAGTTTTCCTTCTATTTTTTTCGAATTAATCATTTTTTTACAAGATTTCTATCATTTTAATTTCCAATAATGCTATTAATAATTTTGTGATTACCAATTCCAAATTCAAAAGAAAATTTGGAATAAAACACTTTTTTTCGTTAAATTCAGCATAAATTAAAAATAAACCATTTCAGGCCTGTCGAAGCCGAACGGGAAATCACAAAATCATTATAACATCATTGGAGATTAAAATGATAACAATCTTCTCAAAAAACATGATTAATTCGAAACAAATTGAAGGAAATATGGGCCCACGATGAGACTATATTTTGGAGAATTTTTTGAACAAAATTAAAAAAGGCAATTATCTTTTAAATATCTTCCTTTAGAAGCAAAAAAAGTTGACATCGATCATTGATAATTTTTTCATATTTTTTAACAAAAGTATGCTTCAAAATGAAAAAAAAAAACAGTTATAAATCGATATTTGTCGATATTTCAATTAGTTCCGGAGTTATCAGCGTTTAAACGTTTCCAAAACTTCTGAAATCGACATTTTTGGAAAATTATAACTCCTAAAAGAGAAGAGATAAAAATAAAAAATTGGTGTGGAAATTCATGGCGTAAAAGTTTACAAAAAAAAAAAATGAAAATAAAAAGTGGTCAGGGTCACGGGCTAGGTGTAATGGCGTGGAATGCCCCATACAGTAATGTATAATATGCTTGATTTTGGGAGAGCATAGTAATTTAATGTTCATAGATAAATATTCACAATAATTATTATAATAACAGCAACTATAACAAGTTCAACAAAATAATAATACCGGAGCTAATAATAATAATGGCTCCGACAATAGGACTAAGAATAAAAATTATTCTTCCCGTATTATTATTGTTATTGTTGTCGATGTTATGAACATAATAATAACTATTATTACTATTCATGCCAGCAATAATAATAAATGTATATATAGTAAATTTATATTCATAAATAACTGTTCACAATAGTTATTACCATAACGGCAACTATACCAAGTTCAACAAAATAATAATAATAATGTCTACGACCATGGTATCGAGAATACAGAGGATTCTTTTTGTACTATTATTATTATTATTAGTAATATCGTTGTTATTGTTATTATTATTTTAACATTATGATTACATCGATGAGGGATCGCTTGTGCTAATGTGATTTAAGTAACATATTAACGATCGTACTGATACACTTTCAACGATCATGCACATGAAAAACCAGCCGATTATTTGGATTTACACGAACATGTGGAAGATGCCTAGAGTTATCGAGGATACCGGCCATGGATATTGAAGAAACGAGCACGACGTAGGAAAAAAATCTGTGAACCGCCAGGTGATAATCTTCGTTTCACGTACTCTATCTTTTCGTTGCGATCATTTTTTTTTTCTTCAAATCTTATCGTACCTCGAAATCCCCCGATATAACACACGGTATGAAGCGCTCGTTAAATGTAACTTCGTCATATACCCCATTGTCCGCGCGATTCCAGATAAGATATTACACGGTGATAAACGATGCATCGAGACTTTGGAGAAAAAAAAGAGATATTGTATCGATCGTTGCAATCGGAGGCGAGCGCCTCGCCGTTACGAATGAATAATTTATTTGCCGCATTCGAGAACATAAATTGTTACAAATTATCGTTTCTATGTATTAAAATGATGGGCAGGAAGGGGGAAGGGGCGAAAAAAAGTTGCCCGAGATTGTCGAGTGTTGCGCGAAATTTTCGTCGTCCTCGAAGCAACATAATCGAAGGGACGATTTACATCGTGATCGAGGCAAAAAATCGGTACGAATAATACTGCGAAAATAACGAATGCTCGATGAACCGGAAAAATTCGATGCATAAAGCTCGTTCTCTCTCTCTCTCTCTCTCTCTCTCTCTCTCTCTCTCTCTCTCTCTCTCTCTCTCTCTCTCTCTCTCTCTCTCTCTCGCGCGCGCGCGCTCGCTCGCCGAGGAGGATAATAATAACCAGAGGTTTATATTCTCGAAAATTCGCGACGGATATGAGAGACAGGAATGATTTTAACGATAGAGAGAGAGAGTGAGAGAGAGAAAGAGAGAGAGAGAGAGAGAGAGAATGAAAGGACTCGACAAGTCATTCCCGCGTCCCAGTCCGTTAACTGCGTCCTGACGTTTATACAAAACGACGTACGAGATGGAAATTAATGCGGCATACGCCTGCGTTTGGACGATTTTCCAAACGCTTGAGTCTTGATGCGTGTCCGCGAGCCCATGGTCCGAGCTTTCAGGACTCTCTCCTATATATACACATAGGGTGACAATTATAAAGTGGTCGCGTGTTTTTCGAGAGTCTTGCGCGGAGACTTTGCGACCGAGAAAAACATAACTTCCAGTAGTTTTTCAAACCCTCTTCGAAAAAAAGTATATCGTATTTTTGTGATTGGTAGTATTTGCCGGAAAAAATAGAGCATTCTGAAAAAAAAAAATTAATTTTCCTTTGAGCCCAGCAAAATGAAGATAATTCAATTTCGGATACAAAACACGCCGGAGAAATTTTTTTTTTCGTAACGCGCCATTGAGAAAAAAATTATCAAAGATGCATTTTATAGTCGATAAATGGAATTTAGTTCCGTGTGGAAAAAAAATTGTGGGAGGATTTCGTATTTGGAATTCAATTAACTTTATTCTGCTGAATTTAAAATGGATTTTTTGTTTTTCCAGAATGCTCAATTTTTTCATGAAGACAACCAAATTTTGAATACGTAACGCTCTCGAAAAATCTTTTTTTTAAAGGTGTAAAATTCCATTCGTAGACCTTAAAATGCTTCTATGATAATTTTTTTTTAATGACGTGATACACAAAAAAATTCAGTAGTGCTTCGTATTCAGAATTTAATGATCTTCATTCTTCCGAAGGAAGGAAATCACTGCGACGGGCCGAAAAAGGGTCGTTTTTCCGATTTTTTTTTCTTTACTGGTTTATTTATTTAGCATTTTGCTTCATGCATTGAACTTATGTCGTGTAAATTTGCATTTTTTAAAATTGAATATTAACAACTTTATTGAGGAATAATAGAGTGTGTGTATAAAAAATGTGGTCCAACAGCCGGGTCGATCACTTGACAAAAGTGATCTGAAAAATGAAAATTGAGAAGTTTTATACTCTATATAAATGTAGTTCTCGTTGGGGGTAGCCGTTTTTCGAAAAAAATGTACAATATGGTGGGTGTTCAAAATATAAAGTGTAACTTTGGCGAAATGTTTTACTTACATATGAGGGCTTGGAAAATACGAAATAAAAAACATGCCTATGTACAACAATAGCTACTGCAATTATGGAAATACTGATTTTTTACAATTGAAATTCGGCCTATAGCCAGTTATCATTCCGGCCAGGTCGGAAACAGTTGTTTCGAGAAAAGAGCGATTGAAAGTTTTAGTATACGTAAATCGTTGCGCTACCAGCCTCTCTCAATCGTCTTTAATTTGGTCAACCGTTACGATTTTAACTTGAACATTTTTTCACACATTCTCGAATATGTATACTTTGAGAAAATGCAAAATAATCGATTATTTTGATCCGTCACAGTAGTTTCCGGTCTGAAGTCAAAGTTATAGATTTTAGCCCGAGCGCTGAATTTTTTTCTGGAATATACTATTCGTCACAAAAATACGGTATGTTTTTTTCGAAAAGTATTCGAAAAACAATTAAATATATTTTTTGCGTTCGGTAAATTTCCACGCCAGACCCTTAAAAAGGGCATGTCGATTTCATAAATGTCACCCTGTATATACTGGTCGCCCTCGTCAACCGGCGAAGCTTCCTTGGCCCTTCGCCTCGCAAATGTGCCAGGTTTATACTTCCTGCAAGTAAGAACTAACCCTAACGCGTTGCCTTGTAGACGGACTCGGATCTCCAATGGGGCAAGCGAATTTCATCGTCCATATATTTAAATGTGTGTCACTTCGTGTGTGTGTGTGTGTGTGTGTGTGTGTGTGTGTGTGTCACGTCATCGCTTACTCGGATCGCAGGGCACCCTTGGCGTGAGAAGGGCCAGCCACGCGGGGGTGAACGCGCGAGACGCGGTGAATTTAAAATCGCGCGGTCGGTCCGATATTAGATTCGGAAATTATGCAAATCCGAGGAGCGCGTTGACTGGGGAGGGCGCCGCCGACGCGTAAATGTATATGAGGCACTCCGAGTACCACTTCATCCATACTAATTTTTTCTTTCACACCCCTCTCGCCCTTAACACCTCTAAATATTTATCGTATATTCGCGATGGGGATGATGTTCGACGCTACGGGGACACTTGTTACATTTTTCTGTTCGCCTGCAAGCTTTTGGTGCTTTAAACTATTTATATATATGTATATATTTTTTTATGATGTTGGGGAAGAATTGGGGTATTGGTTTTTTTCTTCGATTTTCGGGTGTACAAGCAAATATTACATTTGTGAAACTTTTTTGAAGCGCTAATATATTTGCGGATTGTTTGTTCGGGTTTGCATGGGCTTGTAATTGTGAAGTATAGTAAGTTTTTTTTGAAATAATACTAATTATCATTATTAATGAAACAAAATATCGTAAATATTGTTGAAGACTCAAAAATATTATATTTTTTTTTACTTGAAAGATAGTATAACTATTTCTCCACCGTTTATAATTGTGAAGTGCAATTAATAGTTTCAGTAATTATCATAATAAACATTGAAAAACATTGTACACATGTTTTAACATCGGAAAGATATAAATATATTTTAACCGTTTGCCGAGCTGAAACAGAGTACGAATTTTTTTCATAATGAAGAATACTATACAATATTATAATTATTTTTCACACACGTAAAAATATGATAATTATGTCACGAGCGTTCGTAATCGTAAAACAGAATGCATATTGTGAATATTATTTAAACGCGTAAAAAATATGAAAAATATATTTAAGATTCATAATCGTTGAATATAATAAATATAAGTAAATATTGTAAATACGCCTCAAAAACGTACTAAAAAATCAGGATTTTGCACTAGTAAAATAATAACTATTTTCAATAACAACAAACATAATGAGAGGCGTATTGTCCAAATTTTCATAACCGTGCTATAATAAAAATTGTCAACAGCAAATACAACGAAATATTATAAATACGTGAGAAAATTCAACGAAACATAAATAAAAAAAACCCTCGCTCCATCCAAAGATACGATCAAACCACGAAAATCCTCGTTATCATTCATTGCATCTTTTCTACCTTTTCCTCTCTCTCTCTCTCTCTCTCTCTCTCTCTCTCTCTCTCTCTCTCTCTCTCTCTCTCTCTCTCTCTCTCTCTCTCTCTCTCTCTCTCTCTCTCAGCGAGATACGATCCCGTGTCTCCCGGTTCGATCGGAATTGGGGAGTGCTGAGGCACATTATGCGAGGCTTGTCATCAACAGAAGGGCGGGGGGGGGGGGGGGTCGGCTGAAAAAAGGTTGGCGAGAACGACAAGAAAAATTCTTTTTCACAATTATCCGTCACTTCAGAATCGCCCGGAGTGGCTTTCACATATTTTACTCTTCGCAGATCTGTATGGTACTTTTCTGTATGGAGACTGGCTAAGCTGGATAAAGATGAATGTACGCATGATGAAAGGGCTGGGGACACGATAGAGAGAGAGAGAAAGGGCGTTTGCGACAAACGAGCGAAAATCGAGCATTCGAAAGGAGTTATCGGTTCTAGGGAATCTCGTGTCACTGCATCGAGAATGTTAAAGCCTCTCTCTTCGTTAAATCTACCCATTAGGGGCAAACACCACCCTTTGGCTATTCGGCATCCTCGTGGGCCACGTAACCACCACGTAATGATCTGACAGTTATACTTTTTCGTTGCCTCCGTGCCGCGAGAGCTTAGGGAAAAAAAAGAAATAAAAATGCCCTCGATCTCGATATTACGATATGAATTCTCGGAGCCGGGGTCGAGCCTGGGCGGCTTTTGGTACGGAAAAATAACGACCACGCCTTTTTCCTAGCCTGTTAAAGAATACGCAAACGAAATCGGAAAAATGTTTTTTAGAGTGCGCAAAAATGTACGATGGTCGTTTTTTTTTTAAATATAAAAAAGAGACATTAAAAAATTGTTTTAAATATAAATATATAAAGAAGAATTTCGAATATTAAAAATTGAACAACTGAGATTTTGATTAAAATATGAAACGGAACAAATGAAATATTGTTCTAAATATTAAAAAAGAGAAAAGAAAATATTGTTTCAAATATTGTTTCAAACATAAATATATTTAAAAAATATATTGAAAAAACCTATGAACATATAAAAAAGAGCCAATAAAAAATTGTTTTCCATATTAAAAAGAGGCAAATAAGACATTGTTCTAAATATTAAAAAAAAGAACAAATTAAGGGGAGATATACACCTAGGAGCCGGAAAAAAGTCATTTTTGTGAATTTTTTCAACGAAAACTATTTGAAATTTCGGATTCGGGTTTTAATTATCTAAAACTATATACATTCATAAATATGTTTAATTTGCTTTATTTAAAAGTATGAAAAATATACAAGGATATTGTATGATCCTTGGAGCGACGTAAAAAAATCTGCATATACGGTACCCACTGGCGTTTCTTCAAAAATCATCTGAAAACAAACCAAAAAGATTATTAAATTAGATACTATAATATAGTACTTGTCATAGCCGATTTTCAAAATATCGATTTATGACAAAATGGCGGACGTTTGAACATAAAGAGTGATTTTTGGGCCAAAAATTAGTTATTATTTTGCCTATAAAACAAAAACTAAGTAACGGAAAAAAATCCTATGGCAATTACTAGATAATGGTTTATAGAATAAACACAAAAAACCTCAAGGCAATCGGTTCATTGGTTTTCGGGAAATTCTGGGTACCGATTTGAAAAACGTGGTATTGAGAAAAACGTGTTTGAAAATTTTGGAATGAATAAATCATGAAATTTGTCAACTTACATGGAATCATCGATACCAGGCCCATAGTGTAGGTCTTCTACGGTCGACGGAATGTTCATAGCTTCTAAATCCTCGACCTCGATCATCTAGGTGTATATCTCTCCTTAACGGAGGCTTTGTCCTTGAAATTTAGCGAGAGATGTTAGCGGCTCAAAATGAGCAGCTAGAAGAAGAGGAGGGATGCCTCTATGGACCAGGCATTGCCGATTAGCGGTAATTATAAACACATTTGTGTAAACACATTACAAAATTTTAAGAGCGGTTTTCTCGAAAACACGTTTTTAAAAATGGCTGACTTTCTCCTGACCGCTGTAATTAACATATCGATCTGAAATTTGGAGAGCATACTCAGAAAATATGTCTTCACGGAACGACAGATCGGACGGATTTTTGCATTTATTATTTAGCTTTTTATGCGAAAAAAAACGCGAAAATACGATTTTTTTAAAATTGCCGCCATTTTCCGAAATTTGTACTAAACGAAAAACCCATCCGTCATTCCATGACCAAAGGGTCACAGATTGATAATATGCTTTGAATTTGTGTTTCAGATCAACAGAGGGGACAGTGATGTCAGCCGTTTACCTCCCGCGATTTGAGGGCCTGTTTTCGCGGAGCTGCAACGGCCGCCATTTTGGTTTTTTTTTTCAAAAAAAAAAAAAATTTTAACGTTCTGTATATCATGAATAAAAGCAAGAAAAAAACAGCACTCAAAAAGCTTTACTCGTTTCCTTTAAAAAAAATAAAATGTAAACACCTGAAATATGGCACTCCAAGGACAAAGTCTCCCTTAAATACTGTCTCACATATTAAAAAATACCGGAAATAAAATAACATATTAAATATTCTAAAAAACAGCAAATCAATTTTTAATTAATTAAAAATATACGCGAACGTTCGTTCCCTGTGGAAGTGTGGTTGCAAAAATAGACTGAATATAGTATTAACCACCTGTCACTCGTCACTCCACTAATTAAAAAGGTTCTCGTCGAAATACAAAACGTCATTGGTACTGGCAAATTGGTATTGGCAATACAAAACGTCATTGGTACTACGAGCGTGGTGGCGAAAAATGTAACCCGCAACGAAATAACTGCGAGTGCGGCGAGACGAGGAAAAATAACACGTTCTCGGTGCACGATGTGGACGAATGTACTCTCATATAGACTGCACAGTCTTGTTCCACGTTTTTTTTCCTGTTTTAGAAACATTCCTCGAGGTCTTGTCAGTACTCGGGATTTTTATAGAAAATATAGAAAGAGAGACAATTGATGCGACGGTTTCATGTCCAATTATTATTCGTCGTTCCAATTTTTCAGTAGCTATCAGTCCCGATGCTTGTGCCTCTTGTGTTTGCTCCTCAAATTCCTGAGACGAAGAATCTCATGTATTTACGACTCGTATCGCATGTGGTACCATGATAAAAATATGGAAATGCATGGCATTTTTACCTCTGAGGGACGTTGAGAGCAAAACAATTGTTATCGTTGGTTTACCCATAGCACGATGTTTCAAATTATTTTTTATTCGGATCTATAAATTTCGAAAAATTACTCTCTGTTTGACAGATCGAACGAAGGATTCCTTAAATCAATTATTCGTTAAAGTCCGAATGAAATCAGACAACAAATTGCCCATTTAAGCGAATAAAAAAATTTTGATATTTCAACTCGAACGAAAGATGTACAAATTGTTGTCACAGTATTATTCGAAAATTGTTTCATACTCAAATCAAATTTAAATAATGTGCAATTTTGACTATCGAATTCTTCTTCCCAAATAAACCCAGTGAAAATGTTCCGTTTACACAATTCGAAGACCAAAATAATTATTCTTCGTCTTCTGCATAGTACGATGTAAAATATTTTCATCAAGTTTTCATCGAAAGAATTGACGAAAGGATTTTTCACATTTATACTAATCTAATTGACCCAATTTTTCGTAAAAGTCCGAATAAAATCAGACTTACATTGTCCCTTTATTCAATATTTCAACTCAAACAAACCCAAGCCCAAAATTTCAAAAAAATAAAAAATTGTCCAATATTCCAACCCAAGCAAAAATGTCCACTATTTTTTTTCTCGCGTATCTAATCAAAAAAATATCACAATTCGGACTAACCGAAAACAAGTGCCATGTTTCCAAGTCTGGAATCCCGCTTTTCAGTCGAACCGAGCCAAGCCCAAGCAAACCAAATAAAAAAATGTACAACATTCTTTACCCTCGAGAGTTGTTTTCCAGGTAAAATAAAAAAAAAATCTCGCGAGTCGACTTGTTTACGAAGTCGGTCTCAAAGATTCTCGTGACAAAAATAGAACGACGCCGCTCCCCCGCATCGCAGCCCCTAGCAATATCGTGACGCCTTGCCGATCACGCGCGGCAATTATACGTCGGAAATTCGTACAATTTTCGTCTTAATTGATTAGACCGTCAGGGATAACTAGCAATTACGTCTAGTTCTCTCGTAAAGGTTATTCAGCAAATTTACGCAGGCCAGAGGGAGGGGGGGGGGTGATATCCCGTACGACATCTCGATCCATGAGCTGCGAAGCTACCGGGGATATTATTAACACTCCGAAGAGTCTTCCCTTCAATTCGCCCCCCATGGGCTTATGTCGTCGCCACGGGATACCTGGAGGTAGAGGGCAAAAATAGAAAAAGAACACACAGTACGTCATACGGACACTCGGAGAGAGAATCCTCGGATAAACATCAGGACCATTCTTGAGAGGATTCCGCCATTGATCCTCGAAATTGAGAGACGAAACATAACTTCGACGCAGAGCGAACCTTATTATTATTCCTATTGATAACGTAGGTAAAAAATAGAACGGCCCGTATCGCCGTGACATTCCTTCAACGCAGCGAGAATACGTCGCATTCCCCGATTTTTTTTCCATATTTGGGGATTTGCCTGAATTTGGAGTTTTGAAAATACGATTTTTTTATCGCTTATTTTTTCAGCCTAGGGTCATAATTTTAATTTGCAACAAAGGTTTTGGGGAAATTCTCAAAGTTGACCGATTTGTGGCGATTTTTGTCGAAGGTCTTGACTGATTTACCGTTGTTTTTCTTTCGCGATTTTTTTCAAACTATCTTTTGTGAAAAGGTAAGTCGTATCTCAAAATCTATTCGTCTCCACTTCAAATTCGATAACGCATTACTTACAACGTTTTCTGTCGTATGACCGCATGATTTTCTTTATATGTTTATCCATTTGTTAATAATAAATTATTAAAGTTGTTTTTATCGACAGCCTGCCGTTTTCATAATTTTCGAAATTTCGTAAGAATATTCGCTCATCCGAAAGTTTAACTATTGTATCAAAAGTACGGTTTGTTATCGTTCATTTCGGATGACCCTGGTTGCCAGAAGCAGCTACACCGATTGGCCATGCAGCGGCACTTTGTTTATTTAATAACTTCATTTTTCATCAATATTTTTCAATTAAGGATTATTAAACTAGTTTAGTTAGGTAAAAGTAAAAAAAAAACACTTTTTTTCAAAACCGATATATTGTGACAGTATATCACATCTTATAAATGTACCCTCAAAACTTGAAGGTGATCGGATGAAAATTGACAGATTTATGGGCTGTTATGTTGACGTCTGTTGAATATGTCATAAATTACGGCATTGATCTTTCTGAATTTTTTTGATCTTTTTCGATGTAAAAATATAGTAATTTTCCGAAGAATTTTTTTTTCCGATGAACACTTTCGATGTAATGAACGAACCAATGCCCCTTTTTTTCGCAAAAATCGAGACTCTCACTTTGAACGCGTGCAATTTTTTTTGTTTGCTATTTCGGTAATTTCTTTGTTTAATCATAGGATAAACTAATATACTAACTACACTTTTTCCAAAGGTGCTTTCCGGACAACGGCTGTAAATCGATTATGATTAAATATTTTTGCACAAAAAATTACAGTGTTCTTCACATGATTATTTTTTAAATACATTGTAGAAATTCATCGTAACGATATTCTGAAAAAAATCGCATAAATGAGCTGTTCTCGACCATTGCATCTAGTCATAACCCGTTAAAAAAAAAACTCAAACTTCGCAAAACTGTGTATTCATTCTGTGTATCAATGTAAAATCTCGACCTCACCACTCCAATACTCTCATCAGAAAAAAAGATTGAAAATCGACTGTTTCTTTGGATCCCAAGCTCGTGCACATCCATCAATGAGTTCTATGTGCTTTATTTTATTTTTCATTCAGAATCCTTTTTTTCAATTCAGAATCCTCATTAGATATCCACCACTCGAATATGAGAAAAAAGCAATTCCGATAATAATGCTCGCTCGCTGCAGTAATTTATTCAGTACGAGTCTTGACGTACTTTCTTCTATTGCTGCTTCGTACTTTGCATACATATTGCTATTACATATAATCCCGATCGTGTAAAAAAAAAAATATACTCCACAATTCAGCCGCTCAAAGCTTTCCCTTCGAAGTAATCTTGGACCTGATCAACTTGTGGAACATCTTACATCCGGGGGTATTGTGAGTTTCGTATCCTGGCAATGTCTCCGCGCAACGTTTCAGCCAAGCTTTTATATTGGGATAATCGTCGATCGGCAGGACGCACTGAAACGATAAACCAGCATTTTCAAGTTGCAATCAGTTGTAATCAATTTTATTTTCAATTGAGCGATATCTCACGATATTAGATATGTCACGTAAAATAAACGTTTCATATCGGCAGAGCTGGGTTATCACCATTTTACGAGGGGGCTGGTTGGAACGTACCTGTATGCTCGATAGTGTGGTGACACAGCTGATGTCGGCGAGTGTGTACGTATCGCCTACCAGCCACTGCTTGCCCTTTAAAAAATTTTCCAGATGTGTGTATGCCTCCTGCAGTAGCTCCAACTTTTCCACCGACACCGTAGTAGTACTTCCCATAATCAGCGGAAACTGCGAGAGGGACAAACATATATTGAGGCACCATTAGCCTGAGTCTCTTCGCGAGGGAAAAAAAAAAACGGAGGTCAGTGCAAGAATGGATGATAATTTTTCAAGTAATCGATTATGGTTGTCAATTAATTTGCCCATATTTGATGGAAAATATGTTCGACATTGGAATGAATTGTTCGAGACCCAATCTCTGACACACGAGCTCTCACCGCTATGAGGCGAAGACGAGAGAAGAGCACGCCCGAGTCAAAGTGCAAGCGCTGATGCACGAGTGCTCTGCGACGAAGGTCTTTCGGATAGAGGCTGTCGTCCTTCGCATATTTGTCCGCCAAGTAGCACATAATTGCGTGGCTTGAAAATACGATACGATCATATTATTCGCGCTTGTTTGCGTCGAAAAAGATTTCATCTTGTATACCTGTCCCAGAGGATGAATCCATCGTCGTTGAGGGTTGGCACCGTGTGCTCGGGATTCATCTACGAAAACAACCATGACAATAATGGTATATGTATACACGCTGCCGGCGAAAAGTTTGGGTACACTAGTCGAAATTCCATACCGCACTGAAAGTTAGATAGCGGACGTAGAAATAAAGATAATGGAATTTTCCAAGCGGCGTTTGGAAGAGGACAAATTTACCTCTATTTTGCTTTCTTAGAAAATTGTCTATGATTTTTTTCGCCTCAGTATTGTATTTTCAGGTAAAAAGACATGTTTTAGAAAAAAAATGAGTCAGCGAAGAACTATAGGGTTTCAGAGGAAATGGCAAGAGGGTAAAAAGTTACATGGGTTCACACTGGAGTAGCTAGAATTTTTCCAGAATTTTTGTTAGACATTTTTTTACCATTTTTGGTTGGAACTTCGATGAGTGGAGAGGCTCGACTTGGGAATTATGGACTCTAGGACAATATATTAAGAAAGGAAATTTGTTTACATTTCGGAGAATCGTCGTCAGTTGGTTGTTGTGCCTCGAGAACTATCGAATGTAAGACAAAAATTTTTAAAAGTTATTTTTCATTTTAATATCGTTGACATTTTTAAAAACTTTTTTTACCGTGACTTTTTTCCAAATAACGAGGTGCTTTTTTAACCCTTTATCACAAATCCAGCACCAGCATCCAAACTTTAAACTTTTGGACTTGCTTTTTAACGCAAAAAATAGTCAATCAAGTCTCTTATCTCCTCTATACGAGTTTTTCACCGAAAAAAGATTCTCCGAAAACTGCCGACAAAATTATTTTTAAAAATCTAAAAAAATTGTGGCTAATTATAAACGAAAATGTAGACAAATTTATTTTCTTAATATACTGTCGCGAAAAAAAAAATTCCAGAAAAAATTCTAGCCTCTCCAGTGTCAACCTGTACTACTTTTTACCCTCTTGTCATTTCCTCTGAAACCTAAAGTTTTTCGATGACGCCTTTTTTTTTAAAAACATGTCTTTTTTAGCCAAAAATGCAAAACTGGGCCGAAATATAATCGTACGAAACTTTCTGAAAAACAAAAATGTCGGTTTTGATATCCTTTTTAAGTTGACCATGGAAAAAACCGAAGAAATATTTTTCCATAGACTTTGCAGTTAATTTTCAACGGCCAAAAAATTGCCGGAAAATATTCACGGAGAAAAATACGTATCAGGGCGAAAAAAATCGTAGAGAATGATCTAAAAGAAAAACAAAAAACAAAATAACGTTAAATTTGACCTCATTAAAACGCCACTTGGAAAATTCAATTATTTTTATTTTTGAGTCCGCTATCCAACTCTTAGTGCGGTAAGACATTTCGACTAGTGTACCCAAACTTTTGGCCGGCATTGTATATACATATATATATATATATATATATATATATATATATATATATATATATGTGTATATATATGTGTATATATATGTGTATATATATTAGGTGGTTGCATATGAAACCGGCCATTTTTGAGCAAACGAAAAGATAGTGGTTTGGGGACAAATCGCTGAAGTTCTCAAAGCATTGGCTGACGGAACGGACAAGTTTGGCCTATCTTTCGGCCATCAATCGGATTTCACGCAGGAAGAATTTGTCTTCTTCAGAGGCAATCCAGTCATCTAACCATTTTTTGACTGCTTCGTATGAGGTGAAGTGTTGAGCCATGAGCGTTCACTGCATCGACCGGAACAAATGGTAATCGGAGGAAGCGATGTCTGGGCAATATGGCGGCTGGGCTTTCATCAGTTCACTCCATCCAAGTATTGCTCAACCAATTGAGTAACATGCAGCCTGGCGTTGTCTCGCTGATTCTCCCATACCGGCCTTTTCTCGTTCAGAGCTCGCTTCAAACGCGTCAGTTGCAGTCGATAACGATGCCCAGTGATGCTTTCTGACGCTTTCAGCAGCTCGACAGCAGCCTTCTTTTGGCTGGTTTTCCGCGGTCCTCGTTGTCCATAGGGAAATTACGGCTTTGGAAGCTGCAAAGGTACCATTTGCACCTTGTAGTCGATGGAGCATATTCGGCATCCACTTCTTTCAGCAAACGATGCGTTTCCGCGGCCGATTTCTTTGCCAGGAAATGGAGCATAACTTGTCGCGAATGTGACTTATTTCGAACGAAATTTGCCAATATAAAGACAATTAAAATAGATGATTTTATAGCTTCGGACCAATGTCACCTATGGCGTCCTAGCGGAATTCTATCCTGGTCCTGTCATCGTGCGTATTGTCAACTTTTAACTCGAGACAAAAGTGCGGCTAACGCCATCTACTGCCAGCGGCCGTTTTCATATGCAACCACCACATGTACACGCATACGTGTGTGTACATTGTATGCAGTACCCTCCGATGTTAACAACGATCCCTACCGCCTGGAACTCGCTGCTGTGATGTTCCCCAGCAGCCAAGTCGACCAGCCTCACATCGATGTCGAGTCCCACGGCCGCGGCCGCGAGCAGAACTGATCTGCTCGGTGGACTCGGGTATGCCAAATAAACAATCGGGCGTGTCATTCCGCTGAAAATGATAATGTCGCTACATAAAATTGTTTCTCAATGAGGAACGAGAAAAAAGGCCAAACATTCGACAAATGTTCTGGTGGACAATTGCGATCTGATTCGTGAACGAATTCGTCGAACTTACGATAGTCGACGTGTCTGCTGACCAACGAGGCTCCCAATTTGACCACAATGTTGTCCAAGAGCGGAAGATCCGAGAGCGAGAGTTGTCGACGGCAGGCTCGTGAGCGAAGTAAGCGATCGTTGCGTCGTTGCAAGAACCGACGTTCCTCTCGAGTATCCTCGATACAAGTGTTTCGCCAGTGATACCATCGTTCCAGAACGGCCCGGCAGAGAAGGGAAAGGCGTGTTATGGATGTGGCGAGAATGAACGCGCGGTCCACGCGACGAGATGACTGGCACAAAACGAACTCTGTCTCATACTGCAGATAGTGGAGGGGTCTTGGTCATTTTTTAATTTATTTTTTATTATTCTGTTGGGTGAGATCCCCCCCCCCCTCATTCGCAACCGGACTCGTTACGTAAACCATGTTGATGGATAAAAGATAGCAATGATAAAAAAATACAAGTTTTTGTGTCGTGTCATGTGGTAGGTTGACTTGAAACTTCTTGCGGATGGGTGTGTGTGTGCATGTATACTTACGGATGTTATCACGGCTGGTACGCAGCTACTTCGATACACACCATTCGATGATTTCGGCTTGATCGTGCGTCTGAATAGACGCCAGATGTCGCGACGTGCTTTTCGGGGCCCACTATACTCGCGCTGTCTTCACTGTAGGCTGAGATGATCATGGAGATTTTCTGTCTCTATCTTTACTACGCGCTCGTTTTACATTACGCTGATGAGATTTTTTTGCGTGATAGACGATGAGACGATTTTGTTGGAACTTCCGTTGTGGGAAATCGTGGTTTTGGAGACTTGGTAGTGGATGGAAAAAGCGGAGGGACGTTTTGAGGCTTGGGCGTAAACATTTATCGGAGCCGGTAGAAGGGTGCGTAAAATCGTACTGGTTTATGGGAATTTGGAAATTTCGAAATTTTTGATCATTCTGCTTCAATTTCAGTTAACGGGTCTGCAAACGAACCTGAAAAACGGCTCGGTTTCAAGATTTTTTTGGGATGAGACTATTGGGATGACCAGCTCGGGATTTCACACAAAATTCATACATAGTCTTGAGAAGCTTGAGTTTTTTTTAAATTTAATAATATCCTTCAGCCATGGAGTTATTATTGGTTTAAGCAAAGTGTCGACGTTGCTGTATGGCCAGTCGGTGTAGGTGGTTCTGCCAAGTCGAGACATCTGAAATTAAATACAAAATTGTATTCTAGTATGATGATAAAAGTTCGTACAAACGGATACTTCTTTGAAATTCTGTAAATTACGAAAATGGCATGTTGTAGAAAAAAAGTTCGGTTTTCAACGCAAATAAATAATTTTGATCATTTTTTATTAGGAAATTTGATAAACATGTCCAAAAGGCATCCGGTCGTACGATAGAAAATGTTATAAACTATTCTCCGTCCGAGCTTGAAGTGAATCGAACGAGTAGATTTTGACATACGGCTTACATCGATTCCGAAAACATCAACACAAAATCTTTTTCGAGAACTAAACTTAACGCGGGATATACACTTAGACAGGAAAAAAATAAGCAATATTGCAAGATTTTTAAAACTAAGGAATACTTATTCTACAATTATCACACTTTGGGTATACTTTAATAGTATATTTAAGTATACAAAACAATTTTTTTAAATTAATTCATCATCAACATGATGGAGCTGTGGCAGAGTGTTACGGCAAGGTCACCGCGTGAGTTGCGAATCGGCGTGCAGTCCAGCTTCCCGTAGACTTTGATTTGCAAAAAAGTTCAAAGATTTTTTTCCGTTAGAACATGTCTAGTTTCTATATGACGGTAATTAAAATTAAGAAAATGCAAATTTACGAAAATGGCAGGCATTTACAAAAAAAAGTCAATATCTTACGCAACATTTCACTAAAATGTTGATTAAAAAAGTAGTTTTTTTCCAATTTTTCAAAAACAATTCTCGTCAAGTAGAAGGTACCAATATTATCAATAATTTTTCTACCAAGTTTCAACTCAATTGGCTTAATAGTTTTTGAGTAATCCTACACGCCAATTCCGACAATGCAGTTTTGAGAAAAACGCGTTTGAAGTTCACGCTCACTCCGAATCCGAGGGGTGAGGTACAGCGTTGACGGGCTGTAACATTTGAAGTTTTTCCAATTGCGTTTTGAAACTTTAAGATAATATGCTACTTATATAGTTCTATCGTTTAAAGAAAAAAAAAAGAAATCGATTTTTTGATCGTTCCCGTGCAGAAATTTTGGCAGGGATACAGCTGGATTCTGACTTGTATCCCGGGCTGCCAGTCGGGATCTAGTCCGATATCGGATCAGATTCGAAGACTAAATGTAAGATCCGTAAACTGGATTCCATTAGGGATCCAGAACCGGATCCTTTAATGACTCTAAATAGATTCCCCATGGAATCATTGAGGAATCTGGGAAGGATCACGGATGAATACAGGCTGAAATAAAATGTCAAAAATGGAATTATGACATGTTAAATTTATTATAAAAATAAATAACATTTATAAAGTTTTGGTGCATAAAACTATCAATAAAAAAAAATTTGTCCAAAGATTCAAATGGCAGATCGCGCTCATCGCGAGATTTTGATGTGAATTAAAAAAAAAATCACATCAAAATCTGTGAATGCAAATGTATTGACAAGAAATTATAAATACAAAAAAATTCACAAAATTAGTTGTGAATTTTTTCGTATTTAAGACAAATTAAAACCAAATTCAAAATGATTAGATTAAAATTTGCGCCAAAAGTGAGTTCGTACGTATTTTGAGAGAAAACATTGCCTCGAGGCAAAGAAATTTTTGCACATAACTTTTTGTGCGAACATTTCTTTGCCTCAACACAATGTTTTCTCTCAAAATACGTTTACACTTGTGGTGTAAATTTTAATATAACTGTCGTGAATTCGATTTTTATTTTCTTCAACTTGACGAAATTCACAACTCGTTTTGTGATTTTTTCATATTTATAATGTAATATTTGAAACTCACAACTTTTTTTGCAAAAATTTCTTTGCCTCGACGAAATGTTTTCTCTCGAAATACGTAAGTACTCACGGTTGGTGTAAATTTTAATCTAATCATTGTGAATTTGATTTTAATTTGTCGTAAATACATGTTTATACCCACCGACATGTCGGTGGATATAAACAGAGACTGATTCCCCAAAACCGGTATCCCGGTTAGAATCCAACTTGCATCAGTATCGGAATATGTACAACGACGATGGCATAATTTTGAAAATTTTGACATCACGCGTATTTTCGGTATTACTATGTAATTCCTATCTATAGATAGGAATTTTATAGATAGGAATCTATAGACAGAAATTCCTATCTATAGATAGGAATTCCATAGTAATACAGAAAATACACGTGACGCCAAAATTTTCAAAAGGATGCCATCGTCGTCGTACATATGCCGATACTCATGCAAGTTGGATTCTAACCGGGATATCGGTTTTAGGGAATCCATGACAAATCCTGATCGGGATTTGATCGGACATAGGGTATCCCGGTCAAAATTTCTGCACGGATTGTAAATGTATATCCCGCCTTAAGACCTCAGGCTATGAAACAGTGAAAAAAATCGTACTTTCAAGATGTCAATCCTGCACGAAGCTCTCGAAGACGAAATTGCACACGACGAGAAAGCAGTGCGCAAGTCAGAATAAATTATGCTAAAATAGAGCCGAAAGAAGCAACGATTTATCAATGATCCATTTGTAAGGAATCCCCATCAATATTTGTTACCGTGTATTGTTCCCATTCGCCCCGATGAGTATCAATAAACGAAATAAATAGCATGATCCATCACCGAGTATTATTTGCGCATTGTTCCGGGGCGTTACGACGTAGAAAATTAATCCAAGCTTCGGTTTGGTGGTTCGAGTCCGTATTACAGAAGCCTTGAGATGATTGAGCGTTGAATGCGGGAAAGGGCCCGCAGGTTGGGGGTGGGTTCGATCAGCGATCCGCAGGCGTCGTATCGCAATCAATTTAATTAAGATATGTCGATGTTGCGCCGTATAGCGGACCGGGCCAAGGGGACGAGGTTCTCGTCGAGGAGGGTGCGAGGGGTTTCGTGAATGGCGATTTAGTGTTACGCAGCATTGGTCAAGGTGGGTTATATATCGAGGGTTCCGTATCCATCAACAATTACCAAAGGATCGCCGTATACACAGTGGATCCTGTAGGATAGAGCCGACAGCCGACTGGCATCACGGGTGTTCCATCACCCTGACGCCTTGCCGAGGAAAGCTCCCCTCGCGTGCCGCGACACTGCAGTTCATTCCCCAATGAATGTACGTCCTCTATACCGAGTTGATAGCGCCAAGATCACGCTGCGCGTACGCTAGAAGCACCTCGCAGAGACATGGACGGAGACGCTGACGGAGAGGATCAAGGACACCTCGGGTGGTCAACTTATTGCCACGAAGACCCGGGCACACGGGATCTCGACGGGAGTTCGTCGCAAAGGGGGTTGTTGAAGAGAAAGGGAAGGGATGAATTTCACTTATTGGATCTACATGTTTTTTTTTTTTTTCGTTCTTGGTTTGCAATCCTGCCGACGGGGCAAAAGGGAAATGGCTGATTCCGAGTACGTTTGTGTCGGGTTTGTTGCTATGGAAAGAAGGACAATAGGGGATTACAAGTTAGTTTGGTTGGGTTTTTTTTTGGAAAAAAGAAAAATCGAAGCTTCCAAGTGTGTTTGTTCAAGTTACCATGAATTTGCTAGGGTTTGCTTGGAAAGAAGAAAAATGAAGGATTCCAAGCAACTTTGTTGGGGTTTGTTTGGATTTGTTGCTTCGGGCAGAACGAAAATGGAAAATTCCAAGTGAGTTTTTTTTCGATTGGTTTGGAAAGAAGAAAAATGAAGGATTGCTGGTGAGTTTGTTTGGGGTTGTATGCGTTTGCTTGCGTTGGTTTGGGTTTGTAGGGATTTGTTTACTGGGAAAAATGAAATAGAGAATTCCGAGTCAATTTCTTTGGGTTCGTTTGATTAAGAAAAAGGTCCATCGAGGATTCCAAGTGACTCCAACATCTCGTGAATCTGAAGATTTGCTGCAATTTGGATAATTCGAATTCATAATGAGCTTCATTTTCCGTGCTTGCAAGATTTGTCGCCGATGACTGTCCAGTCATATATTTGGCTTTCCTTTTTTAACTAGACCCCAAATCCATGAACGAGTTGCCTCGTCATTCTCTTCCACTCTTTGCAAAGATCCCCCCCGCCGCTAAAGGGAAACACAAAATGGATTGACACAGTTGCTAACAAAGCGTGGCGACTTTGTGATCGATGAAAAAGAATGACGAGGCAATATGCAAATGCCACGCACAGATGATTGTTTCGTAGTTTTCGAATGGACGTCACGACCGGAAGTTCCGGATCTTTGGACGGGAATTTTTTCAGGATGGAGCTTCATCGGAACTTCTGTGGGGAACGTCATTGTTTGGCGTCCACGATATTAACACGATGGTACGGCGACGCGACGGTACGACATATGGATTGAGAGAATTTATCGGCAGTCTTAATCCTGTGATAGCGAGGTATTGACAGATCAACGAGAAAATTCTAATATCGACGTTTATGATGTTTTCTTTATCCATTGAGGATCATTTGTATTTTCACATTAATATTCCAATACATTTTTCGTCAAAATCAATTAAATTAAATCAAATCGAATAAAATCAAATTAAATAAAATAAAATAAAAGATTTTTTTATTACTCGCGATCGGTAATTGATTGAGTAATTTATTATAATTAATTATAAGCGATGTACCAATTTTTTTGGTCCTTCATCGTCCTCAGAACAATCGTAGAAAATGTAGAACCAAAAAAAAAACGACATTCAACAAATTTGTTTTCATCGAAAACTGTTATGATTTTTCTTGGCTATTCTTTTGAGAGGAGGATTTGATGGTTTTCCGAAACGCCGCGGATATATCAGTGTAATACGAAAACAATGTGTAATAACGTGGAAGAGCTAATAGTGCTTAGGTTGCGATGAATGTGATAGATGAACGGTAATCGTTCGGAGCATGACGCACGGTTATCGAAGTGAATAAGCCCTCCAACCCCCGTTCTCTTGCCATGCCGCAGCATTGTTCGGCAGTTCGTCTTTGCGAGCGTAAATATTGAGATACTGGGAGCGGCTGCCTCCGCGCGCAACCAAACATTACCCTCCACATCCTTGTCATTCGGAATTTATCAATAAATATACATATATATGTTTGACTGTTTGCCCTTCGCTCTATTACATAATTACGAGGTGTATTGGATTTGAATTGAATTGTACGCGCGTGGGAGCACGGGAAACCGGAAGTTCTGGCATATTTATATAGACGCGTGTGCAGCAATATGGT